>CM042179.1:36621071-36623571 GCA_023376005.1 Doryteuthis pealeii
CCTTCACCAATATTCAGAGCATACTTTGAATGGTGGAACCCACTTACTAACGTTTTTATCATTTTGGAGATTATGAGTCTGTCTCACCAGTTATTTTATTTAAAAACGTTTACATTTTTTCAGGTCATTTAACTTTGAACCAAGTATCTTTGACAATCTGTGTTACACCTCAAAGATATGTGGCTCAATGTTTTGAATGGTGTAGAGGTCAGGGTTGCGTAGAACTACTTCACAAATAATATTTAAATGACAATAAAATAACAAGACACAGTTTAGGCAGAAAATATGGAGAAATGATAAAAACAAAGCATGTGTTTATGAAATAACAAATAAATATATTCAGAGAATAAATTCATAATTAGCAACAAATATGTGAATGTTAAAAAAAAATAGAATGTGTATATGATGTGGAAAAGCTTGCTAAGAAATGTGTAATGTGAAATGTGAAATGTTTATGTAGTCGTCGAAGTTCGATCAGACATGGACCAGGAATGAAAATTAAAGTTTGTAAATACGACCTGATGAAACTGATTCCTGATCTTGAACGAGGTGGTATGAGTAAATGGTAGTAGTCGGAGTGTTGCGGTTGTTTTGAGTTGTTCGTTTGGACATCTGTTTCGTGGTCGTGTGATGACAGTGAGATGAATTCTGTGTGTATTTTGATTTCTTCTCTCTCTTTTTATAATTACCAAATAGGATCAGATGGTAATTAGATTTTTGAGCACAAAACACGGCGCGGACGTAGTTGAGAGCACATTGCTAATCTAGCCAATCGAACTCTGACTTTTGTATAAACATTTGTTTTAATCTCTTTTCCTTAAATTTGGGAAAAGGATTGTGTTCGTGTGTTTGTTTTAGTCTCTTTTCCTTAAGTTTTGGAAAAGAAATGTGTTTGTATGTTTATTCTTATTTGGGTATGAAATATAGGATTGTATTCTATAATGGCACCTACTCACCAACGTTTTTATCATTTTGGAGATTATGTGTCTGTCTCTAACCGAAAGGTTAAATCAAACTTAATGGACCTAAATTCCACCATCGTATATCATCCCGCCGAAAGAAAAAAATGAAAAAAAATCAGAGAATAAACCGAATTTAATGAAATTTTCAGTGTTGATATATTAATGAATAAAAGATATAATGCACCAGTTATTTTATTTAAAAACGTTTACTTTTTTTCAGGTCATTTAACTTTGAACCAGATATCTGAGAATCTGTGTTATGCCTCAAAGATATGTGGTTCAAAGTTAACTGACCTGAAAAAATGTAAGTCTTTAAATAAAATAACTGGTGCATTATATCTTTTATTCAACAATATATCAACACTGAAAAATACCAAAAATGAGGGAATTAACCGAATTTAATGAAATTTTCAGTGTTGATACATTATTGAATAAAAGATATAATGCACCAGTTATTTTATTTAAAAAAACTTTTACATTTTTTCAGATCAATTAAATTTGAACCATGTATCTTTGAGAATCTGTGTTATACCTCAAAGATCCATGGTTCAAAGTTAACTGACCTGAAAAAAAAAAAATTTTAAATAAAATAACTGGTGCATTATATCTTTTATTTGTATTTTTTTCTTTTGTACTTGGTTGACCTACACTGGTGTGTCCATGAATAGATGTCCACAGAACTTATGAGTTCATTCTTGCTTCTCTAACAGCATCCAGCAATATCTAGTTCTTTTACTTGGTCAGTCTGAGTAACTCTCTCTCTCACCATCCACCCCTATTGTCCATTTCTCTTAGCAAGTCCCCTAGACAGTATCCAGTGTACACACAGATCTGTCAATGTAAATCTTTGCTGGTCAGCAAACACTAGTATGTCCATGAGTAGGTGTATAGAATACAATTCTATATTTTTAAATAAATACACGTATACATTTCTCTTCCCAAATTTAAGGGAAAGAAATTAAAATAAACATACAACACCATCCTTTTTCCAAACTTATGGAAAAGTAATTAAATCAAACACACGAACACAAATCCTTTTCCAAAGATTTAAGGAAAAGTGATTAAACCAATTGTTTACACAAAAATCAGAATCGATTGGCTAGATATTGCTTTCTACTACGTCCGTCCGTGCATTTGAGCCAAAAAGTTAATTACTTTTTGATCCTATCTCCTGATTATAAAAGACGGAGAAGAAATCAACAAAGAGACAGAACCCATTTTGCTATCAGAGAAAAGAGAATTCATTTCACTAGCAGACGAGACAGACTTCACCTCACACTCAAAACCGGACATACCCAACAACAAACAAACACAGAGATCTAGTCTAGCTGCCACATAGATCCCGACCAAGAAACAGGTGTCAGACACAACGATTCCACCGTCCTCAACACAATTACTACTATTACCATTCAATCATACCACTGCAGTCAACATCAGGAATCCGTTTCAGCCGGTCAGATACACAAACTTATTTCTTATTTCTATCCACATCAAAACAAACTTTTCTAAACTTAACATACAAACTTTTTACATTTTAC
>CM042179.1:36628571-36646071 GCA_023376005.1 Doryteuthis pealeii
TAACATAATATTTTATTACATTACAAACTTAAATACTTGCACCCTATGGAGAGTGCATATATTTGCTAGTATGGAAAACATTTAAGAGAATCTTATATAAAAATTACAAACATTTTTTGTGAAATAATTGTTTTTATCTTTACTTCCTTGAATTCATTAAAAGTGAAAAATTTCTGTATTTATCAATTTTATCAATTTAAGTATAATCTATTACATAGCATATTACATGGCAATGTTTATTTGTGTGTGTATAGCCAATGCCATGAATACACTTTTCAAACATTGCTGTTGAAAATCCAGTCTGGAACTATGAATAAACTCACCTTTCCCAGGTATTACGGGGTACTGCTGCTAGTATGAAATATATGTATGAAATATATGTATTCACCGAAACCCTGCACGACAAGCAAGATGTGACACAAGGTAAAATGTTTAAGTGAAGTTTGAATTCAGTTTTCCTTCTCCTAGACCAGTTGCCATATTAAGGCTAAAGAGCCCAGTATGTATTTACCCAACCCCTCCACCACAAGCTAAAGAGCCCAGTCTGTATTTACCCAACAGACAAACACACAATCTCCATTATAATAAGATATGTTATTTCACTAAAAAAAAAAATTTTAATTTTTTTTAAATGTTACATAGTGAGGTTTTCACGGTACCAAATCGATATAATGTTGTATACCCTTTCTTACTTCTTACTTCTAGTCGTCTTCTCTTCTGGCCGGCTGCTATTCTGATCGTCTTTAGCTTGGTCTGGAATCTTCTAAGGTCTGGACTTTCTTGGGGACTTCGGGTCTGGTCTTCTATGGGGATTTCTCGTTATCAGAAGCCCTGTGTCATTGTTAGTTTTTAGTAAACACAAGACTTCGATTTTCTTTTAATGTTACTTTATTCGGTAAATCCCCAACCCAGACATAACATAGCGCACGTATGCAGGGTTACAGTTTAGACAGAGCATCATGGCCGACTGTTCTGTCTGACGTCCACTGCAAAACTAAACTAAAGCTCCTTACTATTCTTAAACCAGAACAGGTTCTTCTATGCCTTCCGGTTCCCACGATTTATCCCTGGAAGGCAAGGTCAAACGCTGTCACTCACTTTCAGGGCCATCAACTGCACTGATCGCCACCATATCTCTATACTACCTTACATAAGTATGAAAAGGGTCACCCCCCTCAGAATTTCAGGGGATTGACAATAATCTTATGCCACTGCATAGATTATGTAACATCATTTTTTTTAAATAATTTCTCTTGATGTTACTTGATTTCATCATACTATTACTCCACTTCTCGCACTCTCTCACTAAAACACCTTCTGTTTCCTCCTTTATTGTAAAGATGTCCCCTGGGGTTTGATTATTGATTTTTAATGAAATCCCAATTAGCCAGTCCTGTTTCTGAATATAAGCTTAACACGTGTGGAAAGTTTTATCATGATCGGATCACTGGTGTAGATACGAACTGATAATACACAGACAGAAATTGCCATTTATGTCGTAGATAATCTCCCGTAACATGCACATTTTAAATACAATATATAAAAAAATAAAAAAATATATATATATATATATATATATATACATCATGATTTGCTATATAAGTCTATTCATAGCATAGACCTACTTACATATCAATGTCAATTTTGTTAACATTTGTGAAACAATTCTTTTACATTATTGATTTTTGCAAATATCTTCAGTTCTATAGAGTTTTCTTCTTCAAGAGTTTTTATACAAGAATTCTCGGCAATATTTCTTCTTACAAAAATCGGCAAAAAGGTTTGGATGATAAAATTAACTTTCATACAAGTTTTTTTTTTGTTTTTTCTATTTGGCCCTGGTGTCAATTTCCCACCAAAATATTTCCTTCAAAATTATAATCTGAAAACCTTAAACATACAGATGTTGCGAAAAAGAACTTCTTTTTTTGTTTTCTTCTCTCAATACATTCATAAAGAAAGGGAAAATAATGTCAGTATTTTACAGAATCAATATTTGATTAACAAAGTATATTTGAATCTATAAATATTTTCATATTCATATTATTTTGGATTACTTTTATAAGAGCGAAAAGAAAAAAATCATACTGATATATCAGAATATATCAAAAATATTTTCATTTTTACATATTATTATTCAAAAGCTGGTTTAGCTCAGTCAGTAGAGCATTCACTAATGAATCAGAAGGTTTTAGGTTCAATACCAGTCCTTACTAACTTAGCACATGAGTAGTATAGTTTGCATAATCTGGGTGGTAAAGCATCTTAGAGTTGATGGTAGTTGTGGTACTCCACCTCAACAAAAAAAACAATCTCTCATGTCTAGCATTAGCAAAAAGGGGATAGACTCCTACACTGTTTGGCTGATACCAACAATAGACCACTCTGCAGATTTTACTTACTACTTAATAGATAATAAGATAATTTTGTATTGCCATTAATAAAAAAAGTAGAAATATTATCTTAAATCTTTTATGCAATGATGCATTATCAATACTAGTCTTTACTAATTCAGCACATGAGTAGCACAGCTTGGATAATCTGATAAAAACAATCTTTTTGGTCAAATACTAGAAAAGAGGATAGACTCCCTCGCTGATTGGCTGATACCGACAATAAGGCACTCCACAAACTTTACTTATTCAAAAGCTAATCTAATATATACATCTATAGACTAAAGGGGCCGGGTTAGCTCAGTCGGTAGAGCGTTCGGCTAGAAACCACAAGGTTCCTAGTTCGATTCTAGTCCTCGCCAACTCAGCGTATGAGTAGCACAGGGATCTGTGCGGTAAAGTAAGGAGCTTGTGGTAGGTGTGGCACTCCACCTCAGACGCAAAAACAATCCTTTGTCTAGCACTAGTGAAAAGGGGATAGACTCCCTCGCTGATTGCTGATACCAACTTTTGGGCCACCCCGACGACTTTACTTACCTACAGACTACAAAACTTTTATATTATAAAGGTCAGTTTTTAAGTAGAATTTAATGGGAGTTTGAATTCAGAGTTTTTCTTCTCCTAGACTGGTAGCCATATTATGGCTAAAGGGTCCAACGTGTATTTACCCAACCCTTCCACCTCAAGCAGGATGTGACACAAGGTCAATTTTTAAGCAGAGTTTAACAGGTTTAAATTCAGAACTTTTCTTCTCCAAGACTGGTTTCCATATAAATTTAAATTTGTTTAAATGTGAATTCTAAATCTTTGTGTTTTTTTTATTTTGTTATTTTTTTTTTTTTTCTAGCATCGGCAAAAGTAGATCCAAAGTCTGAACGTTTCCGCACAATGTGCGATTTCTTCAATAATGCGGACTGCGATTCTAGCCATTTTTCAAGATCAGTGTGTGCCACTAATGGACAGACTTACAAGAATGTGTAAGTAAACATTCAGACTATTTTAAAAGGGTATTAGAATAATATGTGTGAATCTTATAATACACTAGGTAACCTTCAATGTAGGTAGATATATATGTATTACATAATTGTTAGTACCCTAACACTTATTTACAGTAGTGTAGAAACCAAAAAGGCTGTTATAAGTTGCAGCCGGCAGCTTTGAAGGATTGAGTGACAAGGCTTGACCTCATCCTGATCCTCCTTCCGGTGGATACCGTGAGAATCGGTGGAGAAGACCCTCTTCCGGTTTAGATTAGAAAGAGAGTTTAGTATCAGTATCAGCCAAACCACAAAAGTGGTAAGTCATGTTAAGCGTACAGCCGACTCAATCTGCGCAGGTAGTCTGGTGGGGATTTCGGAATAAAATATGATCTAAAGCAAATCGAAGTCTTGTGTTATTATCTAAAAACTACCAATGACATAGGGCTTCTGATAAAGAGAAATCCCCAATGGAATACCAGACACGAAGTCCCCAAGATGAAGTCCAGATGCTAGAAGAGACGCTAGAAGAAGAATGCAAGATACCAAAGATGAGCAGAAGAATAATAGAAGAGACAGTATACAACATATGTAAGATTCAAGGTTATAACAATGTTATAACTTGTTGAAACAAAACAAACTCCGACAAGGGTGTTAAACATATAACAAAATGGACTTTATTACAGGCACATGGAACAATATATAACATGAAATACAGATACATAGTAGAGAATAAATAAAATAGAAATAATAAAAGGACTCATTCAAGAATGGAAATACAATGTTTAGGTATAAAAGAGATACCTAAATGAACATATAAAATATGGGAGTTAATGGATAGTCCATGCAGTATAATTCACTTACTAGTGATGGGGGTGCAGAAGCCCCCACCAAGAAAGAGGTAGACAGTGCCTAGCCCATGCGAGTTCGTTCGTGACCAAGCACAAAAGAGGCAGAAGAATTTGAACCTCGCGCTTAAATACCAGACTTCCTGGTGGTCGGCACAGAAATCCCAGCGGGAAGATAACTCTTCCAGGCAAAGCGAAGATAATCCCAACATATACATAAAATAATCTGAACAAAGAGATACATATAACAACAAATAGAGACTTTATTGTCTGGGCACGTGGAGAATGACATACATGACATAGATACAAAACCAGATAGGACTAAAGTCCTTTGGAAGTAAGAAAGAGTTCATGAAGAATAAGAGTCAAGGGGAGGGTAAAACCCCAACTTAATGGACAGAGACACCATGCCTCTAGCCTCTGATGGCGTCTGATCGTCCGAAGGTTATTTCTCCGTGCATGTTTTTATTAACTTGGGATTGCATAAAGACGTCTAAGAAAAACAATATCACTCTCATGTTCATTACTAAAAACAACCCTCTGCGCAGGTAGAATGGGACAGAAGGTCAATTTCCTAGGCGGAGTACATATAAGAAAAAATACAAGTTTTGAATGAAGACTTACATGTATAATATTGTATGTAATAGGACATGGAGAAATGACCTTCGGACGATCCGATGTCATTTTGCTCCATTCCATAAGAGTATTTACGATTTCGAAGGAGCTCTTATTTCTCCGTAGTTGTAGGCAAATTGTCGGACAAAGAAGGAACTAACACGAAAGTAAATGCAGACACTTGTATTGACAAAAATTACATAAAATTGTTGCAAATTTTAATGGTATTTGCTACGAGACTTATCTGAGTTAGTAATTTACTTGGAGTAATGGTGATAACAGGGTATTCTTTTCGTCCGTAGGAAATGTTGATAAGACACTTCATCTCGGTAGTTTCTCATCCTTCCTCGACCGTTCTGTGATAAGTGATGGGGGATGCTAATTTAGAAGCTTCTCGCCCGGGTTAACAGTTCTTTAAATGACGGTGAATGGGCCTTTTTCAAGTAGATTATTTGGTCTTCAGCCATTGATAGTGTGCTTTTGGTGCCTTCGAAAGTGTGCTGTGCAAATATGCCTCCATCCAGGTCAACAGTCCATAGAAGTAAGCCCTGTTTTTGGGCTAAGTGATGAATGAAGTGTAGGGACCGCTGTTTACGTGACTACCCTCAGTGGGTGCTCCGTGATAAGTGAAGTTTTGGTATTTGGCGCCAACATACGATGTTGGCATTCGCCCCCTGGCGGCAGGGGGAGATAATTAGCTATGGAATTTCCAATATCCACCACACAGCCAAAACTAAACATTTCTATTCTCACACTTTGCTCACTGGTCAATGAGAGAACAGGTTAGTAAAAGGTTAAGTCCTGTCAATCACATACACATATCATTTATGGGGGTTTTTTTTCAATTTCTACACTACCATCCATGATTTAAAGGCAATCTACTAATTATGTAACAAGTATGTTATTCAATGTGTCAAATTATAAAAATGAATTATTTTATTTGTTGACAGGTGCTACTTCCATCAAGCTCTTTGTGAAGATAATTTCCAAGATATGTCGATAGAACATTTTGGTAAATGCTAGGTAAGAATTAATTTCAAGAAATTCAACTTTGAAATTCAAATATTGTTTGCATACCCTTTGATACATCTCAGACTTTAATAAACAGAACTTACTCGTATCAGTATAGTAGTAGTAGATATATATATATATATATATATATATATATAAATTGCGAAAGAAAATTAACGGCTAAAAAACACCAAATCCGTTCACTTCATTTAATTACTTTTTTGCCCTTATATACAACATTTCATCTTTTTTTTCTCCAGACCATCTTGTTATTACCTTGAAAAAGGGTGAAGTTTCACCCGAAATATCGGAATAGATTAAACCAGGAACAGAGCAACGTTTGAATATATAAAAATTCTGATTTTTGTTCTGTTTTTCTCGTTTTAGTTCTTTATTCCAATGCTTCAAAAGACCAAACAAACAACGTTCACAAGAACATAACACATAATTATATATATATATATATATATAAAGAAAATTTTGAAAAAACAAGTGTTCCGAAAATGGGATGAATTTAATTATCTATGTTTAAACATTTCGGTTACATTGAACCTTCATCAGGATGTCTCTTGGGGTGAAGAAAATGATGGATGTTTTTATATGTGACAGGAGATGAAAATCTTTTTAGTTATGTAACTGTATTTAATCAGCGTTTTATTTCATATATATATATATATATATATATATATATATATATATAATGCTTGTCAGACATATAAAAAAATTATTTTAATTTTTTTAACTTTCTAAAAACAATTTCTTTAACAAGAACTTTTCTCTTGACGATGACCTAAGATCAAAACTAGTTAAGAAAAATAAACAACATAAAAGAAATATTCCTGTTTGATTTATCACTTTTTTTTTCTCCTATCATAAACGATAGATGAGGGTCAGCAGTGAAATGAGTGATTTGTTTCCTCCCACGTTGTGCATGCTATCAAGAAGACATTTTGTGTTTCCTCGAGTGTGATAGCAGCCCAACCTTGCTGCAAGCTATGAAACCACATTGACAGATTAAATTTTCTAAAGCAGGAATCAGATGTCTTTGTTTTAGTTAGACACAGCTGATCTCAATGTCTCAGTCTATTTTCTTCAAAGCTCTTTAATTTAGTGAAACATGTCTTATGCCATTCTTTCCGATTTAATGCTAGATTTTCCCAGGTACTCAGGTCAAAGGATATATATATATATATATTTATAAGAAGTAAATACACACGCGGTGTGTTTATGATATGGCTTTTTTTAGCCTACAATTTTTGGGAGAATATGTGCTTAATTGAAGTTGTACCTAATTTTTGAAAGTTAATTAATTAATAATTAATTAATTAGGCGGGCATACCTATTTAAATGTAAGGCTAACTAAATCGAGAAAAATCAATCTCTGTATGTACATTTCAGCCTATTAGGCCTCATCAGCAGAGCTATAGATAGAAAGACCGCCTTGTGCGTGATTCGAAACCTGACTGTCAAGCTGACAGGCGAGTATCGTAACCTCTACACTAACCGGACTTTCTTAGATTTTTCATTTTGTTTAGAAGTAGGTTCCTATTCCTCTTATAGTGACTTCTTGTACACAACAGTATGAGAAGTAAATACACACAGGGTGTGTTTATGATATTGGATTTTTTTAGCCGACAATTTTTCGGAGAATATGTGCTTAATTGAAGTCTTACCTAATGTGTATAAACATTGTTCTTGTGAACATTGTTTTTTTTTTTGGTATTATGAAGCATGGAAAAAACAGAACAAAAACTAAAAACAGAAAAAAAAAAACAGTTTTAATATCCATCTGTTGTTCTTTCTTTCCCTGGTTTGATTAATTCTGATATTTCAGGTGAACGTTCACCCTTTGTCAAGGTATAAAAATTGTGTGGGGAAAAGCAAAATGATAAGAATTAACAGAAGACCAAAATTTCTATTACAAAATTTTCTTGAACAAATTTTTTAGATTGAATTTTCTGAACCAAATTTCCTAGACTAAATTTTCTAAACTGAATTCTCTAAGACAAAATATCCTGAACACCAAAAATTTGACCTTTAATTTAAGAAATAATAGTACCTTAAACAGTTACCTCCCTTTGACCATTGCCAACACAGTCCATGGGTCTTTTAGCCATCACCTGATGAGAAACCTTGTGCGATTGGCTAGGGGCCTTTGTCAGCAACCAATTAGAGCACACGTTACTAGGCTTAGTTTGTCCGCCAAATTTTGAGGGTTGATTCCATCAATCTTCCTCTTTTGCTGCGACTGCAGCAATACACTCCTACCATAGACAGATATGTCACGCAAGCATTATTTACAACCCAAACCATACCATTACACCCTACACTATTTAATTGTAACACATTTGTAAACACACATTTGTATCACAAGTTACATATTGTATTGTATATTGTATGTTACATGTTCTTGTTGTCTGATAAATGCATTTCGTTTTATAAGCCTTGTTGTGTTCATTACCTGTTGTCTTTACCTTTATCCTGTCTTGGTAATTAGAACTTCTTTTTCTATATTAATAAGTTCATTTAGTTAAACCAACAAAGATCAACTGATATATCTCATCCTCATCGCCAATGATATATCCGGGTTAAGGGATATATCATGAAGTTGGTATTGGTATATTATTGCAGTAGTAGCTGGTGCGTCGAATAGCAATATGTCTTCCGAGCAGTCGTGGTGGTATTCTAACTGGTAGGCGAGTAAGCTTAGACTAGTAGGCTTAGGCGCTTGTACCACCACAGTGTTGAATATTTATAGATGACACTGTCCAATCAGATTATAGTGAGGGGGTATCAAGGTATTTACATATTCATTACATCATCAACTAACACTAACATACAAGTTAAGACTGTAACACTAAAAGTTGTTTTTTTGTTTTCTTTTCAGAAATCAGCAAAAACCAGGAAATATACAAAATCTTGAAATAAAGGTTTCATTCAAAAAAATAAATATTTTTGGATGTTTGTTTATTTTAGAAGCATTGTTGGATAAAGTATATATTAATATTTATATTTTTGCTTGAAGGCAGTTACAATGCGCATATCACATATAATTCGATAATTATAGAAGATAATAATGACAAGTGAATTTCGCAAAGAATTACTCGGTGTGTAGAACATCGTACAGACTGTTTCAACTTTATTAAGTCTCATCAGCGATCTATACTAACGATTTCCCTCTGACAGAAATCGAAACTGGGACTTCAGCAGGATCGTCAGAAACTATACTGCTTCAGCCACGATACAGCACGGAGAAATTCCTGCGAAATTAACCTGTCAATGATGCTAAGTTGGTTTAAAATGAATTCTATGTTGTTCAATCTTTTGAGAAATCAAATTTTTTGAATGCTGGTTGTGCAAAAAAGGTAATAGACTTGGAGGCCATGGTGTAATGGTTAGAGTCGTAGGAGAGGGATTCATCAACCGGAGTTCAAATCCTGGACAAAGCTACAGTTCACATAGCGTGAATATCGTTGGGAAAGGTATGAATCCAACTACTCTCCTTCCAGCTATGGATAAAATAGTAGGGCAGACTGGGCTCTTTAACCTTGGTTAGGCAACCAAAAAAATTCTGAATTCAAACCTCTTAATATCTCCACTTGGGGTGGTCACTACTAGAAAAGGCTCAGTCCTAATTAGTGATCTATTTCACTGGGCTCTTTAACCTTGGAGAGGCAACCAATCTAGGAGAAGGAAAACTCTCAATTCAAACCTCTTAAATCTTCGCTTGGGGTGGTCTCTACTAGAATAGGCTCAGTCCTAATTAGTGATCTATTTCACTGGGCTCTTTAACCTTGGAGAGGCAACCAGTCTAGGAGAAGGAAAACCCTGAATTCAAACCCATTAAACTCCACTTGGGGTGGTCTCTACTAGAATAGGCTCAGTCCTAATTAGTCATCTATTTCAATTTTAAAAAATAGCTTACCAAAAATAAGTAAAAAAATTAACTAATGTAATGTAATAAGTTATTTCATTGTCTCTCAGAGCTGAAATAGGTAAAGAAGAATATGGTTGGTTAGTGGGTTGGGTTTTACGGCATGTCAACCCTTGTTGAGTTATTTTATGCTCCTACCCAAAAAAAACCCAGCTTAAATACTCTTGGCAGAGGCTCCAAATTCAGTCTTTTTCAAAACTTCTTGTTTAGGCGTGAAGGTTTCTGATTGGTCCAAAAATATCATTTTTATTTTTGCTTTATGCCTGCACTGATCCTATGTGTAAAAACCTATTTTTTGTCATTATTATTTTTGCTTTGCATGTGTAAACTTCCGGTTTGCTTCTTACACATATCATTACAAGTCTATATGATCTGTAAACAATAAAGAACTCTAACAAGAGGTAAATAGAAAGAATGAATTTATTCAACAATCTTCTTACTCACATAAAGAAATGGAATATGGCCACCAAACAATGTGCAGGTAAAATTGTCCCTTACTATGTGAGAGTGTTCAAAGGGACATAACTCTAGTGGATTAACATGGTCAATAGCTATAATTTAACTGAGAGATCTTTTTCTTTTCTTTTCTTTTCTTTTTTTAATTAAAAATAGCAATTCAGGTTTATGTGTCTGAATTTTTTAGATGAGGTTTAATAATTTGTATTATTTAGATTTTTCTGACTGTTGTGCTCATCTTTATTGTTATATACATAACGTTTAATTTGGTGTGAAAAACTTGCAAGTAGGGATATACTCCAGACCATCCAGACTACAGCACTGTTGAGATCAGTTAGAATACTCAGAAGAATCCTGCAGACCTGAGGAGACTTGCTGTCACTCAGCCTCCAGTGAACCACCAGCTACGGCAGGTGTAAAAAACTTGAATGAAGTGAAATAATAATAATAATAATAATAATAATAATAATAATTATAATAATAATAATGATAGAGGGACTGGAAATCAGAGGAAGAATTGAGACCATCCAGACAACAGCATTGTTGAAATCAGCTGGAATACTCAGGAGAGTCCTGGAAACCTGAGATTTGTTATCCCTCAAACTCCAGTGAAAGACCATGAACTAATGCTAGTGTGAAAACTCAAAAGGAGTGATAATAATAATAATAATAATAATAATTATTATTATTATTATTATTATTATTATTATTATTATTATTATTATTATTATTATTATTAATAATAATAATAATCAATAAATAGATAAATACAAACAAGTTTTATTTTAATAAAAAAATAATCATTGTTTGAATTTAAAGAGAGAGCAGATTATCAATGTATTGGATTTGAAGTTGTCATTAATGTTAATGTAAAAATCTTGAGGTCAAATGTAGTTGCAAGAAGAAGAAGAAGAAGAAGAAGTATAGATAGATAGATAGATAGATAGATAGATAGATAGATAGATAGATAAGAAGAAGAAGAAGAAGAAGAAGAAGAAGAAGAAGAAGACAATAAAAACAAAAACAACAGATAACTTTTAACACTGATAAAAATTGTTATGATTAACGTTCTGTCATTGATTGGGTCATGATAACAATTCAATTGGAGGTCATGACAAAATTTAATTTGGAGGTCAAATAGATATTATCATTGTATACACATTAAGACATAAAAATGTGATGTGGTAGTTGTGGGTTGCCAATATCAGTAGTAGTACTATAGTTTTCCCTAGTACTTTCAGGACTACAAAGTGCCATCTTAAAAGGGATAGATGTCATTGAGCTGTTTAATCATAGTTCTAAGGCACTTTGTAGTGCCAAAAGTACTTGGGAGAACTATGGTGAGTTTATTAAAAATTTCCACCCTAACATTAAAAGATTGGCCCATCATCTTGAAAGGTCTGGAAAGAAAATAGTAATTCAGGAGAAAAGTTGCTGCCTATATATATACAGAGATGCTAATAGGTATGTATCCTGGATCCCTGATGCACAAAAATCTAAAAGGACACAGTAAAATCTTTTTTCTCCCCTCACCATCTCAACCTAACTGTAAATACATTTCAATAGTTTCTTAGAAAGGAATTACACAGGATAGGTTACAAGGTAGATGTTAGATGGCTTTAGTTGTTTCCCCCGGATCATTAATAAAAAACCCTACAATCTATTAAGAAACTTTAGTTGGGACCCATCAAATTTCCTGGGGAAATATGTGCATCCCAGGACACACTAAATCAAAAAGCTATCAGCATCACTGTATAAAGTGTTTTATAATTTGCTTGAAGCATTGTGTTTATATTGGTTTGTTGGTTGGTTTTGAAGGCTATCACAATGCAAGTGTAAAAAAAAAAGAGTTTTATAATTTGCTTGAAGCATTGTGTTTATATTGGTTTGGTGGTTGGTTTTGAGGGCAATCACAATGCAAGTGTAAAGAAAAATGAGATAACAGTGGTGTTGGTTGTTTACCTTTAATTTATTCTTAATATTTTGAGATAAAATCTCATCAACAGAAGATTTCTGAAACTGAAGCTGTTGCTAGTGACTGTCCATTTTATTTTGTGTCTTATATCTTCCAAATTCTCTGCGTGTTAAAGAGATGTGTGTGTTCAAGAGACTTTATCTTGAAATATTAAGAATAAATTTGAGGTTAACAAACAACACTATAGTTACCTTATTTTTCTTTATACGTGCATTGTGATAGCCTTCAAAACCAACCACCAAACCAATATATATATATATATATATATATATATATATATAGAGAGAGAGAGAGAGAGGGGGGGAATCTGACCCAAAAACTAACAAAAGAAGATCATTAGGTTTGAGCCCGGTTATTTCCTATAAGTCTAACATAAACAAAGGGGAACCACTCTTGGCTGATAAATTATTTATTTATTTATTGATCTACTAGGAAAAAAGAAGACAGGGTTAGGGGTTAGGGTTTAAGATTAGGGTTAGGTTTAGGGTTTAGGGTTAGTTTCATGGGAAAATGAATAAATAATCTATCAGTCAAGAGTGGTTCCCCTTTGTTTATGTTGGACTTATAGGAAATAACCTTGAACACTTTTTATGAATTAATCTGATCTTAGCCACCTTTCCATATTTCATTTTAAAAATGTTATCATAGTTCCACATTTCATTATGGTATTGAAAATTGGGAAGTAACAAAAATGATAACCATATACAAAAACCTACTAAACTTTAAATCTACACTCCTACATTTGGGGCGCTGGTGGTTGTCGTCAGTGATGTAATCCACAAGGTTCATTGGGAAGTTTCGGGTCTTCCAGCATCAGACTTCTCTCGCCTTGCTGACCCTATCAGAGGTGATCAAACTCTGGTACAACCACCAACAATAGACGCTAAAAGACCTTTGACAAAAAAAATTCTTTTTTTTTTTTTTTGGACGGTTGTAGAACTCTATCCCATTTAAATACAAGGCACCGCGCATTTGATTTGTTGTTAGTAACAGCCAATCAGATGAAAAGTATTTATAGAGGTTTAGAAGCTTAAAATACAGAATTGAAATATGAAATCCGTTCTATCATTCTAGGTAAACAATCAAATTCGTCTTTTTTTTTATCGTCACTGTGTTACCGAAACATTTTTGTGGAACTTTAAAATAAGATTTTTTAGAAAAGAAAAGGCATTATTATTATTTACCGTAGTGTGTACTTCATACATGCCTGCATTATGTGTGTGTGTGTGTGAGAGAGAGAGAGAGAGAGAGAGAGAGAGAGAGAGAGAGAGAGAGGGGAGGGAGGGAGAGAGACAGAGAGAGGGAAGGAGTTTGTGTGTGGTCATTTATTAACCATTGCTTATTCTAGTACAAGGTCTGAAGTAAAGGGCGCCTAGTGAGAATCAAACTCACAAACCATAATCTGCTAGCCAAGCTCGATAACAATTATGGGCAAAATTTCATATGTTTAACATCCAACCCACCCTATGAATTAAAATTCAACAAAACTCGGAAACTTATAAGTCATTTTTACAGTGTTATGAAGAATGAAGATTTTTTTTTAATTACAAGCAATTCTTTTAGTCATTAAAACGGGATAATCTTATAAATTATAATCTGTCAAAATGTCGCATTTTGCCGTTTTTTTCTCTGATGAAAATGTGCTCTTTGAGGATGTCCAATCTTCCGTGTCAAATTCCCCCCCCCCTTATATTTAAAACAAAATGAAACTTGAATAAAGGTTAATATTATCTTCAAATTTTTTAGACCATTCCAAAGAAGAAACATTAAAAAAAATAATAAAACTCTATAATTTTTTTTAAAAACCCAACTTTTTTTAAATAGAGAATAATGGGAGTATATATGGAAATAAATCCGACAATATTAAGAAATTTGAAAAACAAAGTGTTCCAAAAATAAGATGAATTTATTTATCGACGCTTTATTTAATTATTTAGTTATCATTCCCCACTTTGTTCCCTTTGTTCTCATAAAATCAGTCCATTAATACTTTTTCTCGTCTTTTGTTGAATGCATTTCTTTGAGTTACGTACCGCGTCATGACATCTTCGCGTGTGCGGATCGCAGCTCGTCTTTCAAAAAATATAACGCTGAGAAAATACAGTTACAAACTTTTTATAAATATTTTTCTAACTCCTGTCATCTACAAAAATAGCCATCAATTTCTTCACCCCATAAACTATCCTGATGAAGTTTCAAATAAACCGAAACGTTTAAGCGTCGATAAATAAATTCATCTTATTTTTGGAACACTTCGTTTTTTCAAATTTCTTAATAGAGAATATGTAAATAGTAGGGACTGGCAAACGGAGCCTAAAATTCGTTTTTGACAAAATGACTTTAGCCCCCCCTACAGAAAATAATTTATCAAAAATCAGGGAAAATCGGATTTTAATGAAATTTTCAGTGTTTATTTATCAATGAATGATCTTTATAATGCATTATTTATTTTATTTCAAAACTTTCTCATTTTTTTCAGGTCACTTAATTTTGACCCACCCTTATTTTGGGGGGTTAGGGTTAGGGTTACGCCAACTCAGCGTATGAGTAGCACAGGGATCTGTGCGGTAAAGTAAGGAGCTGATGGTAGGTGTGGCGCTCCAACTCAGAAGCTAAAACAATCTCCTTGGTCTGGCGCTAGTGAAAAGGGGATAGACTCCCTCGCTGACTGGCTGATACCGACTTTAGGCCGCCCTGTCGACTTTACTTTTTACAGTATAAATAATGAGATAAAAGACCGAACTGAATAGAAACAAAAAAAAATTTTTACGGTTGCGCTTCTATGAGAAAATAAGTACCGAAAATCGAAAAATAAAATGTAAAAAAATAATAAATAATTTATTTTTTGGAGATTTCTTTTTTACTCATTTCGATAATTATTTAATTGGCTATTATTTTATAAAAGAAAAAATTATACATCGATGTTTTATCTGCTTAAAAAGGGGAGTGGGTACATTTTCAATCGAGTTTTTCTTCAAAACGTATACTTTTTTCGAAAAAATAAGGTTTGCATTAAGTAGATATTTATTTTTAGAATCTAGAAATATAACATTTTAATCTTAAAATCTGAAAATTTTTATTTCAAATGAATTTTATATATTAATTTTTCATAGCAAAAATACTAAATTAAAGTTTTGAAATAAAATAACTGATGCATTATAAAATTCATTAATTGTTAAATCAATACTGAAAATTTCATCAAAATCGAATAATTACCTGATTTTTGGTAAAAAATTTTCCATCCCAAATGTTACGTTAAAATTGTAAACAAGCGCCTAAAACCATTGTAAAACAGCCAAAATGGCGGATCGCGTCGAAATTGACCTAAACAAATAGTTTTAAATCTTTTAAAAATAAACTGCATATGTAATTATATTTTTCTTTTTTTAATGATGGTTATTATGCTACTACTTATCGATTTAGACAAAGTTTAACCTTAAATAATAGATTTAATTATTTTTAATTCACTTTTAAAACTCGTAGTATCCGATTTTTTTTGCCAGTCCCTAGTAAATAACCAATTTCTTTCAATACTATGAATATTATGAAACAAATTTTTCTTTATTCTTTTTTAAAATTAATTTTCAATCACTAAACTCACATGATTTTCACGCTCAGAGTTGCCGAGGCATGGAATAAACTGCCTGCACCCATTGTATGTTGCTGAAACACTGCATCTTTCAAAGCCTCCATGCTTCCTGTAACCCACCAACACTATACCTGATACCCCTCTCCATACACATATGCACTCACACACACACATACATGTATATTATTACTGTACGCTACACTAATACATTATTCTATGTACTATATTTGATTTTGGGTGCACCAGAGCACTGTACACAATAAATTTAATTATTATTAAAATAAATGTTTAGGATTTTTAAAATCTGTTTGTGGAGCACACTATCAAAAGCTTTTTGTTAGTAAATCCATTACCCACAGCTGAGGGGAGAAGAGATGGGTTCATACCTTTCCCAAGGGTATTAGCACAAAGTTTCTAGAATCTGAATGTGGGTCACCAATCACATTTCCTATGACTGTTACTCTAAGCACTAAAGTTGCTTCTAGTATTTCTCAGAACAAGAAATGTAATATCATATTATACAACACCATGCACACATTACATACATACATACATACACACACACACATACATACATACACACACATATATATATATATATATACTTTGGTGTGGTACCAAGTTTCTTGGTACAAGGTGATTCTAGGTGGGTCCTAATTCTCTACCAGTAGTTTGTTGTAGAGTTCAGGTTCCGTATGAGAGCTCAATGTTTAATTATTGTAAACAGAGCAAAGTTATTTGGGAATAAAAGGCCTTAAATACCATGGGTATCGTGGTTATGGACCATTTCCACTCGAGAGTATGCTCACGAGCTTCTTCAGACCACTGATATATTTTATTTAGACAGGCACATGGCCAAACTCATTTTATATTCATACATTTCACCTCCCCCATTCAGGGGTGGTCATATTGCATTCTTTCTTTTCAAGTGTCTTTTTTATTGGTGGAAATTTTTTTTTTTTTTTTTTTTTTTTCCCTTGGTTGGCGGTGTTTTTTTTAATTTGTCTGCTAGTCTCTTTGGTAAATTCCTAAGTTTATTTTGACTGACCAACAGGATTTTAATTTATGGTCTAGATGCTGTTTCGCTCTCATTGGGTCAAGTGGGAAGCAGGGAAGGTATGTCTTTTTTCTCAGCGGGTGGGGGTATCTGAGTTTACTTTATTATGGCTACCAGCCTTTTATCTTTCTTGGGGTATCTAGTGTGTATCATTTATTAAAGCATGTTTTTCCATACTTTGCTATTTATATTCTTACACTTATATCTATGAGCTCTTTACTTATATTTTGTATTTTATGTTCATATATGAACCTCTTTATATATATATATATATATATATATATATATATACATATAAATGTGTGTGTATTTGGGCAGCATTATTTCATTTATACATGTAGAATTAAACAAAAGACACATCTCCTGTTTAACAATTTTATTAACGATCTTTTCACACTTTATCCAACTTTTTAACATTTGGATGGAATCCGTAGATTAGTCCACCAAAGTTTGTATCCTGAGTATGGAAAATATGCCCATTTTACAAAAATAGAAAAATATAAACAAAAACTCCAAATACTAGAAGCTTTATTACATGAAACAATACAAACCATCCTTAAATAAAATTAATTTTCAATGTAGTCCTCACATTTTAAAATGCCTACAACACTTTTCCTATCAATTCTCCTCCTTCCAGCCTCCACA
>CM042179.1:36651071-36658571 GCA_023376005.1 Doryteuthis pealeii
TCCTTCACTCATTAATTAAAAATTTCCAACAATTGAAAAAGGAGCCCAAAATCTACTCTATATATGTTTCAACCACCCATTAATGCTAAACAACAGCCACCCAATCTATCTTCACTTCTGATATTATCTAAAAACATATTTAACCCTAACCCTCATCAGGGTAATTATAACTGCAACAAACCCCCCATTGTCAGCAAGCACCTAGTTTTATATTCCTCCTTTTTTTATACCTAACACATTTATTAAAATACAACCCTCTAATTTGTCTTGTGGTAGACCTCACCTAATGTATTACCTTCTCTGCACTAAATGTGATAACAGGGGCTATGTCAGGGAAACAGATTTATTAACCATAAGCAAACCATGAAACATCTCCACACTCTCCCATACCAAACATTTCAATATACCTAGAAACACTCAAGACAACATCAAATGCATCTTTAGAAAGAATTTCTTGAACACCCTTATCAAGGTAATTATGACTGCAACAAACCCCCCATTGTCAGCAAGCACCTAGTTTTATATTCCTCCTTTTTTTATACCTAACACATTTATTAAAATACAACCCTCTAATTTGTCTTGCCATAGCCCTGACCTAATGTCACTTTTCTGCACTAAATGTGATAACAGGGGCAATGTCAGGTACCTGTTTTCACCTAACATTTAATAACCATATGGTGATAGGTAGGGCAGTTTGATGTCAATATTCAATAAAAGTATTCAAACATTTAAAGACCATAAATAAATCAAGCAAAATGGCATAGAAGACAAAACTCTTGATTAAACAAACAAAATTGTATTAACAAGAATGTATACAAAAGGTAGCATCAAATACTGGGCGAGGTTCCACCAAAGTTCTTTTTTTAAAAGTTCAAATGTAAAATGTAATAAAATATTTTACAATTCACACAATGAGAAAGAACGTTAAAGTTTGTATGTCCAAATAATCATCAGTCAAGCTGTATTTGTACTGATATTTAGATTGTCTCTTAAAGCGATGATTATTTAAAGAGAGAAAGATAGGTAGATAGTTTGTACCTTATGCATTAAAATTTCTTAAAACAGGTGACAAGGATTCTCTTTGGCAGGCAAAATCTTTCTGCTTTGAAAATGAAAAGGTCCTAGACTTTTATAGTAATCAGGTAGGATCAGCAAGGCTTCTTTCGATAATTTTTCTTTTTAAGCGGGAATGCCTCTGATTGGTTGAATTTTACGAATTTTATTTTAAATTTTATTTTTACTAAGGTTGCGCGATCCCATGCGCAAACTATTTATTTTTGTCATTCGACTTCTGTCTGTTGAAGCGATAACTTCCGGCTTCGCCACAACCATATGCAAACCATTTATGAAAAATCTCCATACTCTCCAGTATCAAATATTTCAATATACCTAAACACACTCTCGACAACATCAAATGCATCCTTACAAAGAACTTCTTGAACACTCTACATCAAGGTAACAGCATGTACAACAAACCTCCGTTGCCTTGTCTGCATACACCTAGTTTTACATTCCTCTTTTACTATACTCAACACATATATTAAAATCCAATTTCCTAATCTTTCTTACAATATTCCCAACATAATATATATATATAATATATATATATATATATATATATATATATATGTGTGTGAAGAAAAGAAGTGAATCCGACGGTATGTAATATATTTTTGAAGTTTGAAAAAGGAGATGGTTTTGAAATATGACATCAAATATTCTATTTTATGCCGTGAGTATGTGGCACTGTAAGTGTGTGTATTGAAAGGAAACATTGTGCATTTTTTTTTTAGGTAATGTACAATGTTTCCTTTCAATACACACACTTACAGCACCACATACTCACGCCATAAAATAGAATATTTGATGTCATATTTCAAAACCGTCTCCTTTTTCAAACTTCCAAAAAATTTTTAAACAGACTGAATGACAAGGATTACCACTCGCTTTTCTCATTATTCTGTGATAAATAATTTCTTATCTTATGCCCTGAAGATGATCTAATTAATAGATCGAAACACTGCAGCGTCGGCCAATAAACTCACCACTTAACCCATTTAAACCTGTGTTTTTTCATTTTTCTTGATATATTACATATATATATTAATATTTATATTTTTGCTTGAAGGCAATTACAAATCGCATATTGCATAAAATTCGATAATTATAGAAGATAATAATGACAAGTGAATTTCGCAAAGAATTACTCGGTGTGTAGAACATCATACAGACAGTTTCAACTTTATTAAGTCTCATCAGCGATGTATACTAACGATTTCCCTCTGACAGAAATTGAAACCGGAACTTCAGCAGGATAGTCAGAAACTATACTGCTTCAGCCACGATACAGCACGGAGAAATTCCTGCGAAATTAACCTGTCAATGATACTGAGATGTCTCTACCATATGAGGCAAGGGGGCGCTGAGTGAACAATAACAAACCTGGGCTTTATGCTCTTCGGCGAGGAAATAAGATTTTTGGATGTTTGTTTATTTTAGAAGCATTGTTGAATAAAGTATATATTAATATTTATATTTTTGCTTGAAGGCAATTACAATGCACATATCGCATAAAATTTGATAATTGAATTTCGCAATTTCACATATCAAGCTGGCCAGCTGCGGTTCGACGGATGTCCACATTAGCTGGGTGAAAACAAGAAAATATTACAACAAAAAACAACGCTAAGAATAGCCACCTGGAATGTCTGGACACTTCTCGATCTTGAGAGATCAGGAAACGACGAACTGGTGTCAAGACAGGGGAGCGTCTCAATATGGGGTCAACATCGATGCCCTTGCAGAAGTCAGTTTCAGTGATAAGGACCAATTGACAGAAGGTTTTGGGTTGGGTACACATCCTCTTGGAAAGACAGGCCAATGGTAGAATTTTGAGGTAAGGCGGCTCAAGCACTCCATCCTGAATGATGGACGTCATGGAAACATTTCCTAGAATTAAGTCTGACCTGTGTGGTAGGGCCTGTCTGTCGAGGGCTTCATATGTGTGACAGGGTACATAAAAACAAGTTGGATCCGTGGGCCATTATTCTGTGAAGAAGTGGCAATCACCATATATATATATATATATATATATTATATATATATATATTTATTTTAACAAAGGAGTAACCTACTCGAGTTTCATCGATTGATTCTTCAGGGTTACTTTAGTTAAATTAATCGAGTTTTCGATTAATCTTAGGTGTTATTACATAATAACAACTAAGATTAATCGAAAACTCGATTAATTTAACTAAAGTAACCCTGAAGAATCAATCGATGAAACTCGAGTAGGTTACTCCTTTCCATTGTTAAAATAAATTTATGCTCTACTTTGTTTTTGTTTTTTCTCAACCTTAGCCTCTGGATATTGTGCGCTTCCAACGATCGTACTTATACCCACCGGTAAGTTACTACTTATACATATACAAATATATATATATATATATATATATATACTAGCAAAAGTACCAGGTCCATGACCGGACGATAAGACAAAATAGTAACCCAAGAGAGGGAGTGAGGAAGAAAAAACGGGAGTAAGAGAGAGAATATGATTTATCAAATTTTTTAAAAAGAGAGGAAAATGATTAATCAAATTTGAAAAATCGCTGATAATTCGTATAATACAATGTTTGTTTATTTTAGGAAATATTTTTCTTTTTATTTACATTTTCTGCATTAAATGTGACAGGTTTACGTCAGGGAAACTGTCACCTATTTTCACCTGTATTTACATACAGTATTTACATACACATCCATTGCTACTGAAAAGCGAGTTTGATCCTGGGTACCCCATACTTGTGACCTTGTGTCATATCCTACCTATGGTAAATGGGTTAGGTAAATACCTTCCTAAAGCTTGATTTTTCTTTATTAAAATTATGAGAGCAATCAATATTGAAGCAGCCTAAATCACACCTAAAACTCATCCTTTACTGTTATCTCTAATGTTCACACCATGTTTGTTATTGGTGTTTTTATATACAAGTCATTCAACAACATTTTTGTTTTGTTTTGTTTTGGGTTTTTTAAAGGAGGGATTAAAATAAAATTAAAATTAAAAATGTTTTTAAAGTAACAAACTCCCATGAGCCTTCACACCAGAAAAAGCCTCCAAACAAGTGTAGGAAAAAGGACCCACTTCTGACTCCGAAGATATGCTCTCAGCCATTCTGACTTAGGCCTTAACTGTGTCTAGTCACTACTACTTGTCTGGAAGATATTTCCTTGCCACATGGTGGCTATGACTGGTGAATAAAGCCTAAATCATAAAACTACCTTTCAACTTCGTCTCTTTCTTTTTCTTTCCTTGGATTCCTTCCTTTTCAGCATGACCATCAAATAAGACGGGTAGTATTATCTGCGTTATTCGGACTATTGTCCTCATCTTTATTGTTATCTCTACAATGTTTTGGCCGAAATGACCTCTGGCCTTCTTCAGGTATTTCTTGTTGGACTTGGGAACCTTCTTTTCGGACTTGGGAACCTTCTTGTCGTAATCGGGAGCTATCACAGAACTTTGAACCTAACGCAGATAATACTAATCATTAAGGCTCATCTCAAACATTCAGGAGCCATTATGGAACTTTGAACCTAACCTGTTCTCATTCCGTAACCATAGCTGGGGTAGAGGCATTAAGCTGTGTTAATTATTATTCTATGTTACTGCTGCCCTTGACCAGGATTGAACCTGCAGTCCAGAGATAACTGTCACTTAGAACTGTCTTAGTCCAAATAACGTAGATAATACTAATCATCAAGCCTCATCTGAAACATTCAGAGGAATAGTACTCAGGAATTGTCAAATAATAGGGTGCATGTGTATGCATATTCTTTTCATATATCCTTATGCTATTAATATATATATATATATATATATATATATATATATATATTGATAGTCGGGGGTAGGTCAGTATAAGGAGAAGTAGGTCATTGAATAGTGATTGTAGGTCAGGTAATCAGGATGATGGTTCCTGACCTACAATCACTATTCAAATATAAATATAAAATATGGATGTTACTAACACCTAAATAAATAAATGCATCAACTCCTGGCTACTCAATCTAACTTAAAACGAACCACTCCCAAAACTTTTTTAAAAAGAAAGAAAATGAATCGAACCAGATGTTTTTAAAGCAAATGTACCTGTCACTTCACCAGTACATTTTTCGTCCCTTCTTTTGTGGCTTATTAAATACTTTGAAAACAATTTTTTTTTTTTTTACTTTCTAAAAAAATTTTTTTTTTCACAAAACTTTTTCTACTGACTGCTAAAAGAGTTGGGAATCACAGCAATGGGAGAAGCCTTAAACAGGCTAACTGCCTGAATATGGCGCTGCGAACAGCAATGGAACCTGAAGATTGGGAAAGCTACTTCATCAAAGCTGGTATCTCTGCTGACTCAGCCAAAAGCTATGCTGTAACATTTGCAAGTGAAAAGCTGACCAAAGAAAACCTCCAAATGATGGATTGGGCCATGCTAAAAGAGTTGGGAATCACAGCAATGGGAGAAGCCTTGTCTATCCTTAAACAGGCTAACTGACCTCAATACTGTCGATGATCTAAGGTTGAAACTAGTTGATAACAATTTTAAAAAATGGGGTTATTAATAAACCTTAGGAACATGCACCAAGAATAATAAGCTACCTTTTTAACCTCTTGCCACCCCATACACCTAAGATTCAATAGCCATAAACAAACCATCCACAAAAAATCCTTACCCTCCCTTGTGGCCCAAATGCCTACTAATATACACAGGTTTCTGTTACATATACACACATAGAAAAAAAGAAATAGGGCCAGCTTAGCTCAATCGTTAGAGCGTTCGACTAGGAACAACAAGGTTCCAGGTTTGATACCGGCCCTCGCCAACTCAGCATATGAGCAGTACAGGGATCTGTGCAGTAAAGTGAGGAGTTGACGGTAGGTGTGGTGCTCCACCTTAGATGCCAAAAACAATCTCCTTGGTCTAGCGCTAGTGAAAAGGGGATAGACTCCCTCGATGTCTGGCTGATACCGACTTTAGGCCACCCCGATGACTTACTACAAATTACACACACACAAACATGAACTTAGTTCTAATACCAGCTTCTTAAATAGATACCAATACTATCTAAATGAATAACTCAATACACCTCATGAAATGAATTTGCTCAAATCCAAATAAATAAACAAAACAGATTTACAAATTGAACCCATACAAACACAAACTTAATATAGATATAGTGTTACGATTCATGAGAGGTCAGGAATTGTGAACATACCTGTAGCAAAAAATTTTAGTTGATGTCTGTCAATTTAGAATCAGGAAGTCCATGGAAAACTACCAGAACTGTTAATAATCCTTGATTCTTAGCGGCATGATTTGGGCGCCATGAGAGACATGTGAGAGTGAGTTAGATGCAACCTAGCTTTGGAAGGAGAAAGACATGATTGTCTTCTCTCCGGGGTCCAATCTCAATCCCCACAATGGAATTAAATCATGGGCTCATAAATAATAAAACTTGATCAAGAAAAACCCTGAGTCTTGTTAGTTAATTATGAAAAACAAGCAATGCCCAGCTCAGCCCAGAAGATAGAAGAAACAAGAAAGAAATCAACCCCTAGATAGAAATCAACTAGGCAAGAACATGGCGACTAAAGAAGAACCAGTGAGCAATCAGCAAAAACCAATTAAGACTATCATCTTCTCTCTAAAAGTCTCTGTTTATCTCTCTCCATTATATACCCGAGTATGTCAGTAGGGTATATATATGGTAGACAACATATTGATATTTGGTGCCGTGACCAGGAGTTTGGGACCATAGGATGGTCCAGATTTGAGTTTTGTTTTGTGCAGAAGATTACAGATGGCCCTCTGATGTTGTAAGAAACCATAAAAATGACACTAAAACAATCAACTTCTGTATGTGAGATAGTATTATTAAATAGGTTGCTTGATTGGTTTTATATAACATGTTGATAAATATGGGGCTAATAAAAACTTGATCAAGAAAAACGAGGTCTTGCTAATTAATTATGAAAAACAAGCAATGCCCAGCTCAGCCCAGAAGATAGAAGAAACAAGAAAGAAATCAACCCCTAGATAGAAATCAACTAGACAAGAACATGGTGACTGAAGAAGAACCAGTGAGAAATCAGCAACCAGTAGAAGTTTCAAGTAAGACCTATCTCTAATATGACTGTTTCTCTGTCTCTATTATATACCCATGTATGCAGAAGGGTATATATGTGGGGATTAAAATAAAATAAAAATTAAATTAAATTAAAATAAAAAAACAACAAACTCCCATGGGCCTTCACTAGAAGAACCCTCCGCACATGTGACTTCCGACTCCCAGGAGAATATTTCAGCCATTCTAGTTTAGGCCGTAACTGGGTCTAGTCACTCCTACTAGTCAGGGAGATATTCCCTTGCCACAGGTGACTATGTCACAAAACCACCTTCTGCCTTTGTCTCTTTCTTTTTCATTCCTTGAATACTTTATTTTTCA
>CM042179.1:36661071-36674931 GCA_023376005.1 Doryteuthis pealeii
ATAATTAGTATTATTTGGATTATTCAAACTATTGTCCTCATCTTTATTGTTATCTACACTATTTCTCTGATTTTTGAATGATAATTAGTATTATTTGGATTATTCAGACTATTGTCTCATCTTTATTGTTACCTACACTATTTCTCTGAATTTTGCGATGAGGCTTGATAATTAGTATTATTTGGATTATTCAGACTATTGTCCTCATCTTATTGTTATCTACACTATTTCTCTGAATTTTTGAGATGAGGCTTGATAATTAGTATTATTTGGATTATTCGGACTATCATCCTCATCTTTATTGTTATCTGTACAACATTTTGGCTGATGTGCCCTCCCGCTTTCTTCAAGTATTTCTTGTCAAACTTGGAACCTTCTTTTTGAACTTGGAAACTGGGGAAAAGAAGGTTCCCAAGTTTGAAAAGAGGAAGAGTAGCAAAAATTTTAATTGATGTCTGTCAATTTAAGAACGGAGAGTCCAGGAAAACTACCAGAACTGTTAATAATCCTTGATTCTTAGCAGCATGATTTGGGCACCATGAGAGACATGTGAGATGAGTTAGATGCAACCTAGCTTTGGAAGGAGAAAAGACATGATTGTCTTCTCTCCGGGGTCCAATCTCAATCCCCACGATGGAATTAAATCATGGGCTCATAAATAATAAAACTTGATCAAGAAAAACCCTGAGTCTTGTTAGTTAATTATGAAAAACAAGCAATACCCAGCTCAGCCCAGAAATAGAAGAAACAAGAAGAAATCAACCCCTAGATAGAAATCAACTAGACAAGAACATGGTGACTGAAGAAGAACCAGTGAGCAATCAGCAAGAACCAATTAAGACTATCATCTTCTCTCTAAGTCTCTGTTTATCTCTCTCCATTATATACCCGAGTATGTCAGTAGGGTATATATATGGTAGACAACATATTGATATTTGGTGCCGTGACCAGGAGTTTTGGGACCATAGGATGGTCCAGATTTGAGTTTTGTTTTGTGCAGAAGATTACAGATGGCTCTCTGATTGTAAGAACCATAAAAATGACACTAAAACAATCAACTTCTGTATGTGAGATAGTATTATTAATAGGTTGCTTGATTGGTTTTATATAACATGTGTAAAATATGGGGCTAATAAAAACTTGATCAAGAAAAAACGAGGTCTTGCTAATTAATTATGAAAAACAAGCAATGCCCAGCTCAGCCCAGAAGATAGAAGAAACAAGAAAGAAATCAACCCCTAGATAGAAATCAACTAGGCAAGAACATGGCGACTAAAGAAGAACCGGTGAGCAATCAGCAATAAGTAGAAGTTTCAAGTAAGACCTATCTCTAATATGAATGTTTCTCTGTCTCTATTATATACCCGAGTATGCAGAAAGGTATATATGTGGGGTTTAAAATAAAACTAAAATAAATTTTTTTAAAAACCCACCAAACTCCCATGGGCCTTCACCAGAAGAATCCTCTGCGCATGTGCAAGAAAAGGGACCGACTTCCGACTCCCAGGAGAATATTTCAGCCATTCTAGTTTAGGCCGTAACTGGGTCTAGTCACTCCTACTAGTCAGGGAGATATTCCCTTGCCACAGGTGACTATGTCACGAAACCACCTTCTGCCTTTGTCTCTTTCTTTTTCATTCCTTGAAATACTTTATTTTTCAGCGCGACCACCAAATGAAATGGTTTAAAAGCAAAAGCCTAAAAACATGCACCACGAATATTCAGCTACCTTAAAACACACAAAACTCTTGCTATCCCATATATATATATATACAACAATAGAATTACAATATTTCCTTTGAGGAACACAAAATTTTTAGCTACAAACATATCTAGGTAACTTGAATGTCATAGAATATTGCAAACTGAATGAAATGGTTACTTTTTCGTTACACATTGACAGCCCAGATATCACCAAACGGATACAAATCAACACCAACATCTCAACTTGGACTTTAATTCCTCTTGAAGATAATGTGACAATTTAATTTTCATTGCCCAGTTCTAGGGGATTAGATTCTCAAAATATAGTAGGAAAAAAAGATAGATAGTTAAAGAGGAGAGAGAGAAAGAGAGAGAGAGGGGGAGAAGGAGAGGAAGAGGGAGAAAGAGAGAGAGAGAGTGTGTGTGTGTGTGTGTGTGTGTGAGAGAGAGAGAGAGAGAGAGATTACATTGAAAGTTAAAAAGTGAGAAATAAAGAGAGTTGAAATATGAAAGAGGGAGGAGAGAGAGAGAGAGAGCTGTGTGTGTGTGTGTGTGTGTGTGAGAGAGGAGAGAGAGAGAGAGAAGAGACATTGAAATTAAAAAGTGAGAAATAAAGAGAGTTGAAATATGAAAGAGAGAGAGAGTGTGTGTGTGTGTGTGTGGTGGTGTGTGTTGAGAGAGAGAGAGAGAGAGAAATTATATTGAAAGTTAAAAAGTGAGAAATAAAGAGTTAAAATAGGAAAGAGAGAGAGTGTGTGTGTGTGTGTGTGTGTGTGTATGTGTGTGTGTGAGAGAGAGAGGAGAGGGAGAGAGTGTGTGTGTGTGTGTGTGAGAGAGAGAGAGAGAGAGACTAAACTGAAATTAAATGAAAATGGTTGGTATCTTCATAGATAAATAAGACAAAAATTTAATCTTTAAGTTTATGATTCAATTATGTCATGAAATACTTTTTTTTAAGATTATCAATTTTCACCTCAAATCAATGATTTCTATTTTTTTTGTTGTTATCAATTAACAAGTAGCACTGATTTTGTTCATTGATGAAATATTAGCCTAGTAGAATGATAGATAAATAGATAGAGATAGAGAGATAGATATGAAACCGTCTGAGATAGATAGATAGATAGATAGATAGATAGATATGAGGGATATATATATATATATATATATATATAATATATATAATATATATATATATATGATATATATATATATATATATATATATATATATATATATTTATAGATAGATAATAGATAGATAGATATGAACAGTCTGAGATTAGATAGATAGATAGATAGATAGATAGATAGATATGAACAATCTGAGATAGATAGATAGATAGATAGATAGATAGATAGATATGAACAGTCTGAGATTGATAGATAGATAGATAGATATAAACATAGATAGATAGATAGACAGACAGTTTGTGTTTTGGTCTCCACATTTCTGGGTGCCTAGTCTTGACCTCTTACCTAACTGAGTATTGCATTTACTTAGAATATTTTCTAAGGTCACTAAAACTAAAAGTCCAAGGGAGATAATAAATACAGGATAAAAATCATTAACTGGTTAATCTTTTTCATATCTTTTGCTATTTTTTCTTTTTTCTTTTTTAACTTTTTTCTTTTTTCTCTTTTTTTTCTTTTTTCTTTTTCTTTTTCTTTTTCTTTTTTTCTTTTCTTTTGTTTTTTTTCTTTTGTCGTTTTTTTTTTCTTTTTCTTTTTTCCAAATGAACTTGATTTTTAAATTTTTATGACACTCCAAAAACAAACATTTCTTTTATCAAAAACAATTTACTATTTCTCTGAATTTTTGAGATGAGGCTTGATAATTAGTATTATTTGGATTATTCAAACTATTGTCCTCATCTTTATTGTTATCTACACTATTTCTCTGGATTTTTGAGATGAGGCTTGATAATTAGTATTATTTGGATTATTCGGACTATTATCCTCACCTTTATTATTATCTGTACATCTCTGAATTTTTGAGATGAGGCTTGATAATTAGTATTATTTGGATTATTCAAACTATTGTCCTCATCTTTATTGTTATCTACACTATTTCTCTGAATTTTTGAGATGAGGCTTGATAATTAGTATTATTTGGATTATTCGGACTATTGTCCTCATCTTTATTGTTATCTGTACACATCTCTGAATTTTTGAGATGAGGCTTGATAATTAGTATTATTTGGATTATTCGGACTATTATCCTCATCTTTATTGTTATCTGTACAACATTTTGGCTGATGTGCCCTCCGCTTTCTTCAAGTATTTCTTGTCAAACTTGGGAACCTTCTTTTTGAACTTGGAAACTGGGGAAAAGAAGGTTCCCAAGTTTGAAAAGAAGATTCTTGAGTTCAAGAAGGCTCCCGAGTTAGAAAAGAAATACCTGAAGAAGGTGGATGCCCCATAATTGTCACCTTGTGTAGGGTAAATAATTCTTTTAAAAATTCTAATGTCATCATTATCATCATATCGCACTGACAGCACAGATTCATATGACCCTCTCTCACCACCAGTCCCTATTGGTCATCGCTCCTACCAAGCCCTCCTCATGACATCCAGTATGATCAATATAAGTCTTTGCTGGTTGGTCCACTCTGCACGTATATATATATATATATATATATATATATATATATATATATATATAATACATAGCACTATAACCTTTGGGAAAGGTATGAATCCAATTCTCCCTCCAGCTATGGGCAAATAGCAGGGCAGACTGGGCTTTTTAACCATGGCTAGGTAACCAGTCTAAGAGAAGGAAAACTCTGTGTCCCATTCTGCTCATGCGGAGGGGTTGGTATATATATATATATATATATATATATATATATATAGCGCTATTACCTTTGGGAAAGGTATGAATCCAATTCTCCCTCCAGATATGGGTGAATAGCAGGGCAGACTGGGCTCTTTAATCATGGCTAGGTAACCAGTCTAAGAGAAGGGAAAACTCTGCGTCCAATCCTGCTAGTGCGGAGGGGTTAGTAAATATATATATATATATATATAATATATATATATATATATTCATCCAAAAGTTACTACCACGTTTTCATTATAGTAGCATAAGTAGTTAATCCAAAATGGCTCAATATATCTTGTAAAATATAGAGCATTTATAAATATATATATGGAGAGAGAGACAGAGAGAGAGAGAGAGAGAGACATATGGGGAAGAGATCCTTGTTGGATGCCCATACTTGTGACCTTGTGTCACATCCTTGCCATGTCGAACAGGTCGGATAAATTCCTAATCATCTATGCAAGAGGTCAAGACTAGGCACCCAGAAATGTTGAGGCCAACACACAAAGGTCAAAAATCCCTTTTGCTTATTTTTAATTGTCCAATGATATACTTACTCTCTCTCTCTCTCTCTCTCTCTCTCTCTCTCTCTCTCTCTCTCTCTCTTCCCCCTCCCCTCTCTATCTATCTATCTATAAAGTATCTATCTATCTTAGTCTGTTCATATCTATCTATCTATCTATCTATCTATCTGTCTATTTCAATATGTTCTTAAGTATCTATCCATCTATCTATGTTAGTCTGTTTATATATATCTGTATCATGATGTATGTTCATAAGCATGGTGGTGTACTGGTTAGTGTCGCAGGAAATGGACACGTCGACATGAGTTCAATTCCTGGACGAAGCCAGCTATGGGTAAATAGTAGGACAGACTGGACTCTTTAATCTTGTTTTGGCAACCTGTCTAGGAGAAGAAAAACTCTGAATTCACATCTGGTTACAATGAGAATAGGCTCAGGCCTGCTTAGTGATCTATCTTAATTTAAAAAAGAAAATTTTATTTTTATCTATCTATCTATCTATGAAGTATGTTAATATTTATCTATCTATCTATCTTTCTATCTATCAACAAAAATAAATAAATAATTCTCTGAATATTATGGACACATGGCCTAGTGGATAAGGTAGTTAGGTTAAGACAGTTCTAAGTGACAGTTATCTCTGGATCCTGGGTTCAATCTTGAGTAGAGACAGTAACATAGAAAAATAATTAACACAACTCCTACCCCAGCTATGATTAGCGGAATGAGAACAGGATACCCTTGTGGACTAAATAAAGGGTTAAGTTCGAAGTTCCGTGATGGCTCCCGATTACAACAAGAAAGTTCCCGAGTTCAAAAAGAAGGTTCTTGAGTACGAAAAGAAGGTTCATGAGTCAGAGTAGGTTCCCGAGTCAGAGAAGAAATACCTGAAGATGGCCGGAGGGCATATCAGCCGAAACGTTGTACAAATAACAATGAAGATAGGGACAATAGTCTGAATAATGCAGATAATACTAATCAAAATTTCTTATTTATAAATACTTATGAAAAATAATCGATATGTGGCAAGATTTTTTTAAAACTTGTGATCCTCAAAAGAAATTATCTTATCAGTTTTAAGGAATGAAACAAAGTTGCAAAACTGGCCATTCACTTTTACGTCATTAATGATAACAAATTTTGAGTTCAACAAATCAATACTTAGAATCAAATTTGTACTTTAAAAAAAGAAGAAAAATGTTTTAAGGTGAAATGAGGACATTATATTTAAATCGAAAAAAGCAGGACATGTATTCCTTTATGATGTTATATGATAATCTGCGTTTAAAGAGAGAGTACTATTAAAGATGTTAAGGAATAACATTTTTTTACAAATCTATAAATATGAATTAGATCAGATCGCAAAAGATATTTTCTTTTGATAATTTTTTTTAGATCTGTTTAAAAATTATTTGTATTCAATAGGAATATACTTGAATTAGTTGTATTAAGAATAGTTACTTGAAGCTATAATTGTTTACAAAGAATTATCATTATTAGTTACTTGAAACCATATAACTGTGTGCAAATTATTTCTATTAAGAATAGTTACTTGAAGCTATAATTGTTTACTAAAGATTATTATTATTAGTTACTTGAAACCATATAACTGTGTGCAAATTATTTGTATTAAGAATAGTTACTTGAGGCTATAATTGTTTACTATCAGGTATAGTGTTGGCAAATGACAGGAAACATGGAGGTTTTGAAAGATGCAGTGTTTCGGCATGCCTACAATGGATGCAGGCAGTTTATTCCATGCCTCAGCAACTCTGAGCATGAAAAAATGTTTGCGAAAGTCATGTGAGTTATGTTGTTTTCTGACTTTGTAGGCATGCTCACATGTGTTAGAAACAAGGTTGCTGTTGTTAAGATGATTAATGACCTTATAAGCATTTACCAGGTCAGTTGCCAGATGCCAGAGTTTCAATGAATCCATTCCCAGGGCAGCAAGACGTTCAGAATATGGCAGATGTCTGATGGAGGGTATTCGTTTGGTTGCATGTCTCTGTACAGTTTCTAGGAGGTTAATGTTCTCTGAGCAAGATAGGGGTTCCAGACTGGTAATGCAAATTCTAAGTGTGGCCGTACCATAGCTTGGTTCAGCTTTAAATAAATAGCCAGGGAGCAGCTGACAAAGGTCTTGCTGAGTGATGCCAGTACACCCTCGGCCTTTTTAACAATTTTAGAGATGTGCTTTGTCTAACGTAAATTGCTGCTGCCAGTAATACCCAGATCACGTTCACAAGAAGATTCCTTGATGTTAGTGTTGTGGAGGGAGTATATGTATGATGGGTTTTTCCTCCCAAAATGCATGGTGGTACATTTGTCTACAGCCAGCTTGAGTTACTGGATTCATTGATCTATTGCTGCACCGTGTCCAGGTCTGACTGCAGGAAAGATCTGCAGCGCTCAGGATCTGTCTTTTTGATCTCAAGGTATACCTTGATGTCATCAGCATACTTCAGTACTGTAGTATTCCTTAAATTGGCATCTATGTCATTAACATAAGCAACAAACAAAAAGGGACCAAGAACAGATCCCTGTGGCACACCAGATGAAATCTTGGACAGTGAGAAGCGCTGCCCAAGAACTGTAACAACCTCTTTCCGGTTGAGAATGAAAGTTAAGAATGAAAGAATAGTTATTTGAAGCTATAATTGTTTAGTATATAAAAGATTTTTTTTCTGGTTCCAACAGGAGATAATTTAATATTTCATAAAAAGAAGAAGGTCCACAAAATGTATTATGTTTTTTTTTTAATTTAAAAAAATTCTTTTTATCTTACATATGTGACACATGTTTCTGATCTGTTGTCTTCTTCAGGCATTGAGTTATTATTTTGGTAGAATATGTCCGATATTTGATAGGTTGTGTGTGTTTCTGCAACTTTTCTATTATAATCTTATAATTATATTATAATAATTGTTTAGTATATTCTTTATGTACCAGAATTAGCAAAGTTTAGTATATTCTTTATGTACCAGAATTAGCAAAGTTTAGTATATTCTTTATGTACCAGATTAGCTTATGTACCAGAATTAGCAAAGTTTAGTATATTCTTTATGTACCAGAATTAGCAAAGTTTAGTATATTGTATAACACAATAAACAAATATGTCAGTTTTGCTCTTTCGTGTATTCTAAGAATCACACATTACTATTCAACAATAAAAATTACAAATTCTTTCAAAAATATTAATATAGCATGGATCGGAACAATTTTTAGTTCACCTGAATTCTAAAATTCATATATTTAAATATCTGTGATAAATTCAATTTTTTCACGCAAAAAAAAAATTATTTAATTTATTTCATGCAGAAAAAAAAAAGTTTTAAGCACACAAAAGATTGAAAATCTCTTAAAAATTAATTTCTTAAAAAAAAATTTTTTTTTGACAATTTAATAGAATATAGTACATACCAATTAAAAAAGCAAAAAAAAGTTTTTAAATAATAATATTATGACATTTTTTTGCACTTTTTATTTCCGATTTCATTATTTTTTCCTAAAAAAACTACTGCGTTGTATGTTATATAATTTCTTTGATATAGTTATTCAGACTGTTATCTTTATAGAAAAAAAGTAAAAAAGTTTTCTGACGGGTCATTTTTTTTATCTCATAAAATAAAATGGGGGGGTAGACCTTGTAAAATTGTATTGATAACACAAGATCAGCAAGCAATCTGAGATCTGTGCACCAGGTTAAGTAAAGTTTAGTAAATTCTAGTTTATTTTAATCTTTTAGGAACAAAGCAGTAAAACAGCTAATACCTTTTTTTAAATGTGGGAAATATTAAAGGCTAAGTCATTTAACTACATTTCCTGCATAAAACTCCACATATCACTTGAGTAAGAAGCAGTAAAGTACATGTTGACAAAGCAAGTCATCATTGGCAATTCAGTCTCGAAAGACTATGATAAAAGTTTTTGTGTGCCCCTGAAGTTGCAGCGCCTCCTGTGACTATGAAGTCCTATGTTTGAGAAACATTCTCGACCACAGATTTTGCATTTGTAGGTTGTCCCTGTAGAGATGATGTTCCGATGCTTTGTTGCCGTTGCTTTCTTATGGATCTCTTAGCTTCATGATGTTGTATCAGGGTGACTTCTGACATGTACAGTCCTCTATGGAGATTCTGCCGCCACCGAGGGTGGTCTTGAACCAAATTTTCCCAGCTGGAAGGGACAATGCCAAAACACCTGAGATCATTTTTGCAGACATCCTTGAATCGCAGTAGGGGGCGACCAATCTGTCTTTTACCAGATGTTAGCTCTCCATACAGGATGTCTTTCGGGATTCGTCCATCATCCATCCGACATACATGACCCAACCATTGGAGACGACGTTGTCTCAGTAGAGAGTACAGTAACTTATAGATAAATAGGCTACATCAAAATATTAATTCAACCTCTCAGATTTATGATTTTAATATCTTATTACATTCATCTTTTGAATTCTATATGACTGACTATTCATTATAATAATTTCATAATCAGATCAAAATGTGTTATATAATTCATGGGTAGCCCATGAATTATGTAAGTACTGTAGTTATATTAATTTATAATCAGAGTTTGTAAGATTCAAAATAATGGGGATTGAGTGGAAAATTATCCTAACTGTTATGGTTATGATTATAATTGATTTGTGGTGATATTCCGCTTAACCCCTTGAAAAACATGCCAGTAGAATCATGTGACAATTTTAAGTTTTTAGTTTAATTGCAGTCAGAAATTCAGAGTGTGGACGCAAAAGTCTATCTCACCGAGATGTCGCTTTTCAATCTGCCTGGTTTTTGGTCAAGTAGAGTTGTTTAATAAAAGCTAAAAGAAAAATGTTATGTAATTGCCACCCAGCACCTATATTTGTGGCCTTGTGCCAGACTTAGAAAAAAAACCTTTAGAAAAATGTACTACCGATTATATCTTATTATCTTAGATTACTGGGTGGTCTTTGTAGAATCACCGAAAAAGATACAAATCTTTTTAACGAGAGATTGGAGACAAAAAGTCTATGATTAAGAAAAACCCAGTCTTTTGGGCTAAGAGCCTTTTGATCTTTAGGCTGGTGAACTCTGGTTGACCAGTGAGACTCGAAGGAATCGAACCTTCGAATAGGTCGTGGGCTGGCTCGAACATTCTAGAGATAGAAACTTCTGGAAAATGACTTTGAAATACTATTTAAGAGACCCATCAATAGAATCAGAGTCAGTTAGAGTTAGAGTCTGCGATCGGAGAGGGTCAGAGCAGTCAGAGATCGGGTCTAGTCAGAGAAGATATCAGAGCCAGGAGGCCGCACGTGGTAGTTGATGAACTGATGTCGCTAAGTACTCAACCTGAATTTTAATCTTTTACGCGAGACGAAGTTGAAAACAATTATTATTATTAACGAAGTCGCTGGAGTACTGACCATTGAGACAACTAAGAATTACTAAAAGAAAAACATATGTGTTAATGAAATCTCTCTCTCTCAAAAGTAATAGTGAAGTTTTGAAAATAATAAACTTCTGAAAAGTAAACACCATATTATCATTCTTCTTTTACTACGACGAAAAAAATACTAGGGGAATCGTTTTATCAATGAAATTCCCCTGACCTCTGGATACCCGTTGAGATAAAGGCAATTGGCCGTAACGAAGAAGCACGCGGCCGTGAAACGTGATACCTTTCGCTTGACCATAAACGAAAGGAGTGTGGAAGAATTTTGGGGCCACAGACGATGACTGCTAGATCGTGTCAGTTGTAAACAAACTACCATACGAATATACAAGATACGATTTGATACTGTGAACGAAACGAACTCCGTACGGTACGAAGATACGAATTTAGTAACGATGAAAAAGCCGTAACGTTACAAAAACAACAAAATCTTGTAAATTCATAAAAACAAGAGATGACCAGCCCGAACAAGAAAGAAGTAAGCAACCCACAGGATCAGCCCAAAGGAAGATGGCAGCCGACGAGTAAGCAAACATACTTGGGACCTTGATTCGCATCCTACCCATGTCAAACAGGGCGTCTCATCATGATGTAATGGTTAGTAAACTAGTCTCACAGATCCATTACTACTGAAAAGCCAGTTTGATCCTTGCTGGATGATCCATACTTGTGACTTTCAGTCACAAACCTACCTATAGGGTAGATAATTTTTTTTCTTCAAATTCTAATGTCATCATCATCGTCATGTTGCACAGACAGCACAGATTCCCTTGACCCTCTCTCGCCACATGTCCTCCTCATGACATCCAGTATGATCAATATGTCTTTGCTGGTTAGCCCACTCCTCTCTCTCTCTCTCTCTCTATCTATCTATCTATTTATCTATCTATCTCTCTCTCTATCTATCTATCTCTCTCTCTCTCTCTCTCTATATATATATATATATATATATATATATATATATATATATATTATAATAAAGCTGAGATTTTCACCTTTTAAAATCTAAAGGCTTTTTTCCTGGTTGGTTTAATGACAAAAAATCTATACTAATTTATTCTGTAGTTTTAGGATTACTAAATGTTTGAAAAAAAATTCCATTTTAATTGGTTCTAATTAATCGTAATTTGCAATTAAGTCAAAAACTCACCCGGCTCTCTCTTAAATATCTGCTAGAATTTTCCCCCCTCGCTAATATTCTATCTAGAGAGTTAAGACAAAGAGAAGTGTGCATTAAAAAACTTTATCAGCTGAAAATCAGCAGCCAGAGATATCTCCCTTCTCACACCAAAAATCTTCTTTCTATCTTTATAGGCCAGAGAAAACTTTTGTTTTGTTTTATTAATTTTACGCTAAACTAAAATTGAAGATCATGCTTTAAAATAGATTTTTTTAATTACTAGAGTCAAAGGGGTAAGCACATCAAATATTTGTTAGTAAAAAAATTAGGAAGATGCTATTTAGCTGGTTTCGGTAAAATATGAAAACCTACTTACTCGGTACTGTCAAAAATCCTTATTTTACAAAATACATTAACCTCCCCCCCCCCTCCGATTGAAAGAAACTTACTAAAAATCAGTGAATAATCCGGTTTTAATGAAATTTTCAGTGTTGAGTTATCAATGAATCAATTTTATAATGCATCAGTTATTTTATTTCAAAACTTACTGATTTTTTCAGGTCACTTAACGTTGACCCCACCCCTTATTTTTTGGGTGCAAAATATCAGTGGGGTTAAATAAAGTTGAAACTAATTACAGACAAAAAAATAAAGGTGTGAATAGAAGAAAAAAATTAAGTGTGGCTATCCTGGTAGAAAATAACAACCGAAAATCAAAAAATAAATTTAAAATAAAATCTAAAAAAATAATTTTGTTGATCTTTTTTTTGATAATTTTTTCAATCGGGGGAGGGGGGATAAGTTTATTTTGTAAAATACAGATTTTACGTCATCTTTGGTGACCATGTTTTACTATATATTTGAGCAAAATTGACCAAAAAAAATAGTTTAAAATTTATTAAAAATAAATTGCATATGTAATATTTTTTTTTCTGATGCTCATTATGTTACTAATTTTCGCCGTAGACAAAAATATTGACCTTAAATAATCGATTTAATTGATTTTAATTCATTTATAAAATGAATAGCAGACAACATTTTGGCAGTGTCTACTTTTTGCTTATTTTACTGACCCTGTAAATATTTCTACTTTGACTTCAAATAATGTTAAAAATAACAACAGATTTGGCACAAAAAATTATTTATATTCATTTATATCTATATTTTGTGAAAGATAAAGATACAAAAAATTCTTCTAAATGAAAAATATAGATATCGTCTAATGGTTAAAAATGTGAATTTTTACAAAATTAAAAAAAAAAAAAAAAAAAAAAAAAAAAAAAAAAACCATTAAGGAAATGATGTTTAAGGTTGTCAATAATACTATCACTATGAAAAAAACAATTTTTTTTTCCCCAAAAACAAAAGTTTCTGGGAAAGAAAAAAATCTTTTCTTGGTTGGATCATTTTATGCTTTATTCTTGCGACTGAAAAAAAAAAAAAACAAAAAAAAAAAAAAAAAAAAAAAAAAAAAAAAAAAGTAAGTTGAAAAAAAAAGGGGAAAGGGAAGAAAAAAAAAAAAAAAAAAAAACAATCTCGGTGGCACATTTTCCACTTTATTTTTCTCAATAATTTTGGTTTTAAACAAAATAATTTGAAGCCCTACCCACCACCCAACCCACAACCCTTAAAAAAAATTTAACCCCTGCCCTAACAATTTTTAAAATCTTATGTAGGTCAGAGTAACCATTATTTTAAGAAATTATTAGTAGATATTTTTCTTTTTATATTTTTTTTTTTTTTTTTTTTTTTTTTTTTAAAGATAAAATAGATTGTTTAAAGTTTACTTTGAATTTTTTGAATTACACAAATACTTTCTTAAGCAATACACTTTTTTTTGGAATATTTAATTCCAGATGAATTCTTGTTCAACAATTGTATTTAATAGAAAAAAATTTCCTTTAGCCTTTAGATAGTTCTTTTTGAAATATTTAGTTTTGGTGGAAACCTATATTATTTATAATTAAATATAATATATTTAAATATAATTTGGACTGTTCATAAAAGCGGTTTTATCTAGTGTCTAAAATTATCCAGACTGGTCGTAATAGCCCTAAAAGGTGTCTATTTTACTGAAACCGAAAACAGCCTATGTCAAAAAAAATGTATATAAAATTTTACAGAATTAAATATGCGTTTTATTCTAAAAAATGTAAATAAAACCAAAATAAATAGAAACTAATCTTCGTAAATGCGAAAAGGAGATTTTTCAGCCGTATGCACTAACATTAAACTGACCGAGGAAAT
>CM042179.1:36675031-36725031 GCA_023376005.1 Doryteuthis pealeii
GGTATCGGAACAGGGAACCTTGGGATTCCTAGTTGGAAACTCTACCGACTGAGCTGAAAATACATAGAAAACGGTTGAAAATAAGGCAGTTGAAAGAATTCTAACATGTTACACTCTTCAGTCAGCTTAGCATGTAAACACCATATAAGAACCTTTTTAGCTCTTAACATCCTGTTGAGAATTTTTTAAGTCCACATCCCCATTCCTATAAGGATTTATCAATACTGTTATTTCCCTTAAATCAAAGACTTCTAAATATGTTTAATATTACATTTAAACACAGGCTATCATTTAGGATAGATTAGGAAAATGAATGTGACTTCCAGCCAGGTGGAATGAGGCGGTATAGGATATTAAGAGTTAATCAGGAAAGTTTCAAAATCCCATTACTTGATTGTCCCACAAGAATTGTGCATATAAATGTCTATGTAGTTTTACCTGGTAGTTCAATCCCTGGATCAGGCAGTGGTTTAGTTCAAAGAGGAATAATGAGATCCTGTTAGCAGGACTATTCATCCTTATGGATTGGATAAACGGTTAAAAATTCCCAGGATAGGGTACAAAGATAACAACAACCAAGATGAGGATACTAGTTTGAATAACTCTGTAGTTTTGCTTTTAGTTGTGACAAAAGGCTGGAAATATTGAACACCCAGTGAGACTCTAACTCATTAAGCCCCCCCCCCCCTCGCAAGGAAGACTTGTAAAACAATTGGTACTGATAAAAAGTTTTCCCTAAGATAAAAGAATGTGTGTTGAAGTCAGTCAGTATGTTGTTGGATTGGACAACAGCAACTGGCTAAGCGTCACTGAACTAGTGCCTAAGTCAACTGGTACTTATGGAACTCAAGAATAGTCCATTCTTGTATTTGGGTGATTCCATTCCTTGAATCCTAATTGGCTGCTTGGTTTCTATGATGTTATGAGGCTTCATAAATACTCTGGCATTCTGCAGTAGGATTGCAACAAGGTTAGATCCGTATTGGGTTATGGCTTTGTTGCCTTGTCTTACCAATTCAATGGTAATTGGAATTTAGTATGATTACCTGATACCACACATATTTACCTGATCCCCTTTGCATGAGCAAAATGCAACACAAGGTAAATTTCTTAAGCAGAGTTTAACAGTTTTGAATTTAGTTTTCTTTCTCCTAGACCAGTTGCCATATTAAGGCTAAAGAGCTCAGTCTGTATTTATCCAACTCCCATGCCACATGCAGGATGTGACACAAGGTCAATTTTCAAGCAGTTTAACAGGTTTGAATTCAGTTTTCCTTCTCCTAGACCACTCGCTGAACCAAGGTTATAGAGCTCAGTCTGCTCTATTTACCCATAGCTGGAGGGAGTGTTTATTTTAAAATTGCTCAGAGCTATACACTCATAAAAAACATTTGTTTTAACAATTTATTTAAAAATTTAATTTTAATATACATTTACCAACCCCCTCCACACAAATAGGATGTAATACATGATCAATTTTGTAAGCGGATTTTAAAAGCTTTGAATTCAGAGCTTTTCTCCAAGACTGGGCGCCTAACCAAAGTCAAAGAACCCAATCCACCCTACTTTTTATCTATGGCTAGAGGGAGAATAGTTTAATACTTTCCAAAGGTATGTGATATGCAAACCACTTGTTCTGGATGTTGAACTCTGATTGCTATATGCATTTCTTATGACTATAACCATTACACCATCAACTACTAAGTGTGTATACTTTTTGTTATTTTCTGCAACATGCACTCTTCCTGGCTGTTGAAGAAATAACTTATGAGTTATCAAAAAACAACTGAAATTAAAATGATGAAAGATTACTAATCAAAATTAACTCTGTAATTCTAAGTATATCCTATTTGATAGACAAGTTTTTTGGGATCTTTATATCGTCACTATGGTCATTTTTTTCTCCCTCCAAATCCTAATACATACAGTTACATGAACTAAAAAAAAAATGATTAGTGAAATAGATCACTAATTAAGACTGAACCTATTCTAGTAGTGACCACCCAAAGCAGAGATCTAACAGTTTTGAATTCAGAGGTTTCCATCTCCTACACTGGTTGCCTAACCAAGGTTAAAAATCCCAGTCTGCCCTACTATTTACCCATAGCTGGAGGGAGAGTAGTAGGATTCGTAACTTTCCCAAGGGTATTAGCGCTATGTGAACTGTAGCTTCGTCCAGGATTTGAACTCTGGTCGACGAGTCCATTTCCCACGACTCTAACCATTAGACCACAAACTCTAACTGCATAGATTATCCCCAGGGTGGGGCAGAAAGCATGCATGTGAGTGCTTTCAACTGATACATATTAAAATTTCCAGTTGGCGGTTTTTGCATAGATATTTTGCCAATAAAGAAAATCAAATTGTTACTGATACTTCAATAGGGATATTTACAGAATTGTTACAACTTATAATTATTCAAGATTTCATGTTTTTTTTTTTTAAATAGTAAAATTGAAACTCAATACATCAAATTTGTTGCAATGGGCATACAAAGTAATTTACTGTAAAATCTTTTTTTTTTTTTTTTTTTCTTTTTTTTTTCCTTTTCTCTTTTTTTTTAAATCAATATACTCTTGATTATTTGAATAACCATGTAATGGTTAAATTTAACCATTATCCAGATTTTCACCGTGTTTCTAACCATCTAAACTAATGGTTCTCAACCTTTTTTTTTTTTTTTTTTTTTTACCTACTGACCCCCTTTTAATCCTATTTTACTATGGTGGACCCCCCATAGCCATTTGTTGTTTAAAAATCCCATTGTATTTTTATAGTTAAATACATTTTACTTACCTGGGTCCCAAAAAATGTTATATGGTCCCTGGGGGTCCATATGGACCCCAGTTGAGAACCACTGATCTAAACAAACACTGATGAAATACTGCTCTGTCGGCTGGGGCATTAGAATGCACCTTTGCAGAGGGGTAAGACCTCTCCCAATGGGGCCACCTGTTGGCCGTGGGTGGCGACCCGTGATGCTTAAGGATAGAATCCAGGTGGATGAGCAGTCCATGACTTGCAATACTCCACTTTGGCCCCATCTTGGGCTAGATGGGCGGTTGGAGAGGCCCCCTCTGATCAATCGGCTAGTCACGTCAAGCCCTAGCACCTATATGATTTTCCCAACCCTATTGCCCTTATGGCAAGCCCCAACCCCTTTTTATCATATGGGTGCTAGAAGGTGGTGGCTGAGGGTCTACATGTCCTGGGAATGACGTTAAACTCTATCTGATGGTGAGGTTCCAGGTTTGGGGAATGTGGAGCACCTATGGCGAGGCTTCAGTTCTGGTGAATGGGGAGTACCCCTTAATGGCCTTTACTCCCAGGTCCTCTGACCTGGAGTGATAGTACCTGTTAGGGTCCTCATCTATATGTCAAATAGATCTATTTAAAAATTATTTTTATTCAATAGGACTGTGTGCAAAAACTCTTAAACAACTAATGAACACAATTCCCTACCCTCTAGCCATAAAATAACCCTGGATGAGTTGATATGCCATTAAAATCAATCATATGCTCTAAAAAGCCCTTGTGTTCCAAATGTCTACTAGGTCCAAGAGTTTACTATTTAAAAGGATAGGGTATCATAAACTGCATCTGATGGTGAGGCTACAGTTCTGGCAAGTGGCATACCTCATGATCACCATTACTCCCAGGTCCACTCTAACCCAGAGTGGTAGTACATGTTAGGGTCCCATCTATGAATCAAATAGCAAATTATTTTTTATTTGATGGGAAAACCTGATATAACTATGAATAAACTTAAGAAATTACATAAAATTACATAAAAATGTACATATAAATGTACATATAAACAGGCAATTTATGCCATTCTCTAACCTCTAGGCATAAAATAACCCAGACAGGTTAACATGCTGTTAAAATATCTTTTAAAAAAATAGACCATAATACAAATGAAATTGTGAACCAACCTGTTATGAGAAATAAATGTAGAATGTTTATTTTAATTATTTAAAAAAAAAATTAATTGCTGTCCATCATATCCGATGATGACACCACGCAAATCATTTTCCTCCAATTTATTCGGTCTCTGGTTGCTTCTTGCCAATTGCTTTTGGGGATGTTAAAGTCCTTCAGGTTTCTTTTGATGTTGTGTTTATACCTGAGCTTTGGTCTACTGATTCTACGTGATCCCTCTCTCAGTTGAGAGTACAGAATCTGCTTTGGTAGTCTGTCATCCTTAAATCTGTTTAAGTGGCCAGCCCATCTCTTGGGTTGTGTTGGACAAGTATTTCATGCATGCCAGGGAGTCCAGTTCTCTTCAGGATGGTCCTGTTTGAAACACTGCTGCCACCACTGGACATTTAATATACTGCTTCATGATGTAGGATGTATCAAATATATAAAACAAGTTGTATATATGCAAAGCATTTTTGGGGGATAATTTGTTAGAAGGGGGAATAAACACTCCAGTTCTTTTTAAAAACTTCTGTCAGTTATTTGATGTTTTATGCTTGGGTTAATAAAATTCATCTAAATAAAAAAAAAAATATAATTCTTTTAAGAGTTTTTTGGTGGTTGGTTTTGAAGGCTATCACAATGCAAGTGTAAAGAAAAATGAGGTAACTATGATGTCGTTTGTTAACCTTTGGTTTATTCTTAATATTTTGAGATAAAGATCTCTTCGACAGAAGACTTCAGAAACTGTTGCTATAAATTGTCCATTCTGCTTTGTGTGTCATATCTTCCTAATTCTCTGCGTGTGAGTGTGTGTTTCCGTGTGTGTCTATTCAATAATGTCTTATCATTCCAGGTTTGGCCTACCCATAGAATACAGACATGAACTTAATCAATACCATACAACATGATCCCCAATGATGCTAACACATTGATAAAACCAAATTACTAAAAAAGCGTAAAAATAGATACACAACTGTTCTTAACGGCTAGGCATGACATAACCCCAGACGGGTTGATATGCCTTTTGAAGGAAATAAAATTATACCATAGAATATAGACATGAACCTAATCAATACCATACAATATGATCCCCAATGATACTAACACGTTGATAAAACCAATTACTACATAAGTGTAAATATAGATACATAACTGTTAACCGCTAGGCATGACATAACCCCAGATGGGTTGATATGCCGTTAAAATCAACCCACCCACCAACCAACCAAGACAACCAGTGAGAATCAAACTCACTTCTCAGTAACACACACACACAAACACACATTTTTTTCCCCCCACTTCTTTTTACTTATAGAAATATATATAGGTTTCACTAATAAAAGCAAATAATTATATTTCACTCCCAGATCTTGCTATGCTTTGATAAATTAGTTGCCATTGTATATAGACAAAAGGTTCTTATACTAATGTTTTCAATAGGATTAACATTAATGAATTTGTGTAGTAAGTACAATGGTATTATTTCTATTTGAAAATGTTTTTTTGTATTTAACACCTTTAGAACGAAAGATCTTTTCTTTTTTGTGATGTGTTGGCTAATGTTAGAACAAAAGGGATTAAATAGACTCACTTGAAATCTCGTATTAGTCAAAGTAATGTGTGGAGGAGGACAACTTGAAGTCAGACTGCAAACTTTAAAAAAAAAGGGGGAATGTTAATGTTTGGAACTTAACAGATAAAGTATCTTTTAAAAAGAATGTTAATGTCTTTTAACATTAAATGTATAAAAAAAAAAAGTAATTATCTGGCTTATCAACACAGAAAGGGTAAAAACTGATAAACTTGTTTTTAGGGTGACAAAATCTTGACCCTTCTACATGCTTAAACTTGTTTTCGCCAATCCACACACTTGTACTCATTTTTACTTAATGATACCAATTGATAAGGAGGATATATTTTGCACGTCGCCTGGGTAGAGGAGGATTTTTTAAAAGTTAGTCCCGCAGATCCATTATTACTGAATCATGAGTTGAATCCTTGTGGGATGCCCCATTTAAATCCCTATGTAAAAAAAAAAATAATAGACCTTGCATTGATCCAGCTACTCTGAAAAGAAATGTTAATGTCTACTATCTAAAATATGAAATGAAGAAAAAAATATTTCCATGCTGTTATCATTTAAATTTCATTTTTTAATTATCTTCACAAATATAAATCAAATTTCTATTATTTTTGCTTAAAAACAAAGCCCTGGTGATATTTAATGTGTATATATATTTACTTTGTCATTAATTGTTTTATTTTCGAAGTTTCCTCCAAACATACACATATACACAACTGTCCTTTATATATGTATAGATAGATATAGATAGATAATGGCTAAACCCGGATTTAGATACTTGGTGAACACTTAAGAATAAATGTTGTGCTACGGAAATGAAACATTTAAGAAAAAGTGTCAAGAAGACTTTATTCCAGTTATAGAGATGAGTATATTAATTGGGTCGGTTTTAGTTAAAAGAAAAAAAGACCTCGCATTGATCCAGCTACTCTGAAAAGAAATGTTAATGTCTATCTTAAATATTAAATGGAAAGAAAAAAAATCCATGCTGCTATGTAAATTTTATTTTTTGATTATCTTCACGAATATAAATCAAATCTCTATTATTTTTGCTCAAAAGCCAAGCCCTGATGATATTTAATGTGTATATATATTTACTTTGTTAATTGTTTTATTTTCAAAGTTTCCTCCGGACATACATATGCACACAACTGCCCTTTATATATGTATAGATAGATATAGAAAACCAAGCCCTGGTGATATTTAATGTGTATATATATTTACTTTGTTGTTAATTATTTTATTTTCAAAGTTTCATCCGGACATACATATACACACAACTGCCCTTTTATATATGTATAGATTTCATCTGGACATACATATACACACAACTGCCCTTTTATATATGTATAGATTTCATCTGGACATACATATACACACAACTGCCCTTTTTATATATGTATAGATTTCATCCGGACATACATATACACACAACTGCCCTTTTATATATGTATAGATTTCATCTGGACATGCATATACACACAACTGCCCTTTTATATATGTATAGATTTCATCTGGACATACATATACACACAACTGCCCTTTTATATATGTATAGATTTCATCTGGACATACATATACACACAACTGCCCTTTTATATATGTATAGATTTCATCATACATATACACACAACTGCCCTTTTATATATGTATAGATTTCATCTGGACATACATATACACACAACTGCCCTTTATATATGTATAGATTTCATCTGGACATACATATACACACAACTGCCCTTTTTATATATGTATAGATTTCATCTGGACATACATATACACACAACTGCCCTTTTATATATGTATAGATTTCATCTGGACATACATATACACACAACTGCCCTTTTATATATGTATAGATTTCATCTGGACATACATATACACACAACTGCCCTTTTATATATGTATAGATTTCATCTTACATATCCCATACATATACACACAACTGCCCTTTTATATATGTATAGATTTCATCTGGACATACATATACACACAACTGCCCTTTTATATATGTATAGATTTCATCTGGACATACATATACACACAACTGCCCTTTATATATGTATAGATTTCATCTGGACATACATATACACACAACTGCCCTTTTATATATGTATAGATTTCATCTGGACATACATATACACACAACTGCCCTTTTATATATGTATAGATTTCATCTGGACATACATATACACACAACTGCCCTTTTATATATGTATAGATTTCATCTGGACATACATATACACACAACTGCCCTTTTATATATGTATAGATTTCATCTGGACATACATATACACACAACTGCCCTTTTATATATGTATAGATTTCATCTGGACATACATATACACACAACTGCCCTTTATATATGTATAGATTTCATCTGGACATGCATATACACACAACTGCCCTTTTATATATGTATAGATTTCATCTGGACATACATATACACACAACTGCCCTTTTATATATGTATAGATTTCATCTGGACATGCATATACACACAACTGCCCTTTTATATATGTATAGATTTCATCTGGACATACATATACACACAACTGCCCTTTTATATATGTATAGATTTCATCTGGACATACATATACACACAACTGCCCTTTTATATATGTATAGATTTCATCTGGACATACATATACACACAACTGCCCTTTTATATATGTATAGATTTCATCTGGACATACATATACACACAACTGCCCTTTTATATATGTATAGATTTCATCTGGACATACATATACACAACTGCCCTTTATATATGTATAGATTTCATCTGGACATACATATACACACAACTGCCCTTTTATATATGTATAGATTTCATCTGGACATACATATACACACAACTGCCCTTTTATATATGTATAGATTTCATCTGGACATACATATACACACAACTGCCCTTTTATATATGATTTCATCTGGACATGCATATACACACAACTGCCCTTTTATATATGTATAGATTTCATCTGGACATGCATATACACACAACTGCCCTTTATATATGTATAGATTTCATCTGGACATACATATACACACAACTGCCCTTTATATATGTATAGATTTCATCTGGACATACATATACACACAACTGCCCTTTTATATATGTATAGATTTCATCTGGACATACATATACACACAACTGCCCTTTTATATATGTATTTCATCTGGCATATACACACAAATTTCATCTATGTCCATGCATATACACACAACTGCCCACATGCATATACACACAACTGCCCTTTTATATATGTATAGATAAATAACAAGTAACTACTGAAAATGTCCTAAGAAAAAGTATTATGGGCTATTAAACTTACAATTCATTTTACATAAATCAATTTTGAAATGTTGTCACTGTATTTATTTTGAACTTAAAATTCCCACTCAAGTAGACAACAATTCTAAGAACAATTGCTAGATATACTTAAGAAGTCTTTTATTACTTACATTCAAGTTATGTTAAAAGCCTAAGTTCTTGTTAAAACATTTAGGATCAGTCTATTTAATTCTGAGATGTGGTCACAATTTAGTAGTTACTGTAAGCAACCTAAACTCTGTGTGTGTGCCAGACTAAGTAAAGACTTGATTACTATATACAGTTTATGAGTGAATTGCATTTCTTGAAATTGAATATGTGTAAAAATAATTAGTTTCAATAAATTGCCTACTACTTATATTTATGAATATACTCTTACTGAGGTAGGCCACATTCAAACCGGGTAGGCCACATACTAAAACAGAATGAAAAAGGTAGGCCACATACTATATACAGCTTATGAGTGAATTGCATTTCTTGAAATTGAATATATGTGAAAAATAATTAGTTTCAGTAAATTGCCTACTACTTATATTTATAAATATACTCTTACTGAGGTAGGACACATTCAAACTGGGTAGGCCACATACTATAACGGAATACAATTCTTTTACTAAATAATAAAAATCTGTTATTTTAAATAATCAATTAGGATTCTTGTATTTCTTATTTTCATGGAAATAATCTTGGTTGGTTTTTCTTGGATTTCATATCTGCACCCAAAATTTAAATCCAAAATGGACAATGGGAGCTTTTAATATTTCTTTTGAAACATTTATTTTTTATTTTTTTATAAAGATTTTACATATCCAATGACTTTAGTTTGCAATTTTCAACTACCATCTTTAAAAGAATATTTTTTTTTATCTTGCCTCTTTTATTACACTTTCTTAACTGATCCTTTCATAATGGCTGACTGCTGCTATAAATTGGGGGTTTGGTATTAAGAAATTAGAATTGAATGTAGGTCTTCATAAGTTGGAAAAATATGAAGACCTACGTGAGCAATGTGTCAGAAACGGATGGATAACGGATGTATTTCCCATTTGAGGTCGGATGTCGGGGGTTTATTGCCAACTCAACCTTGGCATTTTTATCTAAACTTGGACTTTCTCTACCAGACAAGAGGAAATACTTAAAAAAGATTCAGGAGAAAGCTCTAACTGCATCAGCGTGGATATGGCAGTTCTATATTGTGACATCAAACCGACAAAGTCTGGTGGTATCATGTGATACTGCAGGGGCACTCTGGGTTAGTGGTAATGATGTTTCGGCCCTGAAACCATGCCTGAACCCAGAGTCATCGTCTGATGAAGGCTTTGCTGGTTGCAATGCTACTGTGTAAATAGCAGTCATTGTAGGAAGATTATTAAACTATTGTCTGTTTATATAAAAGGTGCTGCAAATGTAGGTATACAGTAAGTATTATGTCACTATTATAATAATAGGGTTTGGATTATCATTACTATTTTTCATATTTTTTCTTTTATAAATTTTATCATAATACATCTTACCAGTAAATTGATGTTGATAAAGACCTGTGTGTTTACACTTGAATAGTGGAGTGTGTGAAAAGTGTGTGTTCAGTTTTGGTATTAATGTTTATTATGGATGTTTGTCTTTTCGGTAATTTATGAGGAAGTGTGTCCCAGTCTCCTGCCTCAAAAATTGCTACCCGGTGACTATTAAAATAACAACCTAGCTCAGTCTATTCAAAACTATCCATCTATCTATCTCTCAATTTGTTCATATTTATCTATATTACTTTAAATACTAAGCTTTTTTTTTTTTTTTATTCATGTTTGTTTAATGTCTCGTTTTTAGTTTAAATAAACAAGAATTGCAACAAAAAAAAGATGCAACCCCCCCCCCAAATACATTTATTTGTCGAAAATATCTATCTATCTCCATTTGTTCATATCTATCTATATTATTTTGTTTGTTTATCTATCTCAGTCTATTCCAAACTATATATCCATCTTCATATCTAAACAAGAATTACGACAAATTACAATAAATAAACAAGAATTACGATAAGCTGGGATTGTTATTTTGATAGTCACCGGGTAGCAATTTTTGAGGCAGGAGACCGGGACGCACTTCCTCATAAATTACCGTTTTCATTTTATACTTACTTTAGTACTTCCTCTATATCTTAGATATATCTTCTAATATTTTTTTAACTTTTTCATTTTGTAGATATGTGTTCAATATTTTAAAATAAATTTAGTATTTTTTTTTTTTTTTTTTTTTTTTAAATCTTTGCATGATAAGTTCTCTAAAGAGGGAATTAGTGTGGTAATCTTTTAGTTTTAGATATATCTTCTGATTTTTTTTAATTTTTAAAAAGTTTTTAAGACTTTTTATGATTTTGTAGATATGTATTTAATACTTTAAAATAAAGTTAGTAGTGTCTATTTATTTATGTTGAAAGGAAAAATAAGGAAAGAAAATACTGAATGGATAAAAATTTATTTTATTTTATTGACATGTGTTTCAACCAGGAGTTTATCCATGTACATATGCACTATTATTATTTTAAATATAAAATAAAATGATAATAATAGAAAACTACAAAATCTTTTAGTATACAAGAAATAACAGCCTTTGTCAGATATATATATATATATATATATATATATATATATATATATATATATATAATCTTTGCATAAGTTCTCTAAAGAGGGTATTAGTGTGGTAATCATTTAGTTTTGATTGTTTATTACAGGTAAAAATTATCTAATATCCAAGAATTATATTTTAATTTTATTTGTCCTATCTTTTTTAAATATTGTACTGTAGGTATTTGTCATTCTAACAGTCATGTCTACTTGTCGTATATGTAATAGTTGTCATGCATCATCTACTCAGAACTGACTCATCTAGGGATGGACTACCAAAGGCACGAGATTATTAGTGCTAACTCTAATATGCTATTTCTATTATATAAATCTGTAACATTAAACCTATGTACTAGAAAACCTATATTGTAGACTATTTGCAGTGTATGTATATAATTTTAGTCACAAAGTGTTTTTTTTTGGGGGGGGGTGCAATTTGAATATTTTATCATAAACTTCATTGGTTTTTATTATGTAAATAGTAATTTTTTATCAAATAAATAACTTAAAGTTCTATATTACTCAGATTTTGACCAAGATTTATTATGATATAGTAAAGTTGTTAGGGTGGCCTAAAGTCTGTATCTGCGAGGGAGTCTATCCCCTTTTCACTAGCACTACACCATGGAGATTGTTTTGGCGTCTGAGACGGGGTGCCACACCTACCATCAGCTCCTCACTTTACCGCACAGATCCCTGTGCTATTCATACGCTGAGTTAGTGAGGACCGGTATTACATAACTGTACAATTTGTAGAATTCCATCCTATCATCCTTTTTTTTTTTTCTTGGTGCCCTACTGGCCTCAGACCTTCCCTATAAACCTCAACCTGTGATGTTGGTCTGCAATGTGTTAGCAGGAGGTTTGAATTCAGTTTTCCTTCTCTTAGACTATTTGCCCTACCAAGACTAGAGAGCCTGGTCTACTCTACTATTTTACCCATAGCTGTGGGGAGAATGGATTCCTATGACTCTCTCTTGCCATCCATCCCTATTGGTCATCATCCTTCACAGCATCCAGTGTTTATAGATAGCTGTTCAATGTAGTTTTTTTTTTCTTGGTTAGTCTATACATCTGTAGGTATCTGCAGGAGAACATCACTTATGAGCTCGTCCTTACTTCTCAATGTAGTAAGAACATTAGATAGAATATAAAGTTTGATTTTATCAAAATTTAACTGAAATTTTCAACTTGATAGTCTACAGGAGAACATCACTTATGAGCTCGTCCTTACTTCTCCAACACTATCCTACATGTCTTGCTTGGATAGTTTGTATGATAGAAGGTAAGCAGCCACTCACAAAAATATATTGTCTGGAATTTTGTATATTTGATCCACAATTCTATTTTCATTGATAACCATTTACATATCTTGTGCCCCCCCCCCCCATTTATGATTTAAAAATGTTAGAATCTTAGATTCTTTAGTTTGTATAATTCTGAGCTCAACAATATATCCTTTATTTTTATTTTATAGAATATTTGGAAAATTTCAATCTAATATTCCTTTTTGATTAGATAAGGCTGTTAGTGGAAATGGGAACTTATCTCAGATGCTGATAAGTATGTGTCCTGCATCCCAGTGTTTTTCGTTTTTCTTCCCTCACCACCATTTCGAGCTAACTGTAAATACATTTCAATAGTTTCTTGTAAATGAATTACACAGGATAGGTTACAAGTTATTTCCATAGATCATAAATAAATAAATGGGTCCTGTGTCCCCAATGTACAAAAATCTAAAAGGACACAGTAAAATCATATCCATGCATCCCAGTGTTTTTCTTTTTCTTCCCTTACAAGGTAGGAGTTAGCCGGCTTTAGTTGGGACCTATAAATTTTCCCTGGGGACTCCTTCAAAGCAAATATGTGCATCCCAGGATGCACTAAATTAAAAAGCTATCAGCATTACCGTATGGTCCTCTTAAAATAACAGGTTGAAATGTTCCACTATATTTTCCAAAATGAAAACAATTATATTTATAGGATGTTTTTAGTTGTCTATTTGCTAAGTTTGCAAAAGTTTATTCTCCAGAGTGGTAGTACCTGTTAGGGTACTATCTATGGGTTAAATAGAAAAACATGAGTTTATAAAAGAAATTGAGTATCCATTAAGAATGAATTTTATTTCCAAACTTTATCGGCATTAAATGACCCACTGAGGTTGATATGCAGAATGATATTGTGTATCCATTAAGAATGAACTTTATTTCAAAACTTTATCGGCATTAAATGACCCACTGAGGTTGATATGCTGTAAAACAAACCAAACCAAAAATCTGTTCTCCACTAAAAACTTCTATCTACATAGATAGATTCTTAATGATGATTTTTTCCCCCTCTCCATTGATGTATTAAACTTAGATGCTACTTCACAGTAAATAATAGTATTAATAAATTGATTTCTGATAGAAAAAAGTCTACAGTCTGGTTTAAAACTATTCTTATACGATTGTGCTATTTGGGATTATAACTTAGTACTTTAGGATTATCATGAAATTGGCTTCTACCTTGTTAATCTGTTTGACCAAATCAGAGGTAACTGTCTAAATACTAAATGACTTTGTATAACAAGGTTATTATATATTAGTAGGTATATTTTTAAATGTTCCTTTTGGAAGACAATTCTCACTAGTGGACATCTAACAAATTTTATTTTTACTTTTTATTTCCATTATTAGATTTTAAAATAATACTTTGTTAGCCTTTTAAGTATTTAACTTCCTCATCCACTGTAATAAAAATAGGATGTGACACAGGGTCAGTATTTAAGCAGAGGTTTACCTGTGCAAGTAGGTATGGCTGAAGGCAATGCCAAAAATCTTAGCTCTGTCAATATTCCCAATGGGGTGGTGGTATCTAGCCACAAACCTGACCTCTACCTTTAGATCGAGTAGGTAATGTCTGGGGGGACTCTACATCTAACATCATTTATATATATTTTACCTGGTATGTTTATGCAGAGATGTTGATAGGTACTCGTCTTGCGTTACTGATGCATAAAAGTCTAAAAGGACACAGAAAAAATCATGTCCATGTGTCCCAGTTGTTGTTTTTTTTTTTGTTTTTTTTTTGTTTTTTTTCCCCCCAAAAAAAACAAAAAACAACTGGGACACATGGACATCTTCATCCACCATTTCCAGCTGAATGAATAAATACATTTCAATATTTTCTTGGAAACAAATTACACTGTATGGGGTACAAGATAGAGGTTAGACAGCTTTAATTGTTCTGCAATTTATTAAGAAACTTTAGTTGGGACCCATCAAATTTCCTGGGGACTCGTTCAAATCAAATACCTGCATTTGAGGATGCACTAAATTAAAAAGCTCTCGGCATCACTGTTCATGTGCAAGGTTAAAATGCTGTGCTTTTAGGTAACCTCATTTGGTTTTTTGCAAATAAATTGAATGTTTTTTGGGGTTTTTTTTTTTTAAGGAAAATATTATGCTTATAAAATCATTGGGTTTTTTTAGTCAAAACTTTCGTTCTCTGATTATTTAGATAAAAAGATATTCAGTGTTCCATTTTCTGATAGGATGAGAAAAGTGATATACATTCGTTGGGTTTGCAGATATAAATATGTTAATAACTTGATAATTAATTCTAAGGAGTGGAATATAATGGATAAAAATATTTATTATTTTTGTACATTTTTTAATTAGTTTTATGTAATGATTGATAGTACATATCAAAAGTACTGTAAGAGTAACCAAAGTCTAAACCTTTTTAGACTTTATGGACACTAGCACATTTATCAAAACTATTCTCATTCCCCAATGATACCTGCATTGAAAAAATAAGTTCTAAAAAAGGAAGGTTTGGCTTCCTACCCTTTAAACCTGATTCATTAGTGAGGAATTCAGTGCTTAACTTTTTAAACATGATACCTATGGTTATAAAAAGTTTAACTTATATGAATTTTAAATAGCTAAAAAAACAAACATGTGGCTTGCAGTAATTATTTACTAATCCTACCTTAGTTTAGCACAAGGCCAGAAGTATGTCTTATAGTGAAGATCTAATTTTGTAGTTTTTGAGAGTGTGGAGTACCACTTTATCACTATTACTATCAGTCCCACTCAGGGTGGTAGTACCTGTTAGGGTCCTATTTATGGGTTAGATATGAAAAAAAAAAAGAGTTAAAATTTTTGAATACCTATCAAGCTTAAACAGAACATCTTTGGATTAAAATAACCCAACAAGGGTTGACATACCGTAAAATCAAACAAACCAAACAAAAAGAAGTATGGAGCACAAAGTGAGAATTAAATCCATTTAGCATATATCACGCATTCAGATTACCATTTATTCAAATAAGAATTCTCTGAATGAAAATAATTTAAGTTCTCTGGAAGATTGCAAAAGGTGCCTAGAGCAGTTCTTTGCCAAAAAAAAGATGAAATAACCTAGGAAGACTAGCTTGTTAACCATTACACCTAGGAAGACTAGCTCGTTAACCAAATTATACTAGCTTGTTAACCATTACACCATGCAAGTAGCCATGTTGGTGAGGCTTAGAATATGCTGACTGCAGAGGGGTAAGACTTTTTAAAAAATGGGTGGGGTCCTGGGTATAATGCTAAATTGCATCCATTGGTGGTGATGTTCCAGTTCTTGAGAGTATATATATTTACCAACCCCTCCGCATGAGCAGGATATGACACAAGGTCAATTTCTTAAGCGGAGTTCAACAGGTTTTAATTCAGAATTTTCCTTCTCCTAGACCAGTTACCTAGCCATGGTTAAAGAACCCAGTCTGCCCTGCTATTTACCCATAGCTGGAGGGAGAGTAGGATTCATACCTTTCCTGAGGGTATTAGCGCTAAATGAAATGCAATTACCACGTCCAGGATTTGAACTCGGGGCGACGAGTCCATTTCCCAGTTCTTGAGAGTATAGAGCACGCCCTTCATTGCCATTACTCCCAGGTCCACTCTAGTAGTGGTAGTACCTGTTAGGGTTCAATCTATGAGTTAAGTAGATCTGTTTGAAAATTATTAGTATTACCTAAGAATATTTTGATATTATACAATAACTGTGAAAACAAATGATTAGTATTAGGAATACATGAAAACCATATAACCATGTGCAAATTATTAGCTTTAAATAACTCATAAGGGATTGATATGCCATTTAGATAAATAAACCAAACATTTAGGGAATTTAAGTCAATGAATTTTGCCATCAATCAAATAATAATTTCTGGATTTTTAATACAAAAATCCTTACTGTTTTTTTTTTTGTTTTTTTTTTTTTTTTTTGTCTAGTTTATTCACTATTTCAAATAAAGGGTTAAGTTCAGAATTCCCAGAATGTTAGAGTATGACAAAGACACCCGAAGAAGGCTGTAGAGTAGAGCAGCGAAAACCTGAGTGTAGCATTCCATGAAGTGTAAAGAATCTTTTAAATCTCTAACACCCTAGTATTTTAATGAATTATTGGTTACTTATTGTGAAATTTACACAGATAATTTCCGATTATTTGCTGACCTATAACAATGGTCCTAATAACTTTTATATTATATAGGATGTAGATATATGCAGGTGATTGTGGCATAACAGGTATTATTATAGAAAATAAACACTGTGACCAAAGTTAAAATCCTGGATGAGGCTGTTTTCCTTTCACATAGTGTTAATACCCTAGGGAAAGGTAGGAATCTATTCTCTCTCCAGCTATGAGCAAATAAATCTTTAGATAGGAAACTTTTTATTTTTTATATTCAATAATTGGCATAGCTATCATTGTCTTTGCATAGCATCTCACCAAACAACTTCAATCAAGTTTTTACTCTATATATGATTATTATTGCATCAGTATAGCTTGCTTTTGAAAAATTTGTCTCTGTGTATTTTTACCTTTTATCAAAAATTTATGGTTATCTTTTATTGGTCAAATCATTCTTATATGAATGGTTGACATTGTTGGCATTGTCTTTGCATACCGTCCAAACCAAACCGTTGCAAAACCAAAACCGTTGCATACCGTCTAAACCAAAACCGTTGCATACCGTCTAAACCAAAACCGTTGCATACCGTCTAAACCAAAACCGTTGCATACCGTCTAAACCAAACCGTTGCATACCATCTAACCGAACCGTTGCATACCGTCCAAACCAAACCTCTTCAATCATTTCTTCTTGATAATGTCAGTGATTTTATTTGGTATTCCAAGGTTCATACTTTGTGATCTGTTTTGATGTTCTATAAAAGAAACTCATACCATACTCAGATGCTGATAGGTACACAAAAATCTAAGAGGACACAGTAAAATCATATCCATGCATCCCAGTGTTTTCCTATTTTCTTCCCTCACAATTTCAAACTAACTGTAAATACATTTCAATAGTTTCTTAAAAATGAATTACACAGGATAGGTTACAAGGTAGGAGATGGCTTTAGTTGGGACCCATAAATTTTCCCTGGGACCCATTCAAAGCAAATATGTGTGTCCCAGGATGCACTAAATCATAAATTCTCAGTTTTTTGTTATCTTCCTTCATTTTAACTCAAAATTTTTCCAGTATATATATGACTATTTGTGCATAAGTCGCACAGAGTTGCCTATTGTCGATATTAGCAAGGGAGTCATATCCTTTTCAATAACACTAGACCAAGAAGATTGTTTTTGCATCTGAGATGGAGTGCCACACCTACCATTAGCTCCCCACTTAAACACACAGATCAGAGTTGTGCTACTCATGCTCTGAGATGGCGATGGTTTGTATTAAACCCTGAACCTTGTAGTTCTTAGGTGGATGCTAAATTTCGGTTACTGATGTTGGAATTAGAAAAAATGTACTGACTCTTAAATCTAAATTGTCATACAGGGTGACCCCCCCCGCCAAAAAAAAAAAAAAAAAAACAGGCCTGACTTGACTTTCAAAAAAAGTTTGTGTGGTGCCTGTTTTTGGGAGGTGGGTAGGGGGGTCACTCTGTATATAATCTGATTAACCTTGTTATATTTTTCAGGATATATTTTAAAGTTCTTTTTGCAAACTTTACAGTATAATAGATAATTTAGATATATTGAATAAAACTTACCCTCTCCCCTCCCCCCTCTTCCCAAATATTCAAAATGGTAAAAGTGTCTAGAAAGTCAGCTGTTAAAACATTTCCCCAATACCAACAGATGGGAAATATAATGTCTGCCAGTGTGTTATATGAAGATGATTGTAAGAAAGTATTAGGTGTAAAAAAAGAGTATCAAATTTAAAGATACTTACAATGTTTGGTTGTGATGGAATGCTTTTGTGTTGTAAGTGATGTAATTGGAATTTATCTCTGGTCATCTGGCAGCACTGAGGTATAAAGAAAACAAAATGGATGATATTCAGTTTCGCTGGGTGCTTGCCAGACTTTTATTTTTGTAAGCTTTACTCTACAGATCAGATTACCCACGCTGTGCTACTCATGTACTGAGTTGGCGAAGACCGGTATTGAACCTGGAATTTTATGATTCTTAAAAGTTGATTAGGTGTAACAAATGGTTCTTATTCTACAAACTTTACTTAGTCTAGGACACTTGCTACAGGTTGCTTATTGTCACTAAATGGTCACTCATCTATGTACTGAACAGGCTCATCACTGCTTAACTTTTCATTTACTAAGCCTTACTCACACAGGCCTTAGATTGCTTACAGTACCTGCTGTTACTAAGTGGTCACCCATCTGAGTATTGAACAGGCTCATCACTGCTTAACTTTTTATTTACTAAGCCTTACTTAGTCTGGCACACAGGCCCCTGGTGACTTACAGTACATACCAAGTGGTCACCCATCTAAGTATTGAACAGGTTCATTACTGCTTAACTTTTGTGATTTGTGAGAAACCAATGCTTTTAACAATGACTGATTAGTCATATTCCTGAAATGTTTTGTGCAATATCAGTTGATGAATTTTAAAGCATGGAAGTTTTGTTATTTTAAAAACTCTCAAGGGTTGTAACAATAGTTTTCAAAGGTTGAATTTGGACCATGAGTTGTGAAGGCCTGGGTAGATAATTTATTCAATCTTTTTACATAAAAAAAAAAAGATATGTTAGTATTATCATAAATATCATCCTGTGGTATCCAGTCATTTCGGATATTAAGATCTATATCCAGTACATAACCGGTTGTATGCTGAGTGCTTTCACTTGATTATTAACAATTAGTAAATGTATTATGTGTGGGCCCGTCTAGCTCAGGTGGTAGAGTATCAGGCTCAGAACCACAAGGTTCTGGGTTCAATACAGACCCTTGTCAACTTGGTATAAGAGTAGCATGCTTGGATCTGTGCAGTAAAGTGGGGAACTGGTGGTAGGTGTGGCACTCCAGCTCAGATGCATAAACAATCTCTCTGGTCTAGTGCTAGCAAAAAGGGGATAGACTCCCTTACAGTCTGGCTGATACTGACAATAGGCCACTCCATCTACTTTACTTTTTTTTTAATGTGTGTAAAATGACATAGCCTATATACATGCAATATTCCACTTTGGTCCTTACTTGGGTCCCCTCTGATCAATCAGCTGGTCATGTCAAGGCCTAGCATTTATATAATTGCCCCAACCCTATTGCCTTTATGGCAAGCCCCAACCCTTGGGTGCTAGAAAGTGGTGGCTGGGGGTCTACATGTCCTGGGAATTACATTAAACTCTATCTGATGATGAGGTTCCAGTTTTGGAGGTTTGGTGGAATATGGAGTACCCCTTCATCACCATTACTCCCTGGTTCACTCTGACCCGGAGTGGTAGTACTTGTTTGGGTCCCATCTATGGGTTGAATAGAAAAATGTATTTATTAAAAAGAAATTGTGTATCTATTAAGAATTGATTTATTTCAAAACTTTATGAGCATTAAATGACCCACTGAGGTTGATATGCCACAAACCAAACTAAATGGCCTATATATTGAAATAACTCTAAATGTTTAAAAAAATATACTTTCATTAAAAACCATTGAAAATGAAGCATCCAAAATTAGATTTAAGGTTTTGCAATATCTTTTTTCTTTTCTTTTTTTGTGTGTGTATGTGGGGGGGGGGGTATTACTAAATGATGGTAGGGTTCCCCGAAATATTGAAAATTCTTGAATTCATTAGTAATGAATCTGAAAGACAAAATTAAAATGCATAAATGTATAAAAGTTAATGGTCATTTTGGTATTTGAATACAACTTGAAATTACAAATATAAATTAATGAATGTTAAAGCATTTATTTTTTTCTTTATATATACTAGCAAATATATGCACCCTCCGGGTGCAAGTATTTAAGTTTTAATGTAATAAAATATTATATTAAATTAGAAAGGCTAATGAAACTGAATAAGAATGTAGATAAAAAGATTTGGAACAGAGGGGGTATGATTGAAAAATAGAACAACTTTGAAACTAACTCTTCCATCATTTTCCATTACTCCCATCTTTCATTGGTAAATTTTCTTAATTTAACTATTTAGTTTGAATATGAAGTAAACAATAATATTACAGTTATTTCTTGTTAATGGATTTCTTTTAAGATTTATTGAAGAGATTTTTGCTCATATTCAATAAGATAAAACCAAACAATTAGAAATTAATAATACTAAGTATTTATTAAAATCAAATTTTTAAGATCAATATGCAAATTAGCCTTCCCATTCACACTGTAAACCGCTATTTTGTTGTATATATAAATACAATTGCATGTTATTAGTATGTAGATATGGTCAACAGTCTTAATGTAATTTTGTTAATAATTGAGGTTTAGATAAAAATAAAATCATGGAGAATGTGATATAAATAACTAAAGGGAATTGTGACTTGTATAGTAATATAGTTTCGGTTACAGACAGACAAACCCACAATCTCCATTATAATAAGATATATATTCTAATTTCTTTTTTCTTTCTCATTTTCTAATTACAGGTGAGTTTCCACTTTCAATATTTCAATGGCAGTGCATAGTAAGTTGATTTCTTGAGATATATATATCTATATATATATATATCTCAATTTTTTTTTTATACAAGTAAGAGCCATGGTAGCTAAACCAAAATTTTATTAAAATATTGTTTTATTGGTCTTTAATGTTAAGATTTTTATCCAAGGTAAGTTGATAATGATCTAACTAAATATCTTTTTCATATACTATAATATTCTCAGCATAAATTACCTAAACACAATTCAATTTGTATAAAACTTTAATATTAAAAACGCAAAAATTTAAATTCATCATTAAATTAGAGGTTTATTTTATTTTTTTTTATTTTTTTTTTTTTTTTTAATGCTAAAATTGGAATTTGACTTTTTTTATAGTTATTTGCTTAGCTTAGATATGGCACAAGGCCAGAAATATGGGGTGTCCAATGAGAACCAAACTCACTAGTAATGGTCTGCAAATCTAGCTTGCTAACCATTACACAACGTGAGGTACCCCTCTTCAATTACTCTCTTGTCATTCATTGTTCTATTCGTTAAAAGATAATATATTAATGTGGTGAGCTTATTAATTCAAGTAAAACACTTCAATTGATTAATAATAAATACATTAAAACTTGTAACAGACATTAATCAAATTGCATGTTTAATAACCAGGTTATCTGTAAAAGACCAACTTTAAGGAAGTCTAGAAAGGAACAAGTCATTGTGTCCCGATTAGGCATTGGTCATACAAGAACAACAACCACAATGTGGAACATGTCAAACACCTTTGTCAGTTAAACACGTATTCATGGAATGTAGGTTTCTTGCTCGCATCAGAAACCGTTTTTTTTTTTTGTTTGTTTTTTTTTTTAAAGCAAACAATATGAAAGATCTGTTTGAAAATGTCAACATGGAAGACATTCTGTCCTTTTTTGAGGGAAATAAAATTATACCATAGAATATAGACATGAAACAAATCAATACCATACAACATAATCCCCAATAATGTTAACACATTGTTAAAACCAATTACTAAAAAGTATAAATATAAATACACTATATGTATTACTTCCTAACTGTTAGGCATCACATAACTCCAGGCGGGTTGATATGCCATTAAAATCAATAAACAAACAAACAAAACTTCAAGAAATATGGGAAAATTATCTTTAGTATATCTCATTCTTTAAATGAGACTTGGCCGTGATTTCTATAGTTTGTTTTTTTATTAGAAAAATGAAAAGGATTTCTTTAATTTAGTCAATAACACCATTAACCCCCCTACACACACCATTTTTTAATACAATCATTTATTTTTATTGGGAGATAAATATAGTTTTGGAGGAGAAGAAAAATAGATTTTATGTGCAAAAGAAAGCTATAGGTAAATAGTAGGGCAGACTGGGCTCTTTAACCTTGCTTGGTCAGTCTAAGAGAAGGAAAACACTGAATTCAAACCTCTTAAATCTTTGCTTGGGGTGGTCACTACTAGAATAGGCTCAGTCCTAATCCGTGATCTATTTCACTGGGCTCTTTAACCTTGGTTAGGCAACCAGTCTAGGAGAAGGAAAATTCTGAATTCAAACTTCTTAAATCTCCGCTTGGAGTGGTCACTACTAGAATAGGCTCAGTTCTAATTAGTGATCTATTTTCACTAATTTTATTCTCATCTCTTGAGGCAAAAGGATTTCTTTAATTTAGAATCATTAATGTAAAATATAAAAACAAAATCAACAAAACACTTATGAATACATTTCTATTGTACATCTATTATTATACTAAAGCTCAGTTAATCAACTTTTGTCTCCTAAATGCTTTTTTACTGTTTAGTTTAATGACATGAAAGTTATACTAAATTATTCCTTTTAGGATTGAGTTATGTTTGAAAAAAATTCCATTTTAGTTGATTCTAATTAGTTGTAATTTGCAATTAAGTCAAACTGACCCATCCCTTACTTTACATTCTGCCTATCATTTTCCCCCTCTCTATGTATATCTTGATTACCTCCTCATTATATACGTTGGTTTCTGTGGGAGAGTAGAGAGAGATATGGGAGAATTTGAAATGTATTTGTATGTTAAATTTCATAAGCAACAACCCGTAGGTTAAATTAGGTCAAACCTTCCCTTTCTTAGAAATCTTACAAAATAAATAATTTTTTTTTTTTTTTGTCTGGCCATATTTATTTTTTTTAAATTTAATTCGCTTTGCAAACTCACTTTTCCCTAATCTCAATTATTTACCTAGAACTGAATGAGTGACCCAACGGGTCATGTTTTATCTAATTTAGTATATTTTCATGAATTATGTCTAAATATGTGCAAAAAGACATCCTCTATGCAGAGCTTTTGTTTGGTAAGAGACAGAATGGTCACCCCCAGCTGCATTTTAAGGATGTCTACAAGAATGATCTTTGGTGCTTTTGGCATTACCCCTTCCAGCTGGGAAAATTTGGTTCAGGACCACCCTCTATGGTGGCAAGTTTTCTGTAATATACTATTCATGTCTGAAGTCACCCTGGCACAACACAATAAACACAATGAAGCCAAGAGGCCCAGAGGAAAGCAGCAACAACAAATCACTGGCACATCAACATCTTCAGTGACAGCCTTCACATGCGACATCTGTGGTCAAGGAAGTTTTTTGAACATTGGACTTTACTCACAAGAGGCACTGTAACTTCAAGGGTACAAGAACTATATAGTCTTCCAAGACTGCAATTCCGATAAGATACAATATATAAATACTAACTGATATTAATATTGGGTTAATAAGTTTTCCATCTTTGTTTACACATTCTTAATTGTATTCATCTGTTTATAACTGCATGCAGTACATTTTAGTAGTGACACTTTTGTCTCAATTGAACAATTCTTAATAAACAATATCTGGCATGTTCTACCAACAGAATATTTATTATCATAATTATTGTTGTTTTTTTTTTTTTTAAATACCTGACCTTTTTTTTTCTTTTTTTTAAATACTTTACTTTTTTTTTGTAAATAGACTTTTTTTTTTTTTTTTTTTTTTTTTTTTTTTTTTTAAAATACCTTTCTTTTTTTCTTTTTTTAAATACCTTCTTTCTTTTTCTTTTTTAAATACCTTATATATATATGTCTCTTTTTTAATACCTAATTTTGTTTGAAGCACCCTTGTTTGTCTAGCTTTGTATATCATATCTATATACAATCAACCGCTTTCATTTCATTGTCACTTTCATGAATGTCAAATTTTAAAGAATTAGATTTGCATGTATCATATGGATATTGTCTCCATCTGCAACTGAAACTATGCCACCACTGATGTCACAATTCCCTTAGTTATTTACATTATATTCTCAATGATTATTAAATAATCATTATTTAAACTTATTAGCATCTTATTTATTAACAATGTCTCTATTAAAGTGTATCCGAGTTAGATTCTAATACAAATATAAAGGCACTTGTGATGTAATGGTTATTAGCATAGGAAATGAACATGATGACTCTAGTTCAAAGACATTAGAAGCTAACATTGCCACTTACCAAAGCTCACTTGCACAACATAGGAGACAGTTTAAAATATTGGGGGTATTTCTGCCGCACCCTGTACGTTTAATGAGAAATATTTGTTTATTTTGTAAAAGTTATATATAGCCTGACAGTCAGAATTCAAATCACACACAGAGCAGTCTTCCTGTCTATAACTCTGCTGCTGAGGCATAATAGGCTGAAATGTACATACAGAGATTGACTTTTTCTCGATTTGTTTAGCCTTACATTTGAACAGATACGCCCGCCTAATTCATTAATTATCAATTAATTTTCAAAATTAGGTATGACTTCAATTAAGCACATATTCTCCCAAAAATTGTCAGCTAAGGCCATATCAAACACTTTGTTTATTTCTTTCTCACACACACATATATATATATATATATTTGTCTGCTTAACTTTGCTGATCTGACTTTATCAGCAATGATGAACCTGTTCAGTACTTAGATTGGTTATGATTATATGTAAATGTCTGAGTTTGTGTGAGATGCATTCTCACTGGGTGTCCTATTTACTATGTTTTATGTCAAATTTCGACTATCTATGATAGATTAGTCAAAATTTGGTAAATACCTCCAAATAAGGAAACAATTTGGTTATCCCTAAAAAGAGTTTGTCACAGAAATATTAACCATTTATTTTATCTTACAGATCATGGCTGTACCAAGTGGGGGAAAAAAGTTGAAGTGATGTAATACATATATCACCTTTAAAAGTATTTTGACAATAGTCTAAAGTGTCAAGAAATATTTTGTACACTTTTCTGTGGAACAATTGTTAGCAAACTTGACTGTCCATTATTATTATCAAGAGTGACTAAGATAATTTAGTTGTATGACCATTGATAAGTGAATTTTATTTTTTATTTAAATTTAACTTTTATCTCTATTTTTAAAACTTTATTTTAACTTTATTTTTTAAATTTTATTTTCCTTAAAAAATGTATTGTTATTTCCTATAAGTCCAACATAAACAAGGGGGAACCACTCTTGACTGATAAATTATTTATTTTCCCATTAAACTAACCTTAAACCCTCTTCTTTTTTCCTAGTAGATCAATAAATAAATAATTTATCAGTCAAGAGTGGTTCCCTTTGTTTATGTTAAACTTATAGGAAATAACCAATTTTATTATTTTTTATGCGGGTGGGTGATGCACTTCATTTATTGAAATCTCTAAATTTTGTTTGTATTGTTCCATGAACCTACACTACATTCAGTTGGCATTTAAGGGGGCTAGAATTTCTGATACAACTAATGTTGTAAAACTTCTATCAAAAGTTGAAAAGGGGTTTTCTGATTGCACTTAGACACATAAAATAGTTAAAATCATCCTGCCTTTTGGGGAAAGGCAGAGATGCTGATAGGTACACTTCAATGCATCCCTGACCCATAAAAATCTAAAACGACGCAGTAAAATCATATCCATGCATTCCAGTGTTTTTTCTTTTTTTCTCCCCTCACCATCTCAACCTAACTGTAAATACATTTCAATAGTTTCATAGAAAGGAATTACACAGGATAGGTTACAAGGTAGATGTTAGATGGCTTTAGTTGTTTCCCTCAGATCATTAATAAAAACCTACAATCTATTAAGAAACTTTAGTTGGAACCCATAAATTTTTCTGGGGACTCATTCAAAGCAAATATGTGCATCCCAGGACACACTAAATCAAAAAGCTATCAGCATCACTGCAAAAGATAAATCCATTTGTGTATCCCCCCCCCTCTCTAACTATTAGTAAATATTAGGACGACTAAGTTCAGTCAGTAGAGCATCTACATGAGACCAATATTGGTTCCTGCCAACTTGGCATATGAGTAGTGCATATTTAGTAATCTGATCTGGGAACTGACTGTAGGTGTGGCACTCCACCTCAGCAAAAAGGAGATAGACTCCATTGCTGTCTGGCTGATACCAACAATAGTCCACTCTGCCAACTTTACTTACTTAGGCAACCAGGCTAGTAGAAGGAAAACTCTGAATTCAAACCAGCTGTACTCCACTTAAAAAATGACTTTGTGTCCACATTGGAAACATTGATTCTTAGATACCAATTTTTTTATGCTCTTTGATAAGTAAACATGAATTTCATTTATTTCTAAATATCTTTATTTTTATTTTTATTTGATAGGATTTGTTATTCACTGATGTTCTTAGGGCTAATGTCCTCATCTTGGCTGTTATTATAGTAACATTTCAGTTATTCTACCTTTTCAGGTGTCTGTCATAGTTGGTAACCAAGGAATTTCAAACCAAACTCTTCTTCCAATCCAGTGGGTGTGGGGTGGGGTAGATTGTTCTTAATCCACTATATGAGGATATCTCCTATTATCAGTTAATCCTTCTAAGTTAATCTTTCTCAGTTAATTCTTCCTTCATTTTTTTTCTTTCTCCAATGAATCAAAGTGGATGGCTTTTTCATGCACTGAAAGTCTAGTATTATTTCAAGGAAGTAAATGTGGGATACGCCCCCACCCCAAGCATGGACAGCCGAATGAGAACCATCTACCCCAGTGGAGTTTGTAAATCCCAAATTACTAAAATTCACTCGTGAAGAGTGCAATAGCATAAAAATCTAAAAGGATGCAGTAAACTTGTATCCATGCGTCCCAGTGTTTTTTGTTGTTTTTTTTTTGGGGGGGGGGTTCTTACCCCACCATATCCAGCTAACTTTCAATATTTTCTTGGAAACAAATTACACTGTATGGGGTACAAGGTAGAGATTAGATGGCTTTAGTTTTTCATAAATAAAAACCCTATTAATTTATTTACTTGGGACCCATCAAATTTCCCGGGGTCTCAATCAAAATCTATGCATCCCAGGATGCACTAAATTAAATAGCTATCAGCATCACCGTACACTTTTCAATAAACTACATAATTTGGTTCATTGTGTTATAGGCACTTCTTTCTGATTTTAGCTTTTATTTATTTATTTTTTCTTCTAAATTCACAAAATTTTTCTCAGATAATATCCCTGTATCCTTTTCATTTCTCTTGCTTTTTCTTTTTGTCATCCATGACCCGAGAACAATTGCAACCTCTGGAATTATTTTTCTTTTCCCAATAAACTTCTTTCAATAAAATCTAGCGCCAACTGACCAAGTTTGGTTAAAATTCATACTGGTTTCAATCCTGCTTCAAGAAAGGTACAGATGGGGTTGGGGGTGGATGAGGTGGGGGTCCTGTCTGGATGAAACTCCAATCTGTCTGTTCTGTCTGCTGACTACTCACTGATAAAACTGTTAGGTTATATTAAAATGCAAAGATCATTTGACGTGTGTCCAACTATCTCTACTTGATCATTTACCTACCTAACATTTGGGTTTACTCCAATAGGACCAAAAAAAACATACAAACTCCTGTTATTCAACTTTATCTAGACCCCCACCTAAAAAAAAATCTGTTATTTTATTCATGGTCAGAACACTTTTTTTTTTTTTTTTTTTTTTCTGTCTTTCCTTTCAATATTCTATTTTTATGAAAACTTTCAAACAAAGTAATGACGATATTCTCTGGCTTTCTTCAAGTTTAATGTGGATCTTATAAAGAGAGAATTATTCTGATCAGCGGGGGAGGGTCCTCGCCTGTGGTATAGTGGCTAACATGCTGCATTTCATAAAGAGACTTATTCTAATGTTGGAGGTGCGGTCCCCCTGTGGCATAGTGGCTAATGTCCTGCACCTCAAAGGGCCTCCTTCTGGATTGGGGCAGGGTCGCCTGTGGCATAGTGGCTAATGTGCTGGACCATGATATCCTATTAAGTTAAGATATCGAGTTCAAACTAGTCATGCTATTGCATTCACTTTTAGACTAACACCCTTGGAAAAGATATGACCCCCCCCCCATCTCCTCCAAACCAAACCAAGCATAATGAGAATTTCATCCCCCCAGCTATGGGTTGATAATGAAATTTATTGTGTACAGTGCTCAGGTGCACCACAACTCATCAAAGTCTCATGTCTAGTACATAGAATAATGTATTAGTGTCAGGAACATGAATAACATACAGTAATAATATACATGTATGTGTACAGTGCTCAGGTGCACCACAACCCATCAAAGTCTCATGTCTAGTACATAGAATAATGTATTAGTGTGAGGAACATGAATAGCGTACAGTAATAATATACATGTATGTGTACAGTGCTCAGGTGCACCACAACTCATCAAAGTCTCATGTCTAGTACATAGAATAATGTATTAGTGTCAGGAACATGAATAGCATACAGTAATAATATACATGTATGTGTACAGTGCTCAGGTGCACCACAACTCATCAAAGTCTCATGTCTAGTACATAGAATAATGTATTAGTGTGAGGAACATGAATAGCATACAGTAATAATATACATGTATGTGTACAGTGCTCAGGTGCACCACAACTCATCAAAGTCTCATGTCTAGTACATAGAATAATGTATTAGTGTGAGGAACATGAATAGCGTACAGTAATAATATACATGTATGTGTACAGTGCTCAGGTGCACCACAACTCATCAAAGTCTCATGTCTAGTACATAGAATAATGTATTAGTGTGAGGAACATGAATAGCGTACAGTAATATACATGTATGTGTACAGTGCTCAGGTGAACCACAACTCATCAAAGTCTCATGTCTAGTACATAGAATAATGTATTAGTGTGAGGAACATGAATAGCATACAGTAATAATATACATGTATGTGTACAGTGCTCAGGTGAACCACAACTCATCAAAGTCTCATGTCTAGTACATAGAATAATGTATTGGTGTGAGGAAGATGAACAGTGTACAGTAATAATATACATGAATGTGTACGCATGGGTGTGGAGAGGGGTATCAGGTATAGTGATAGTACCACTACTGTTCTTCTACAAGGATAGCTTCGGCATTAAATAACCCATGAATGTTGATATACCATTAAACAAAGAAACCAAAACGGTCTAATTTAATTAACTTCCCAACTATAAATAGTTGTTACCTTTAACTTGTAAAATTCCTTATTCTCAAACCCTAGCACTTATATGATTGCCCCAACCCTATTGCCCTCATGGTAAGCCCAAACCCTTTTTATCATATGGGTGCTAGAAGGCAGTGACTGAGGGTCTACATGTCTTGGCATTGATGTTAAACTCTATCTGATGGTGAGGTTCTAGTTCTGGAAGATTGTGGAATGTTCCCATTGTTCCCAGGTCCACTTTGACTTGGACTGGTAGTACCTGTTAGGGTCCCATCTATGGGTTAAATAGAAAAATGCGTTTATAAAAAAATATTGAGTATCCATTAAGAATGAATTTATTTCAAAACTTAATCGGCATTAAATGATCCATTGAGGTTGATATGCTGTAAACCAAACAAAACCTATTCTCATAGTATAACACATTAAACTTTCATTAACTTTGGTGTAGAATTTATTTCTAAATTTAACATTCTTTCCATTAACTAGATAGATAGATAGCTATAGATAGCTTATCTGTGCCGCCTGTCTGATGAGACTGAAATTTTAAGGAGTTTTAGAAATTTCTTTAAATTTCTAAAAGCCTTTTAAGTTTTGGTTGAAATAAATTTATTACAGAATGACGGTTTGAGTTTTTCTTTCCTTTCAAAGGTGTGTGTGTATAATTATAATGACCTTGTCACTTGCTACCCATGACAAACAGGTTGGGTAAATACTTACATATAAAATATTTACAACCTATTTCCATTACAGACTTTCTATTTTTTTTCTAATTATAATACCTGTGATAAATCAATGATATCAATATCTATGAACAGTAATATTGTGACTGTGTTAAAATAAATTGGCTTAGCTTTAGGGGGTCCTTCCTCGCCAGACATTTGTTTCTTCTCTTCCTCATCTAAAAGTGGTAAGGGCTAGATTTATTGCCTCAAAAGGAGCTAGGCAAGTCTTTTTGGCATCACCCCCCTGGGAAACTTGCTTCCTTTGGTTTCTACTCATTAAACAGAACTTGTCACATCCCAGCTCAGTGGGGGTGGATACTTACCCATTAGTAAAGTCGGTATCAGCCAGACAGCGAGGAAGTCTATCCCCTTTTCACTAGCACCAAGATTGTTTGGGCATCTGATACAGAGCATCACTCCTACCACCAGCTCCTTACTTTACCGCACAGATCCCTCTGCTACTCATATGCTGAGTTAGCGAGTGCTGGTATCGAACCTAGGCTGACACTCTACCAACTGAGCTAAAGTCGGTATCAGCCAGACAGCGAGGAAGTCTATTCCCTTTTCACTAGCACTAGACCAAGGAGATTGTTTCTGCATCTGATACAGAGCATCACTCCTATCACCAGCTCCTTACTTTACCGCACAGATCCCTGTGCTACTCATATGCTGAGTTGGTGAGTGCTGGTATCGAACCAAGAACCTTGTGGTTCCTAGGCTGACACTCTACCAACTGAGCTAAACCACTTTTCCAAAATTATGAACTTGTTCATTATCCTAAGATTATATCGACTTCAATCCAAAATGGTACTTGTTACTTTAAATCAACACGTGTATGTATTTAACCATTCCATTTGAATTAACGTTCCAACCTTTAAACACATCAAGTTGTGCCATCACCATGAATCTTCATGACTCTTCCTTACCAGCCATCGCTCTAGGCAGGTCCTCTGCACAGCATTCAGTATCCATACAAAGCTAATCAATGGTAAAGAGCTGCTGATTGGTACACATCCTGCGTCCCTGGTGCACAAAAATCTAAAAGGACGCAGTAAAATCGTATCTATGCATCCCAGTGTTTTTCTTTTTTCTTCCCTCACCATTTCAAGCTAACTGTAAACATATTTCAATAGTTTCTTAGAAATAAATTACACAGGATAGGTTACAAGGTAGGAGTTAGCCGGCTTTAGTTGGGACCCATAAATTTTCCTGGGGACTCCTTCAAAGCAAATATGTGTGTCCCAGGATGCACTAAATGAAAAAGCTATCAGCATTACTCTGCTGGTATGTCCATGTGGAGGTGCCATAAAATGACCCTTTTTAAAAGGCTTTTTCTTGGTATCTACCAAGACCTCTCCCCAGGTTAGGATGTGACACCAGGTCTTTTAAACATGGGAAGCCACAAACAAACTCATGCGATGGCTAGTCAAAAAAATGTGCAGATCCAATCAGATCACAGTTAACCTTGTTTAGGCAACCAGTCTAGGAGAAGGAAAACTCTGGGTAATTCTTAGCTTGTTCCCCGTAAATTCCTACCATAAAATAAACTGAACCCTCATTTTATGTCCGTGTTTTTGCAATAAATGTTTCATTTTTCTTGCACCCGTTATTTTACAATACTAAATATATTTTCTTTATTCTTCATTCTTTAACAAATAAAGAAAATTTAGTATTGTAAAATAACGGGTGCAAGAAAAATAAAACATTTATTGCAAAAACACGGACATAAAATGAGGGTTCAGTATATTTTATGGTAGGGATTTATGAGGAACAAGTTAAGGATTACCAAACTCTGAATTCAAACCTGTTAAACTCACTTAAGGTGGTCACTACTAGAATAGGCTTGGTCCTAATTAGTGATCTATTTCACTATTTTTTTTTTTTTTTTTTTTTAGATATAAGAAAAAATGTTTTCTATATTGAAATATATCAATATGTATCCATCAATGAACAGTGTAACATTTTCTGTGTGTTTATTTGTTTCTCTGTATATAACTTGTGTCACCCTAAAGTATCTGATCAAAAGATAACACATGTGACTTTTCCATTGATTTAATATCATGGATAAATTAAGTTAGGCATAATGTACAGATACTGCATTGATTCAGAGGGTCAAGGAACAACATTTTGATCCTAGGCTGACTCCACATATAAGGTGTGTCAAAAAAAGTATTGATATTTTTTCTACTTTTTGACATGCCTTGTATTCTGAAAAGAATTAATGTTCTATTCATTCTTCATTTCTATCTTGGTAAATACAGCTTTAAAATTGGTACTTTTTTTACACACCTTGTATTCTGAAAAAAATTAACATTCCATTTATTGTTCATTTCTATCTTGGTAAATACAGCTACAATCTCGATACTTTTATGACACACCTTATAGACTTACTTAGGCATAAGTCCTGATCCATATATAATACATTTTTGGTTTTGTTTGTTGTACTAAGTTTCCTAAAATTCCTTCTGTATTTTTATTTTTAGATATTTTTATTCTGCATTCAAGCACTCTTGTATGAAATTCTCTTTTAATTAGTTTTTTAACAAGGTGTGCCTATGTTTTCGTAAAGATTCTTTTTAATTAAACCTAGGTAGTTAACTTTTATTACTGATTCAGTTTTCTAAACCTGATCTATCTATGTATGTAATAATAATTAAATTTATTACATACATTGCTCAGGTGCTCCACAACTCATCAAAGTCTCATGTCTAGTACATAGAATAATGTATTAGTGTGAGGAACATGAATAGCATACAGTAATAATATACATGTATGTGTACAGTGCTCAAGTGCACCACAACCCATCAAAGTCTCATGTCTAGTACATAGAATAATGTATTAGTGTCAAGAACATGAATAGTATACAGTAATAATATACATGTATGTGTACAGTGCCCAGGTGCCCCACAACTCATCAAAGTCTCATGCCTAGTACATAGAATAATGTACTAGTGTCAGGAACATGAATAGCATACAGTAATAATATACATGTAAGTATGTGTGTGCATGCGTGCGGAGAAGAGTATCAGGTACAGTGTTGACAAATTACAGGAAGCATGGAGGCTTTGAAAGATGCAGTGTTTCGGCATGCCTACAATGGATGCAAGCAGTTTATTCCATGCCTCAGCAACTCTGGGCATAAAAAAATATTTCCGAAAGTCATGTGGGCTATGCTGTTTTCTGACTTTGTGGGCATGCCCATGTGTGTTAGAAACATGGAGATCAAAATGTATTAAGCACTTTTCAGTATTTATTATTGTAACTTGTAACATTTTCATAATTACATTATTTTTTATAAAGCTTTTTTCTTGTGGTAAATCTAATCTTGTAGTAGAATAGTTTATTGATTCTTTTCTCAATATTTTACTAAAATTGTATCCTCCCCACCCATCAGCTTTAAAATTTATGCTTTTTGTCTGTATTTCTTATCGTTTTTAACCTTCAAATTTTTTCACTTAAATTCCTTGCTTTCTGAATTTTTTTTTGTCTTGGAATTTAGAGTTTTTATATAGAATCTAAATGATATAACACTATAAAAATAAAAATTAAAAAAACTCTTTAAAACTACTACTTAATATTAAGCTTAACTGTCAATGTCTCATCTATGCATCACACACACACACACACATATATATATATATATATATATATATATATATATATATATATATATATATGTGTGTGTGTATGTTATGTATAAACTTTGTTCTTGTGAACGTTGTTTGTTTTTGTTTTTTTGTCTCTTGAAGCATTGGAAAAAAGAATAAAAACAAGAAAAAGCAAACAAAAATCAGAATTTTAATATTCAATCATTGTTCTGTTTCTGGTTTGATAAATTACGATATTTCGGGTGAACCTTCACCCTTTTTTAAGGTATATGATATGAGACGATCTGAAGAAAGGAAATGAATTCGACGGTATAAGTATGGATAAAAACATATGAAAACACCACAAAATACTGTTAAAGTGAAAACATTTTATAACATAGCTGATATTGAACAATATTTCGATTTTGTGACTTTTGTCTCCGCTCTTAACAACACAGAATATAAACAAGCTCTGAAGATGATTTTCATAAAATTGAAATATTGTTCAATATCAGCTATGTTATAAAATGATTTCACTTTAACAGCATTTTGTGGTGTTTTCATATGCTTTTATTTATATATATATATAGTTTTCATTATATATATAGTTTTCATTCCACCTTTTCTTACTCATTATATATATATAATATTAATGTTAGTCCACACATGCTTCTTTGTAGGTATGTGATGGATCTTGTTAAAATATTGTATTTTTTGTTGGTCATTCATTCTATCATATGATACCCTTCAACCTGTTGTGGTTTTTCTCAATATTTAACTTTTTTTTCTTCTTTTATTCTACTTTTACACTTTTGTTTCCTTACTATGAAGCACAAATATCTATTAATAATGGAGATTCTGTCTCTCTTTGTCTGTAACAAAACCTTTGTCACTGTTTCTGTTACAATTACCAAAGTCATCTCAATACATGGAATAAAAAACAATTATTACTAATGAAATAAATAAAAGCTGTTCCTTATAATTCAACATTTGAATCCTTTACATTATAATAGATAAAATATATATTATTTAAATAAACTATATAAACTATGAAATTAATTAAACAATTGTATCACTTTAAATGGAAAAATTATTTGAAATTTATCAATTTAAAAAATGATCTTTTACTCTCGCCCTTTTTTCAGTAACAAGAAGTTAACTAAAATGTTTACAAATAAATAAATGTCTGCGATTTTGTGTAAAATGTTCAAATTAATTATTAATAGATGTGCGCAACATTTTATTTGAGAAGGACAGAACTAAATTTCATTTTAAATTGTCTTATTTTAATTTTTATTTTTACTTCCTTAATAAATTTGATAATTTTACTTATGGTACAAACTCTGACATTGAATTTTTAATTCCCACCCGCCTCAAACAATCTTTTAAAAAATTAATTTTTACACTGCCCAGTGGGTGTTTTTTATTTTGCTAGTTTTGAATAATAGAAAAATCAGTTTATACAACTAAAACCGATTTCTCTTGGTATTTTTGTTTTTAGTACAAAAACTCAAAATATTTCATTTCTATTTGTTAATGTCTGTTAATTATTTACCTGGTTCTACTTGCAGCAAAAATAGAAAGTAAGTCGTCTTTTAAGTTTATTTTATACCTACTAACACAGGTGTGTTTTACCTATGTGGTAGTTGCTTCCTCCTATTACTCCTCATCTTCCTGTCTCAGAACTTATTTGTTGGTTTTTATAATTAAAACTTAATTGCTTTTTTTTCTTTTTTTTTTTTTTTTTTTTTTTTTTTTTTTTTTTTACTTTCTGTAATCCCCCGCCCAACCCTACCTTCAAATATTTACCAGTTGATACTTATTATCCTTTATTATTTTCTGTATTCTTAATACATTTGTGTGATTTGAAAGAATTTTTATTCAGTTTAGATTTTTTTTTTTTTCTACTTGAGAACTGATTTTTTTAACTTCATACATCCTGCTCCCCACCCCCTCCAGATAACCTAATACCAAAGGATTAAGTAAAGTATTAAAGAAAATAAAGTAATTTTATTAAAATAGTAGAATTGGGTACTACAAATCGCTTTTCACCAAAAATGTTGTGTTGCTGATAATTTTTCTCGTAGTCCATATTTCTTTCAAAATGGCATTTGAAAAACTAAAAGAAAAACTTGGAAAGATACTTAACCTTAACAATCTGATAAAATATCTAATTTATCAAGTGTATAAGGCAGTTAGATATAACCAATACTGGTTAAATCCTGCTTAACAGACCTAAATTCCACCATTGTATGTCACCCTGCGAAAGAAAAAAAATACTAAAAATCAGGGAATTAACAGAATTTAATGAAATTTTCAGTGTTGATATACACTTTGGCCCTATCTTGGGCTAGACGGGCGGTCGGAGAGGCCCCCTCCGATCAATCGGCTGGTAACATCAAGCCCTAGCACCTATATAATTTTCCCAACCCTATTGCCCTTATGGCAAGCCCCAACCCCTTTTTATCATATATGTGCTAGAAGGCGGTGGCTGAGGGTCTACATGTCCTGGGAATGACGTTAAACTCTATCTGACAGGTTCCAGTTTTGGGGGTTTGGGGAATGTGGAGCACCCCTTCATCACTATTGCTCCCTGGTCCACTCTGGCCTGGAGTGGTAGTACCTGTTAGGGTCCCATCTATGGTTTAAATAGAAAAATGTATTTATAAAAAAATTGTATTATCCATTAAGAATTGATTTATTTCAAAACTTTATTGGCATTAAATGACCCACTGAGGTTGATATGCCGTAAAACAAAACAAACCAAACCAAACCAAACCAGTGTTGATATACTAATGAATGAAAGATATAATGCACCAGTTATTTTATTTGAAAACTTTTACATTTTTTTCGGGTCAATTAACTTTGAACCATGTATGTTTGTGAATCTGTGTTACGCCTCAAAGATACGTGGTTCAAAGTTAACTGACCTGAAAAAAATGTCAGTTTTCAAATAAGATAACTGGTGCATTATATCATTCATTCATTAATATATCAACACTGAAAATTTCATTAAATTCAGTTAATTCCTTGATTTTTAGTATATATTTTTTTCTTTCGGCGGGTTGACATACGATGGTGTAATTTATGTCCGTTAAGTAGGATTTAACCCCAATACTAATCTTGGATGTGGTGTAGAGTTCCTTTTTTAAATAAGATCAACTTTCAAATTCTTTTTATGAAGAGGACATGGGTAGTGGTGCAAGAAACTGTAGATCAGGGTGCTTCTTGTTTTAGTAATACTTCTGCAAGGGTGGTAGGTTCAACACAAGAGCCCACACTGAGATAAGCACCATGCAAATTTACTATAGGAATGCATTGAAAAGTGTTTTACTATAAGAATATATTGAAAAGCATTTTACTATAGGTATGCACTGAAAAGTGATTTATGATAAGAATTCATTGAAAAGTGATTTATAAGAATTCATTGAAAAGCGTTTTACTATAAGAATTCATTGGAAATTGTTTCCTAATAAGAATACATTGGAATGGCTTGTTTGTTTTGGGTTTTTTTTTTTTATACAGAGCTGACCGATGAGTTTTTTTGCTAATCGGCCTAAACTGGTGTGACCTAGGTAGGAATCTTCAAGGGAACATCACTTATTTCTCCAGTATGTATTGCTGGTCTTACATGTAACAGCATTGTGTAGTTCCTATGTAGCTTACCCCATCCTGGCGTTTCGTTAAATTTGAAGTGGTGCAACCATACAGTAGTCCGAACATGGCTACAGCTTAGATGAATTTCCGTTTTATTTCATCAGAGATATCAAATTTCAAAGGGTCATTAAACTGTCAATACCAGTCCATGCCTTACACATGCATATGTTGACATCACTTTCAGTAGATAAGACATTACTACCAATGCATGTGATCTGGTCTACTAATTTCAGAGTAATTAATGATTGATAAAAAATAAGAAACATGACTAAATTAGTCATGTTTCTTATTTTTTATCAATCATTTGCAATTTTCCTCGTTGCCATAAAACGACATCCTAAGTGATTAAAAAAAAAAAAAAAAAAAAAAAAAAAAAAAAAATTAAAGTTAAATACTCATCTAAATTAATAACCACAAATGCTTCATCTAAAAATACAAGAAACAAAAAGAAAACAATTAAAGGTGAAAAATAATAAATTCTTCAAGTGACTTAAAATTCTTCAAGTGACTGCAATTGTGAAGATTTTCCTTTTTTCAAAATGAATATAATTCGGGGTTTCTTCAAAATGAAAATAACCAATAAAATAAACAAACATGTAAATTGAAATCTGTGGGTTTATAAAGTTAAACTGATTTCTTTTAATGTTTTGTTGCCAAAATAACTTTGTCACATTTTGTTAAGTTTGTTTTTAGGATGTTAAAGTTAATTCAAGGGAATTATTGTGGTACTCACTGAGAGCTTTTTTTAAAAAAAAATATAACTTGATTGTTTGTAATTTTCAAGATTTTTTAAAAATCAAAAATTCCCGTCTTAATTAATAATGGCCGCCATTGAAATTGGTTGATATTAATGGCTTCTATGGATAAAGTAAGTAAGTAAAGTCAACGGGCGGCCTAAAGTCGGTATCAGCCAGTCAGCGAGGGAGTCTATCCCCTTTTCAATAGCGCTAGACCAAGGAGATTGTTTTTAGCATCTGAGGTGGAGCGAACACACCTACCATCAGCTCCTTACTTTACCGCACAGATCCCTGTGCTACTCATATGCTGAGTTGGCGAGGACCGGTATTGAACTAGGAGCCTTGTGGTTTCTAGCCGAACGCTCTACCGACTGAGCTAACCCGGCCAGGCAACCCTAATTGTGAACTGTTCTCTAATAACTAACGATGATGGCTATTAAAGCAACAAAATATTAATTTTTTGGGAAGCCATGTTGGATAACCACATCTGTATGGTCAAGGAACAGTCCCATTTTATACCCTATATTGAAAACTACTGCTATGTGAATTTTCATAAATTTATCTTGAGTGATAGTAGAGAAAAGTGATTTTATTAATGAAAGGGATTTTTTTTTAGGGTCCAAAATCCTAATTTTTGCTTCCGATTGTTTTAAGTCGTTGAAAAATTCCTAATTTGGTACAGGTAAAAATCTAAATTACTTGACAAACATTCAATAAATTTTAAAAATTCAAAAAATTTTCTATTTTTCAATGAACTCTATCAAAAAAAAAAAAAAATCTTTTTATATACATTAAACAAAAAAATTAAGTGTTTATTGCTGTGTGAAATGTAAACTGCCTTATGTAGGACTTGAACTCTAATCATGTTCATTTCCCATGACGATAATAAGTTATGCTATATAATTGAACTTTGTTCTATAGTAAATTTTTGGCATTTTGTGTTTCTAATTATCATGTGACCTGTGGTTCGTTTTTTTTTTTTTTTTTTTCTGCCCCCCCCCCCAATAATAATGGGATGGTCGTGTTGGAATTAATTCTTCATACAATTAATGATTGTATTGAAAGGTCAAATTATTTAAGCTGTTCTACTTTCATTCCTTAACAGGGTTTATACTATTGTCCATATTGTACACCCCTAATAATATTCATAAAGTTTTTTTGGTTTTTTTCTAAATCAAAGATATAAGAATTTTATTTCTTGTGGAACATTTTACAATCAAAATGGTACTAGGTATTATTTATTATTAAACTAATTCCATTTTAACAGTATACAGACTTTAAATTCTAACTTGTTACTGTTTTTTCTACTTTCTATTTAAGTATCTCTCACAAGTGCCCCCCACCCCACCCCAATGGGGCCACCTGTTGGCTGTGGGTGGTGACCCGTGATGCTTAAGGACAGAGCAGTCCATGACCTGCAGCACTCCACTTAGACCTTTACTTAGGCTAGACGGGCGGTCAGAGAGGCCCCCTCCAATCAATCAGCTGGTCACATCAAGCCCTAGCACCTATATGATTGTCCCAACCCTATTGCCCTTATGGCAAGCCCCAACCCCTTTTTATCATATGGATGCTAGAAAGCGGTGGCTGAGGTTTTACATGTCCTGGGAATGACGTTAAACTCTATCTGATGGTGAGGTTCCAGTTTTGGAGATTATGGGAATGTGGAGCACACCTTCATCACCATTGCTCCCAGGTCCACTCTGACCCGGAGTGGTAGTACCTGTTAGGGTCCCATCTATGGGTTAAATAGAAAAATGTATTTATAAAAAAAAAAGTGAGTATCCATTAAGTATGATTTTATTTCAAAACTTTATTGGCATTAAATGACCCACTGAGGTTGATATGCAACAAAACAAACCAAACCAAACAAGTACGCTGTTTACAGAATTAATGCTGTAGAGCAGGGGTGCAAGCATCCCCTGGGGCTGCAAGAAGCATCTGTTCAAATTTAGATTAGATTTTTTTTCTTTTGTAATTAATATTATTTATATTTTCCTTTCTTTATTTTAGATTATTTAGAGAGTGAAATATATACAATCTTTTGATAAAACTGTAGTATGGATTCGCATTCTGTATTTTTTAACAAAAGTATAAATTGTAGGGGTGTGAGGACAGAGCAAAACTCTTTTGAGGGTACAGGAATAGAATAGGCCTGAAATCCACTGCTGTAGAGTTTGGTAATAAATGATACCTAATAATATCCATTTTGATTGTATGTTTCAGTAGAAATAAAATCCTGGTATTTTTTAATTTAGAAGAAAATTAACTTTATTATTAAATTGTTAGGGGTGTAGTTATTTATGAACTATACTGTAATTTATTTCATGTCTGTATATTTTTATTTTTATAAAGTGTACTTAGCTTTGTGTAAAAACTTACAAAAAGTAATTTTCTCTTTTGGAATAATCTTTATTTCCATTTGAGCATTTCAATTAATTCTGGTCTTGTAGTAAAATGGTATTTTTATATTTGCTTGAAATTTTCTCTATATTCATTATCAGTGATGCTGATAGCTTTTTGATTTAGTGCCTCCTGGGATGCACATATTTGCTTTGACTGAGTCCCCAGAAAAATTTATGGGTCCCAACTAAAGTTTAATAGATTGTAGGGTTTTTATTTATGATCTGGGGAAACAACTAAAGCCATCTAACTCCTACCTTGTAAGCTATCCTGTGTAATTCATTTCTAAGAAACTATTGAAATTTATTTACAGTTAGCTTGAAATGGTGAGGGAAGAAAAAAATCAAACACTGGGATGCATGCATATGATTTTACTGCGTCCTTTTAGATTTTTGTGCGTCAGGGACACAGGACATGTACCTATCAACATCTCTGCATTATTAAACACATGTTTACAATTTCTTTCCTCATTGTCTCCCCACTTAAAAATTTATGCTTTTATCTATATTTTTAACCCTAGTGTCATTTTTAATCTTTGAATTATTTGACCATTAAGAATTTTTTGTAAAATTTAATTTCTTTTGTCTTTAGATTTTAGGGATCTTTTTATATAGTCTAGATGATATAACACTTTTTAATCTACTACTTGGAATAAACCATTTTACAAGTTACTATAAGATTTTTTATATGAAAATTTTAACTCGTTATGTTTACTGTATAAATTTAAAATTTAGCAAAATAACTCTTAAAGTATTTGAATAGTTATTTTTGCCCCCTTTTTTTCCAATTTTAATTCATGTGCTTTTTCTTTTTTTTTTTTTTTTTTTTTTTTTTTTTTTTTTCCTCCTTCCTTTCCTTCTAGAATTTAATCCAAATTCTTTTGAAAAATAATTCTATTTGAGAATGTTAAAATTTATTACAACCTGCAGAAGATTTTTTAACTATAAAGGCAAAGTCTGCAGAGTATATCTTTTTTTTTTTTTCAGTATTAAACTATTTCAATTCCTAATATTAGATATAAAAGTAAAATTGTAACAGTTCTTTTTTCTTTTACTACAACTATTAACAATTCTAAACACTTTTTTTTTTTTTTTTTTTTTTTTTTTTTTTTTCTAAATGTCCAAGGGCAGAAAATTATGATCCCTATTTATTTGGAACCATGATTGGTACTTTCTTTAATCTTCAGATTTTTAAATTTAGGAAAAAAAGGCACTATTTGCAGAGTTCTGTCCTGGCCTCCTGCCTTAAAAAAACGCTAGACGGTGTTAGCTTTAAAAAATTGTTTAAAACACCTTCAATGAAATATTTAGATATTCTTATTTATTTTAACTAACAAGACATTAAACAAATATAAATAAAAGAAAATCTCAGTATTTAGATATTCTTTTTATATTTTATTAAAAAAATGTCAGGTAATTTTTAATTAAAAAAAAAAAAAAAAATCATTTTATGATAAGTCCCTTTTTTTTTTTTTTTTTTTTTTTTTTTTTTTTTAATTTAAAAAAACTTTTTTTTTATCACGGGTTCAATTTCTTTATTGATATTTTTTAGCAAAATTCTGTATTCATGGTTCTTTTACTAAAAATCTCTTGCATAGAAACTTATAAAAAATCTTCTGATATAATTATACAAACTTATCTTTATAGAAAAAAAGTAAAAATCGTTTTCATATTTCATTGAAAGCATTTTTATCAACATTTTAAAGCTAACACCACCTAGTGTTTTTTTAAAGCAGTAGGCCAGGATGGAACTCTGCGAATAGTACCAAAAAAAATGTTAGTGTGTTTATATATAAAAAAAAATTTTGTTAGCCTCATTATTTTCTTTTGTTTTATCTTTGACACCTTTCAAATAAATTATGTATTCCATCATCAAAGAATTGTAATTTGAAGAATTCTTAGATTTTTAGGTAACTTGTTGAAACCATTGAGGAAAGGAAAACAATTGGGGGGGGGGTCTGGAGAATTCTTTGACTGAAAGAACTGACTTGTACAAAAAAAGTTTATGTTGAGAGTTGAATTCTTACTTTAGTGTTTTGCAATAAGTTGGCCATAAGTTCAGAAAATTGAAATAATTTCCTTGGTTATTTCCTAGTTGAGTAACAGGAGGGACCCAGAAAAAACAGAACCCAAATTATTTATTTTCCCATTAAACTAACCCCAACCCTTAACCTTTGTTGGACTTAAACTTTAAAAAAAAATTAAAATTAAGTTTTATTACAAAATTTGTGGGTTCTGTTTTTTTTTTCTGGGTCACTCTGTAATATTACGTTACTCAACTGGGGTGGGGGGTAGTTTAATGGGAAAATAAATAATTTGGGTTCTGTTTTTTCTGGGTCACCCTGTAATATGTTACTCAACTAGGAAATAGCCATTTCCTTTGAATCCAGAACTCATTTCTCGGAAATTTAATTGTATATTGGCATCCGTCCGTCTACTAAAGACAATGGAGCAGTGTCCACTTTTTTCTTTTTTTTTTTTTTTTTTTTTAATCTGCAACTGCGTGAGTGGCTGAACAGACCAATTTTTGAATGGCAATTTTTGGTGCAGTGACTGCAAACAAACAGTTTATACTTGCAGGAGTTGCTGTTGTCTCACCTTCCTTTTGGCTCTCCTTTCTGTGGCAGCTACTTTCCTCTCTTTTTTACTCCTTCTTGTACCTTGTTTGACAAGGAGGCGCACAGTCTTTTGCACAGGTCTCCCATGTGTTAATGTGGTATGTCTTCATGTCCCTCTTGCAGACATCTTTAAAGTGCAGGCGTGATCTCACTACTGGTCGGGTGCCCTCCCTCTACCATTTCACCATACAGTGGGTCTTTGGGAAAATTTGAATATTAAAAAATATCCTAGATCTATTTGTCTGAATTTTCAAGATTAGGCTTGATGTATATTAATTTTTATTTTTTTTTTTTTTTTACTGGTGTCCTCCTATTCATTGTATGTAAAAACACATTTTGGATGCTGTATCTTCTGGCCTTTTTCAGGCTAGATAGGCAGTTGGATGGATGGGGAACACATGAAGGCTGGAGGATACAGAATGGTGAAACATCCAAAAACAAAATATCCAGGATCTGGTTGGGATATTTTGGATTCTTATAATAAATCAATTTTTCATTGCCAATAACCATTTTGTTCAAAATATATATATTTTTTTTCAAAACAAAAAGAAATAAGCCTTTTTGGCATTAAATGACCCACAGAGGTTGATATGCCATTAAACAAAACTCAAAAAAAAAAAAGTATATTCTGATTCAGTGATGTTGATAGCTTTTTGAGTTAGTGCACCTTGGGACACACATATTTGCCTTGAATGAGTCCCCGGGAAAATTTATGGGTCCCAACTAATGTTTCTTAATAGATAGTAGGGTTTTTATTTATGATCTGAGGAAATAACTAAAGCCGTCTAACTCCTACCTTGTAACCTATCCTGTGTAATTCATTTCTAAGAAACTATTGAAATGTATTTACAGTTAGCTTGAAATGGTAAAAGAAAAAAGAAAAACACTGGGATGCATGAATATGATTTTACTGTATCTTTTTAGATTTTTGTGCGTCAGGTACACTGGACACATACGTATTGGCATCTCTGGGGTTGTATAAATAAATAAACCCTCTGTTGATTCAACTCTAAATGCCAGCTTCTTCACAACTGAAAAATAAAAGCAACAGCATTATTTATTTAAATAAAGAATGCAAACGTGACCCGTTATTATTTGTGTTATTTTTAATGTAACATACTTTATAAAATAAGTGGTGGTACATGGTGTAATGGTTATTGTCGAAGGAAATGGATTCGATGACTTGAATTCAAATCCTGGACAAGGCCGTTTGCATTTAACATGGCACTAATACCCTTGGGAAAGGTATGCATCAGACTATTCTCCCTCCGGTTATGGAAAAATAGTGGGCTATTTTTATCCTTTCATTATTTTCTTTTATTTATCCTTTAAACATATTGTCGGATTCATTTCCATAGAAGTTGAATAATGGAAATGAGTCCGACAATGTTGTACATATTGTACATATATCTACATATGGATGTGTGTAGTGTAATGGTAAGTGTCATAGGAAATGGACGATTTGACCAAAGTTCAAATCCTGGACAAGGCTGTTTGCATTTCACATAGCGTTAATACTCTTGGAAAAGTATGCATCCAACTACTCTCTCTTCAGCTATGGGTAAATAGTAGGGCAGACTGGGCTCTTTAACCTTGGCTTGGTAACCAGTCTAGGAGAACTATGTATTCAAGACTGTTACTCTGCTTAAGAAATTGACCTTGTGTCGCATCCTACCCATAGCAGAGGGGTTGGTAAATATAATTTATCAAATTTCTTCTTTTTTTTTTTTTTTTTTTTTTTTTTTTTTTAAATCCATGTGTAATTCTTCATAACTTTTATCAAATTTATATCTAAGAATATGGTTAATTATCTTTATGAACTGCACACACAAAAAATCCTGCTTATTATGTCTGTTATCCTATTTCTTTTTAAGGGCTATTTAAAGTAGAACGTCCGCCTAAGAACCACCAGTCCTCGTCAACACAGCATATGAGTAGCACAGGGATCTGTGCAGTAAAGTGAGGAGCTGATGGTAGATGTGGCGCTCCACCTCAGATGCCAAAAACAATCTGCTTGGTCTAGCACTAGTGAAAAGGGGATAGACTCCTTAGCTGTCTGACTGATACTGACTTTGGACCACCCCGACGACTTCTCTGACAAAAAGAGTCAAGCTTTAATATTACAAGAGATTCATACTGTCGTGCTGTAAATCAACCAAAAAAGTGCGATATATATCAGTTTAAAATAAATGAGAATCTGGTTAAGCCAGCTAGTGTAATGGTTAGTCCCTACCTGTCAGCCTGACAGGTAGGGTTCGAATCGCGCACAAAGCACTGTCCTGTCTATAACTCTGCTGATGAGACCTAATAGGCTGAAATGTACATACAGAGATTGACTTTTTCTCGATTTGTTTACGCCTTACATTTAAAACGATATGCACGCCTAATTCATCTAATTATAACTAATTAATTTTCAAATTAGGTATGACTTCAATTAAGTACATAATCTCTTAAAAATTACAAGACTTAGATATTTTACAACTACAATTATTATATGTCCACATTACTTATACCTTTTTTTTGTATATGTTTAAATCCATATTCTGTCTTATGAAACATTTAATGGGACTGAAAACATTTTGTCTCCTCATTTGCTTCTCTAACTCGGATATGACCTAGAAAGGTTAAATTAAATAACTGACATTTTCAACTTTCTTCTATGCTCTTAAGAACTTTAAGGCTATAAAGTAGGGAAAAATAAAAAAAGGAAAAACTGAATATATAGTTAGGAAATTGTACTTGTATACAAGGTTCTTCAGTGGAAATATGAATTGAATAACTGATATTTTTACAATAAAACATTTAATTTGAATTTTGTTTTAGATAATTTTCTTGATATTAAAAAAAAGTAGATAGTTTCGGTGATGCTGATAGCTTTTTGAGTTTTTTAGTTCTCCCTGGGATGCACATATTTGCTTTGAATGAGTCACCGGGAAAATTTATGGGTCCCAAATAAAAACCATCTAATTCCTATCTTGTAACCTATCCTGTGTAATTCATTTCTAAGAAACTATTGAAATTTATTTACAGTTAGTTTCAAATGATGAGGGAAGAAAAAGGAAAAACACTGGAATGCATGCATATGATTTTACTACATTAGAGTTTTGTCTGTCTGAGATGCAGGACACATACATATCAGCGTAGTTTAATTCCTTTTATTTTTTATTTTTATTTTTTTTAAATATTTCAGTCTTAACTTTATTTTTGTGAAGCTAGACTCGGAATATAATACTTCTAAAAAGTTTTATATTCTATTTGGAATACAGAAGTTTATTTTTTAAGAAATTATTTTATTCATTTTTATTTTTTTCACATACATTACATATTAATTTTGGTTATTTCCTATAAGTCTAACATAAACAAAGGAGAACCATTCTTGACTGATAAATTATTTATTTTCCCATTAAACTAACCCTAACTCTGTCTTCTTTTTTCCTAGTAGATCAATAAATAAATAATTTATCAGTCAAGAGTGGTTCCCCTTTGTTTATGTTAGACTTATAGGAAATAACCTTAATTTTTTTTTTCACAACTTGATTATATGTTAAAAGCAGACAACTCGTACAGGGTTTTACCTTAATCTTCTGGCTTTTCATTCTGCTGATTCAAATAGTGTCAGGATATTTCCTTCACAGAATGGTCCTTTGACATTATGGATAATTGACCGATTACTGTCATCAATGAATTCAACTCTGACCCGTGTACACAGTCCCTGAGAGCCAGTTTGTCCCCAAACTTTTATAACTCTAGCAAATCTTGGTGGGGGCAAGTTTATCCTTCTGCTACTATCTTTGCAAACAAGAACAAGAAATTACATTGTCAGAAAATTTCTGCTTATTTCTATTTCTAACAGTGAGTTTTATCCTTACGGATGCCCCATTCTTGTGGCCTTGTGCCACATTTTACCTGAGGATTAGATATATAAGAAATTTACATTGTCAGAAATTTCTGCTTATTTCTATTTCTAACCCACGGGTAGGATGTGGCACAAGGCCCCAAGAATGGAGCCTCCAGCAAATGTAAAACTGACTATTCAGGTTTAATGGATCTGTGAGACTAGCTTATTAACCATTACACCACTATGGAAGACCCTGCTTATTTGTACAATTTCAAGACTCAATAGTAGATAAAGCTCAATTGGTAGAGTATTCACCTAGGAATCGTAAGGTTCTGGGTTTCGACCCCCTGCAAACTTGGTGCATGAGTAGCACAGCTTGGTTAATCTGATCTGTGCAGTAAAGTGTATGAGCTGACAGTGGGTGTGGCACTCTACCTCAGCTAAACAATGTCCCTGGTCTCACACTAGTGAAAAGGGGATAGACTTCCTCACTGTTTGGCTGATACTGACAATAGGCCACTCTGCAAACTTTACTAAAAGGAAGGAGGAAACTTATCCCTTCTAATTATAATTTTAAAACCAATTTCAGATCTTTTTGTCCAAATTATTATTGAAATTATTTTAGTAATACTCATTCTTGCATGTATTTTTCCTGTTTCCAAATGAAGTGAAGCATGAAATATATACATATAATTTCTTTCGTTCTCTTCTTTTTTTTTTTTTTTTTTTTTTTTTTTGTTGCCACCCCCAATTTTTTTCTGTTCTCACAAAACAACAAATGTTGTCCTCATTACTCTGTCATGTGTGACAAACTATTTTTATTTTTCTATTCAATATAATTGTATTTCCCCTTTTGTCAGTTTAAGTCTGACATTTTTCTTATCTCATTGTTTGGTTAGAATAAAGCTGAGGGAAATATTAAGATACACTAAACAGTCAATGTAAGGCCTGTAGATACACGTTTTTTTATTTATTTATTTTTATTTTATTTTATTTTTTATTTTTTTAAATATTTATATATCTAGTGAAAAAAAATGACTAAAGAAATTTTTCTTTTTTTTTTTTTTTTTTTTTTTTTTTTTTTAATATTCTATTATTGCCCTCTGTCTTCCATGAAACATAAGGGTTATCAAGTAATACTCTTTAAAAAAATTTTTTTTTTTCTAAGTTCAAATATTACAAATTTATCACAGTTTTATTAGTAGTTTATCTATTAATAATGAGATTCGCTTCCGGTTTTTGTCTGTAACAAAAACTGCGTCATTGCTTACGTCACATTACCCAAAATCATCATAACATAGAATAAATACATTCAAAATTTGAACATGCAACATTAGACAGTCGTCATTGTTTTTAAAAACAAATTTTAACAAATACATGACTGGTATTATATATCTATATATAGTGTGTTTTATTTTAATACATATTTAAAGTTTACATTTCAAATTGTTTTATTTTTTAATCCTTTAATGAATTTGATGATTTTACTTACTTATTCAAAAATCTATTTTTACATTGCCCGGAGGGTGTTTTTTATTTTTCTAGTACACTTAATTTATTTAAATTATCTTTTTTTTTTTTTTTTCTTTTTTTTTTTTTTTTTTTAAATTTCTAATTATTTTAAAATTATTTTATATATTATTTTTTTATTATTGCAATGATTAGTTTACTTGCTTCAGTAGCTTTAATTTCTGTTTGTTCATGTCCGTATGTTGTTTTTATTTTAATTTAAAAATTTTTTTTATCTCCTATAAGTCCAACATAAACAAAGGGGAACCACTCTTGACTGATAAATTATTTATTTTCCCATTAAACTAACCCTGACCCCATCTTTTTCCATAGTAGATCAATAAATAAATAATTCATCAGTCAAGAGTAGTTCCCCTTTGCTTATGTTGGACTTATAGGAAATAACGTTTTTTTTTTTCTCTAAATTTACCAATAATATCAATTATGCTTTTAGTGATGCCTAATAACAATTTCATTTAACTAGAAATCTTCGTTTTTGTTTCATTTCTTTTAACATTTAAAGATTTTTACTTTCTTTCTTATTTCTAATTTTATTTTACTATTCTCTTTTTAAAGACTAAAATTTTCTATTTTAACATAAAAACAATAATCTTCAGTTTTACCTACATGATTGCTAAATTTTAAATATATTCATCTTAACACATCTACATGGATACACACAAGTAAATCTGTCATATATTCCTGTCTATACTCTTAAGCCCAATAGTATAGCTGCTTGTTTTTATGTGTAGGTATTTAGCCAGCCTATTCCCCACAGGTAGGATGTAACACAGGGTTGTAAATATGGGACATCTAGCAAGGATATAACTTGTTATTCAGTAGTAATCGATGTGAGACCAGCCTGCTAACCATTAAACCCTGATGAGACACCCGGTTTGACATTGGTAGGATGTGACACAAGGTCACAAGTATGGGGCATCCAGTGCAGATAGAACTCGCTATTTAGTAGTAATGGATATGTGAGACTAGAATGTTAACCATTACACCACTATATAAAGTTTGATTTTCCTGGTTAATAGATGTGTAACCATTGCATTCTTTAACTCTTGACATCCTGTTAAGGATTTAAGTCCAG
>CM042179.1:36732531-36752531 GCA_023376005.1 Doryteuthis pealeii
ATATATATATATATATATATATATATATATATATATATATATATATATAATATATATTAGTTGAAAAAATGAATAAAGGAAAGAAAGTATAGAATGGATAATATAGGATATTTTAATCAATTTTACTTACACGTGTTTCGGTCAGGAGTTTATCCATGTGTACATTATTCAAACTATTATTATTTTTAAATAACCAAATAAAATAAAATAATAATAGAACATTTCTACATTTTTTCTATTTCATTTGGTTATTTAAAAATAATAATAGTTTGAATAATGTACACATGGATAAACTCCTGACCGAAACACGTGTAAGTAAAATTGATTAAAATATCCTATTTCATCCATTCTATACTTTCTTTCCTTTATTCATTTTTTCAACATACTGCCAGATTCACTTCCAGTTTCATTTTACACACACACACACACACACACACACACTTAAATGCTCAAGTGAACTTGGGAGTAGACACTAAGTTTAAAAGTAAGTTTACACTCAGTGAGAATAAACTCAGTAGTAAAAATGGCCTATTTTTATCTAGCTTACCAATCTTTTCACTATTACTTGGGAGTTGAGAAATGTTTTGATAATTCTTTTAAAAAGAAAAAAAATCTTTTATACATTTACAGGTGAAATATAAAGTTGTAATTTGTTTATCATACTTATCTATTCCCCCATCTGTTGATATATTTTATATCTGTCTTCATCTTTATTAATGTTACTGATATGTTCATAATTATTTTGCTACTGTTGTGAAAAGTCTTAGGCAAACATTACTGACGATGTGATATATATATATATATATATATATATATATATATATATATATATATATATCTGTTAATGATACCAACAGACTGCTTTTAAAGTATATGGTTATTTTTGCTACTGTTACCTCCTACTCCTCTTCCTCCTACCTTACTGAAAATCTTTAGCTGAACCTTTCATACTGACACCACATGCAATGTTGATGATGATGCTGCAACTGCTGCACCTCACATTTAATCAATACCACTTTTTTTTTTTTTTTTTTTTTCTTTCTTTTCAGTTTATCTATTTTAGTTCTGTTTTTAGTCAGAAAAGATTTTCTATACAAATGATAATTGAATACTTATTTATTGATGTTTACCTGGACTTTTAAAAAAAAAATTTTTAATTTTTTTTAATTTTTTTTAATTTTTTTAATTTTTTTTATTTATTTATTTTTTTTTAGTAGTAGTACATTGATTTGTCAGTGTTCTCACACACACACTCACTAGTGTGGATGTGTGTGTGTATGTATGTATGTAATATTAAGAAAAAATTGAAAAAACCCAAGTTCATAAACGAGTGATGTTTATTTCGCCTATGCTGCAGTGTTTCGATCTGTTGCAATAGATCTTCATCAGGGGCTTTCGTTAGTCTGAGGGGGGAGGGGGGACCCAAGAAAATTTTTTAAATCCAAGAACGCTCGCATTTTATTCAACAATTTTTACATAGACTGACCGACAAAGCAAAAGAGTCTCACAGATTTCTTATTTTTTGTGATACTTTTATTTTTTTCCTCAAACTAACAAAAGCCCTGATGAAGATCTATTGAAACAGATCGAAACACTGCAGCGTAGGCGAAATAAACTTCACACATTTATGAGCTTATGATTTTCAAATTTTTCTTTTTTATATTATATATATATATATAATATATATATATATATATATATATATGGACACAGAAAATGGTTAATTAATGCCTGAAGAAGATATCAGAAGATCTGAAACATGTGTTGCTAATGTAAGATAATAAAAAAATTTTTTTGACTTTAAAAACATAATCCATTTTGCGGACCTTCTTTTTTTTATAAAATAATTAATTTTCTCCCATTGGACTCATAACATTTTATATATATATATATATAATATAATATATATATAATGCATTAGTACAACACAATTTAAAAACCAAATAGTAATAGTTTTGATTTTAAAGATTCTGAAATGTTAATGTACATAAACACAAAGATTGTTGAATCCTGAATTTTAAATTATATTATAAAGCAAAGACCCTTTTATTTTTTTTTGGGGGGGGGGGCTTATCTCCTTAGTGAAATTAGTTCTAAATAGTTATAATCTCTTTGAATTTTTAGTAATAAATTATATTTACTTTCAATAGTTTTGATATAATTTCTAATCCATATATTTTCTAATTTTGATTGCAATCCACAACAAAGATGTTCTTCTCATTACTGAGGAATTCAATTTTTTTAAATCATACTTAAAAAAAAAATTTTTTCAAATCTAATGAATCCTTAAATTTAAAGACAAATTTTTAAAATTTCTAAAATAAAAACATTTTTTTGGAATTTTATTTATAGAAATTCTTGATTTTTAATAATAATAAAAATACATCCTAAAATGAATGTCATTAATTATAATAGAATGCTAAGATTTTTTTTTTTTTTTTTTTTTCATTTTCAAATGATGAATGATTATAATATTGCCCTGAAAATGTTTTAATAACAAAAAACCCAACACATATCGCATATATACACAGTGATGCTGATAGCTTTTTTTTTTGGGGGGGGGGGTATGTATCCAATGAGTAAATAGAGTAAATTGGGTGGTTATTTCCTATAAGTCTAACGTAAACAAAGGGGAACTACTCCTGACTGATAAATTATTTATTTTCCCATTAAACTGGCCCTAACCCTGTCTTTTTTCCTAGTAGGTAGATAAATAAATAAATAATTATCAGTCAAGAGTGGTTCCCCTTTTTTATGTTGGAGTTATAGGAAATAACCAACAAAGATGTCTACAGCACCCTGGAACAAAGGTTATTTCCTATAACTCCAAACAAATGGGAACCACTCTTGACTGATAAATTATCTATTTATTTTCCCATTAACTAACCCTAACCCTAAACCATAACCTCGTCCATTTCCTTGTAGATCAATAAATAACCAAATGATTTATCAGTCAAGAGTGGTTCCCCTTTGTTTATGTTGGAGTTATAGGAAATAACCAAATTCTGAATAATAACCTGATTATTTTCTCTCCCATCAGCAGAACCATTTCAAAACTTTTTGGTGAGGACAGAATTCTATTTGATATTCTCAATAAAACTTTCTCTTTCTCTTTTAACACTCATTTTTCTCTTAAAAAAAAAACAAACCTTTACATATTAGTTCTGTCATCACCTTTTCCATTTAGGAAAATTTTTTCCCACTAATACTTACATCAGCGTACAATCATGTCATCACTTCTTAATTGCCATTTTTGAGGATTTATTTATATATATAATATATATATATATATATAATATATATATATATATACATACACACACACACCATATTTGACGGCATATAAGACGCACCCCCATTTCAGGTCAGATTCAGGAAAAACGTTTTTAGTGTATTTAAGCATATATTGTTGAAAACAGTCTAGCTGTGCATTACACAAACTGAAACATAGCTGTATAAAAGCAGTTTGGCAGTACAGGATAGGTAAAAGTACTGAGCGTAAGCTGGGTTAGTGAGCATCATAGAGAAGATTAGCCTAGGCCTACGGGAGGTCTCAAATTTCACTTACGATGTATCAGACGCAGGACAATTTTTTTTAGCCCAAATTTTGGAATAAAAGTGCATTCTATATGCCATCAAATATGATAACTTTGTTAGGTGTGAACTTGACATATTTTTCATAAATATTCATGACAATCTCCCGCCAACTGTCCCAATCATTCATTGCACTCGGAAGGTCCTCTGTGTAGCATCCAGTATCCGCGTAAACTTGGTCAATGTAGGTCTATGCTGGCTCCACACAGTTGTGTCCCATGTACTGGTTTACGTAGAACGTCACTTATGGGTTCGTCCCCGCTTCTCCAGCAGTACCCAGAATGTCTTGTTCATCTTACTTGGATGATCTGTTGATGACAAACCTGAAACAAGTTGGAGGATAGCTAATGTATTGTGATGAAAGTGTAATGCAATCTGTTCTCATGTTAAGTGTTTTTTTTGTTTTGTTTTTTTTTTGTTTTAGTATTATCTGCGTTATTCGGACTATTGTCCCCATCTTTATTGTTATTTGTACAACGTTTCGGCTGATATGCCCTCCTGCCTTCTTCAGGTATTTCTTGTCTGACTCGGGAACCTTCTTTTCGAACCTCACTAGGCCATGTGTCCAATTGGACAAGGTAGGTTAAGACAGTTCTAAGTGACAGTTATCTCTGGATTCCGGGTTCAATCCTGAGTAGAGGCAGTAACATAGAAAAATAATTAACACAACTCCTACCCCAGCTATGGTTAGCAGAATGAGAACAGGATACCCCCGTGGACCAAATAATGGGTTAGGTTCAAAGTTCCGTGATGGCTCCCGATTACGACAAAGTTCCAGAGTTCGAATCTCAAACATTCTGAGAAATTTTTTTTTTCTTTTTTTCTTTTTTTTTTTTATACACTCATTCATTGTTGATTTAGAAAGCATAAAAACAAACATTTTGATGCTAATTCCTAGCATAAAATTGTGCGTGCGCATTATCTGAAATGAACTTAATTGTTATTAAGAACACATTTTATGATATTTTTGTATTAAAGCATGCAGTCGTATTGTTTTCGAAAAAGTTTCTAAGATTTGTTTATTTCGTACAGAGACTTAGTTCAAAGTGAAAGTCAAGGAAGGTTACTCTAATTGCCTTATTTGCTAGGAATTTTAACAACTAAAGGTGAAAATTACCTCTTTTATAACATGGCCATTTCTCTGTTGAATCATTTACCATTCCTCTTAGAGTGTGCATGCATAATCACATAAGTTTGTATAAATATACCTGTGCTTTAAAGATATCTGCAAGAGGGATATGAAGATGTGCCACATCGACATCAACACATGGGAGGCTTGTGCCGTACGACCTGGCGCCTCCTCGTCAAAGAACGAAAAGGAGTGAAAAGAAAGGAAAGAAGCCGCCACAGAAAAGAGCCAGACGGAAGGAGAGACAACAGCATCTCCAGCAAGCATCACCATTTGTTTGCAATCACTGCATCAGAGATTGCCATTCAAAAATTGGTCTGTTCAGCCACTCATGCAGTTTTTAGTAGACTGAAGGATGCCAACAACAATGAATATACCATTTTAATATACACATTTTGAGGGGTGAGTGGGTGGAATGAACACCGACTATTTTTCTTTTTGGTACCATTTTATTTGTTTGTGCTACCTAACCAGGTATCTTGTATTTAGTTGATATCTGCTAAATATCTTTTTTATCTGATACAATGATAAATTGGGTAACAGAATGTCTGAAATTCTAATAGAGTACATCAACCTGGTTCTGAACATAGGATTAGCAGGTCTTGGATCTGTGCAGTAAAGTGGATGATGGTAGGTGTGGCGCTCCACTTCAGGTGCATAAAGTCTCCCTGGTCTTGTGTTTGTGAAAAGGGAATAGACTCCCTTACTGTCCAGCTGATACTGACAATAGGCCACTCTGGCTACCTACCTTACTAAATCATCACAAACCAGTACTAAAAATGTTTACCCTAGTTATATTAACTTTGTACTTGTATCCTTCACACACTATAAATAATTATGCACTATGTACATTAGTTCATTAAGAGGGTGGGGGGGTCATTTAGCTTAGTTGGTAGAACATCTGCCTAGGAAACATAAGGTTCAAGGTTTGATAATGACCCTCTCCAACCCAGCTCATTATTACCACAGCCTGGATTTGTGCAGTAAAGTAAGGAGCTGAAGGCAGGTTTTCTACTCCACCTTACACAAAAACACTCTAGTCTAACACTGGCTAGACAGGCGGTCGAAGAGGCCCCCTTCAATCAATTGGCTAGTCATGTCAAGCCCTAGCAAAACCCAGCCCTTTTTATCATGGGTACTAGAAGGCAGTGGCTGAGGGTCTACATGTCCTGGGAATGACGTTAAACTCTGTTTGATGGTGAGGTTCCAGTTTTGGAGGTTTGGTGAATGTGGAGCACCCCTTCATCACCATTGCTCCCTGGTCCACTCTGACCCGGAGTGGTAGTACCTGTTAGGGTCCCATTTATGGGTTAAATAGAAAATTTGTTTATAAAACAAAATTGAGTATCCATTAAGAATTAATTTATTTAAAAACTTTGTTGGCATTAAATGACCCACTGAGGTTGATATGCCATAAAACAAATCAAACTAAACTAGCACTGGCAAAAAGGGGATACTCCCTTGCTGTCCGGCTGATACTGACAATAGGTCACTTTGATGACTTTTCTCGAATTAGTTCATAAATTAGATTTTTTTTTATTTTATAAATAGTCACAAGGATGTTTCACTTAAATTCGGTTGTCGTTTAATGATTGTCGTAGGAAATGGGCAGGGCGACACTAGTTCAAATCCTGGACCAGGCTGGGTGCATTTCATATAGCACAACACCCTTGGGAAAGGTGTACATTCAACTATTCTCCCTGCAGCTATGAGTAAATAGTAAAGCAGACTGGGCTCTTTAACCTTGGTATGGCATCCGGTCTAGGAGAAAGATAAATTCTGAATTTGAAACCTGCTCATGCAGAGGGATTGTGCAATCTCACTAAGAGAACTACTTAGTTATAAGAGACTAATTAACAGCATATGTAGTAATAACTTCTATCAAAGAAGTTTTACATTTTTATTTTATGTGCAAGGGAGGGGAGCATTAGTTCAACAAGAAACATCCTTTGAAGGTTAGAGGGCAAATCAGCTGAAACGTTGTGTGTCTATAACAATAAAGATGAGGACAACAGGAGGTGAGTGATCTAAGTCGTAGGAAATGGGCTCGTAGACCCGAGTTCAAATCCAGGATGAAGCTACAGTTCAGTGCTAATACCCTTGGAAAAGGTATGAATCCAACTACTCTCCCTCCAGTTATGGGTAAATAGGACAGACTAGGCAACCAGTCTAGGAGAAGGAAAACTCTGAATTCAAACCTCTTAAAATATATGCTTGGGGTGGTCACGGCTAGAATAGGCTCAGTCCTAATTAGTGATCTATTTCACTGGGCTCTTTAACCTTGGAGAGGCAACCAATCTAGAAGAAGGAAAACTCTGAATTCAAACCTATTAAACTCCGCTTGGGGTGGTCACTACTAGAATAGGCTCAGTCCTAATTAGTGATCTATTTCATTAATTTTAATTTCAACAATCTGAAAAATCTAAACACAAAGAAAATGCATAACTATTTTTTTTTCAAGAATTTAAATTTCTTGTTTTCACTTGCTCATTTAATTACATAGGATGTAAATGGAATAATTCTTTTTGATTTAGGGCTCCCTGAAAATATTTTTCTACTCCAAGGGTGCTAGGATTTGAACAAAAAAAAATGTCCGAACTAGTTCGTTTGTCTTATTCTTTGTATAAAATTACCACCAGTTATATTTTAATTTGATTATGACGGGAAAAATATCTCTAAATTTTACACAATAATTAATAATATTGAAGTTTCTAGAAATATTGATAGCAGAATTTCCTTTTAAAGTGTTGGTCGCTTATTGTTTATACTCAGTTTCACAGTGATGCTGATAGCTTTTTAATTTAGTGTGTCCTGGGATGTTGAATGAGTCCCAGGGAAAATTTATGGGTCTCAAATAAAGCCATCTAACTTCTACCTGAGAATTTTCCAAGTCCAGTTCCCCATTCCTATAAAGATTTATCATTAAATGGCTAAAAATGGCCTTTTCATTTAAAGTTACCTGTTATTTCCCTTAAATCAAAGACTTCTAAATATGTTTAATCTTACATTTAAACAAAGTCCACATCCCCATTCCTATAAGGATTTATCAATAAATGACTAAAAATGGCCTTTTCATTTAAAGTTACCTGTTATTTCCCTTAAATCAAAGACTTCTAAATATGTTTAATATTACATTTAAACAAAGGTTATCATTTGGGGTAGATTAGGAAAATGAATGTGACTTTCGTCTTGGTGGTATAGGATGTTAAGAGTTAAGTATACCTTTTTTTTTTTTTTTTTTTTTTTTTCTCTCTCTCTCTCTCCTATAATTATTAATCACTTAGTGAAAGGGGGAAATAGATTTGCATTATGATCTGTTTCTGACTCTCCAACTCTTAACAGCAGGTGTCACTAATCTTATTGAAGGCAGAAAAGGGATTGTTGTAATTGTGACATATTGTCTTTAACAAATTTCTAGACATATCCACTGTTTTTTTTTATAAGTTTCATATCAACTACTGCCATATTCTTTATTCTGTCACTTATGATATTATTTTGTTACAATTAGTATTTTCCCTTATGGCAAGCCCCAACCCCTTTTTATCATATGGGTGCTAGAAGGTGGTGGCTGCAGGTCTACATGTCCTGGGAATTACGTTAAACTCTATCTGATGGTGAGGTTCGAGTTCTGGAGGTTTGGGGAATGTGGAGCACCCCTTCATCACCATTGCTCCCTGGTCCACTCTGACCCGGAGTGGTAGTACCTGTTAGGGTCCCATCTATGGATTAAATAGAAAAATGTATTTATAAAAAATTGTATTATCCATTAAGAATTGATTTATTTCAAAACTTTATCGGCATTAAATGACCCACCAAGGTTGATATGCCACAAACCAAACCAAACAATTAGTATTTTAATTAGGTAATCAATACATCACAGTAGCCAAACTTTTTTAAAGAAAATACTCAATCCTATTTTCTTTCTTTTCCTTGTACCATTCTTACCAGTTTTCTCCCCCACCCCTTTTTTCCCCAGTTTCCTCCACACCCCCGTTTTTTACCTAGTCTTTTCTTTCCCCCACCCCCGTTTTTTCCCTAGTCTTCTCTTTCCTCCATATACCTGTTCTTTCACCAGTCTTCTATTCCCCTGTTTCTCTTCCACCACGTTCTTTCTCTCACCTCCCCATCTTTCTTTTCTTTAATAAAATATATTAATATTTAGAAAAATAAAAGCTGCTTATAATTTTATTCTAAAAAGTTATAATTACCATATATAGACCAAAGTTATTTGTGAGTGTGTAATATGTAATTTATACTATGGTCAGAAAATCCCTTTCAAAGAAACATGATAAAATACTTAAATGCCAATATCACCTGACCATACTTACTGAATTGGATGCTTTCCATTTCCAGTAAGAATTGAAATAGAATTCTTTTAAAAAAAATTAACATTATATAAAATTATTCCATCTTTACATTTCAGAAAATAACTAAATCCTCTTCAAGTATTCAGTAAATAATTCTAAATTACTATTGTTATTTTTGCATAAGAATAACTTACTAGGTAAATGAAAACTAGTATAATTCATTTATACTTCAATCTTATAATCAATTCAATTTATATATTTTACAGGTGTATACTTGTAAAATATATTACAAAGAAATTAAGAAAAATACCTGAGAACAATTTAACTCTTAATGTAAGCCTTTTTTTATATCAAGGGAGGTAACTCTCAGTGAGCCGGAGCTGGAGATTTTCTGTTCAATATTGAATGTTATTAAAGTTTGATTTTAATTAAACTGTACTGACCAGTGTATAATAGTAATAAAAAAATTTTTTTTAAAAACTTAAGTATTACTAACTATATCAACTCTATTTATAATTTGCATGTCTGTCAAGTTAAATATTAAGTTAGATTTTTTATAAAGATTTTATAAATTGTGCTTAAACAAAAATGAAATTTGTAAACTGAAAAGAAATGATTAGCCTTTACTGATAAAGTCAAAATAGTTTTATTTTTAATTGTTAAAATTTAACTTAAGAGATATCTTTTTTTTTTTTTTTTGTTTTATTTTTTTTTTTTTTTATTTTAATAATCATAATACTTTTATTAAAATAAATATTTCAAGATCAACAAGAAAATATATTCCTATATATTAATTGAAAATGGGGAAAAATGTAGTAACTGTCTATGCCAGTTATGATAATTTCTTTAAAATTCTGAAAAATTCCCTACCTGTAGCTTTTAACAAAACCAAAAAAAAAAAAAAATTTTTTTTAAAGATGTCATCAGGATGTCTGCAGTTATTTTTAACAAGATTCTAGGGAATTTCAGAACTAATATAAGGAATAGTTTTTATTGTCATTATAACCAATTGTTTTGTCTTATCTGAAATAGAATGTACTAAAAAGTAATTGAATACAAAAAAAAAATACATAAAAATAAAAAAAAATTGCTATAAAGTGTAAAAAAAAAACTGACATTTTAGCACCTAGACAATGCCAAGTACCTCTGCTAGATAACATTTTTTTTTCACTAGAAATCATTGCTGTGATAAATGGTATAGGATTTGGGGGTCTGCAGTGGACAAGTAAAAAGTGGACAGACAATTCTAACATTATAGATATCAAATTTAACATATTAAAAAGTTGATTAATATTTTTCATGATTTGATCACTTTATATCTGCATCAACTTGTGAAAAATTTTTAGCAACAAATTTATAATTCTTATTTAAAATTTTTTAAACCAATTTTTAAATATTTTTATCTCTACTGCCGAGTATATTTAAGGTCTTTTTTTTTTTTTTTTTTTTTTTTTTTTATTAGAGAAAAAAAATATTAATATACTATTGGTGTAAAACTTAATTCAATCTTACAAAACTATTTTTAAACTGAATACTTGTTATTGCAACAGAAACTACAGATAAAGTAATTTTTAAATGTTCATTCATATATAATTGAAATATATATTGCAAATATTTCATTTTGTTAAGGAAATGTTAAATTGGATATTTTTTAGATGATTAAGTATAACTAGCATTTTTTTTTTCCTTTCTTTTTATTTAGATTTTTTTTTTTCAAAAATGACAAATTAATAAGAATGATAACACATTTATTTTATTTGTTTATTCTCATCATAATTTTTTTTCTTGCTTATTTCACATTTTCTCCCCATTTACAATTGATGTTTTAAATTGACAAATTTAGAAAAGATAGTCCCAAAAAATAGATTTGAAAAATTGACATTTGAAATTGTCTTTAAATTTATTTATTTACTGTAAAGTTATCAAACATGGACTTAGTTGTGTATATCAATCAAAAACAGGAAATTACCTTTCTTGAAAAATGTTTTTTGGTGAATAGGATGAAGTTTAATTTCTTCAAATCATTAAAAGTTATTCATTAGCAAATAGTTTTATCCCCACAAAAGTAAAATCTATTCTAATTTCTGGTATAGATTATACCATAAACATATTTAGTACATTTTATTCATTTTTCATCTTTTTCAGATAATATAAAGATTTTTTTTTCATTCTATTGCAATTAGGTCTATCAGAATGATTATTTAATAAAGTAGATGAAGCTTCAATATAAAATATAGTTATTATAAATTTTAATTATAAATTACCTTCAATACTAAGCTCAGATGATAGTATATAGACAGATTTTGTTTTTTTCTTATAAGTGAAAAAATTATGAAATTAGACTAAATATTTTGTTTAAACAAAAACTAAAGATATACTATATAAAGTCATTTTTTTTTTTTTTTTTTTTTTTTTTTTTTCATTTTTTTCTTTTTTTACCATGTTTTTCAACAACAATAATAGTAATAATTATCATTATTAATATCATGAAACATTTAAACTTTTTTCCTTATTTTCAGAATAATTTTAAAATGACCTGTTTTCTTGTACTTGGAAAGTGACAAATTTCTAATATAAAAAATAGGTCATAGTGACTTATTTAAAAATGTCATCTTTTTAATATAATATAATATAACCTGTTGTTAAATATCAACACAAAGTTGATATTATTTTTGAATTTTTATCATTTTTGATAACCTTTTTTTTTCTTTTTCTTTTTTTTTTTTAAATTATTATTCAATATTATTGACATTTTCTAGATATGTTAGCAATATTGTATTTTTTCTGTATGAAGTTTAAGTTGTTTTTGGCATAAAAGTTTTTTGTTTTTAATCAAAATGTGAACCTATATTAATAAACCAAGTTAATTATTGAATAAACAGCATACCAAATTTATTTTTTTTAATTTCAATTTTAAAATATAGCAATTTTAATTATGTAACTTAATGTATTAATTGTTAAAAGTTGTAAAAATCATTTTTGTTTATCAAATGTTGCTATATAATTTTAAATTACAATTTTTTAAAATTTAATGTATCTTAGAGTATAAATCAAAATGTTTAATTAAATTTGTATAATAAACATGTTTAGACTAACACTTCACTTCTCTAATATACACAAGTTCAAAATGGGAACTAGTTAGCAAAAATGATAAAACTTATTTTGCTTATTTTATATTTTAACTGTGTTATTAATCACATATTTTGAACTTTTAAAAATATTTTTAAAGCATTTTCTCAGCCAAAGAATTCCATTTATTTCATGTATTTACAGATTATTTTTATACTCAATACTTTTTTTTTTTTTTTTTTTTTTTTTTTTTTTAATGCAGAAGTTTGAATTTTTAAAATTCTAATGTTATCACTTTTTTTTTTTTTTTTTTTTTTTTTTTTACACATTCCATGTTTTAGTGGAATTTATTTTATAATTGTAGACTGAAAAAAAACATTTTTTTAAATTTAATTTTTATTACTTTGCACCAATTTAAATTAGATTAAAAAAATTAAAAATAGGATTTTACTATTAAAAAAAACAAAAACTTTTTATATTTATATATATTTATTAAATAAGATTTTGGGATTTTTAATTATCAAAATCCATCTCTAACTTTTTGTAATAGAACTTGAATTTGGAAAAAACTGTAGAAAATTCAATCTGTAAGAAAAATTGTCCATTTCTCATTTTCTATGAGAAATACTGAATATCTTCATGCACTACCTGCCTGATAAGAAACTCAGACACTCCCATTTTCCCAGCTATGGGTCTGATTGGGATTGTTATTAATGGCCTGGATCCTACCAATAAATTCAAGAGTTCTTTTCTTATCGGAATGATCAGAGTGTGGTTTCTGAGCTACTGTACCTTCACAATCACTATTGGACTCCTCCAACTCTTTTTAAATCCTCTGAGGTGTCCTAAGATCGACACCCGAACACTGAAATCTTTGTATTGGAGCTTCTAGTGTGAATGCCAACCAGTACAGCATGTTGTTTCCAAATTTCTGCAGGAATGAATTGCGTTATGGTGCTGCTTTTCTCACAGAGCCCAAATGACTCTAGTTTGCTGCACAGTAGACAAAATCTGATACAAAGATCATAATAGTAATTTAAAATGGCAACAATTTACCCCTTGTACCCAGTATTTTACAAATCTCTTAACCCAATTAAAGCAGGTTTTGGCTTGAGAATATCCCAGGTCAACTAATTTTTTTTTTTTTTTTTTTTTTTTTTTAAGTACATCTGTAGATGGTGCATGCTTTTTATGGGAATTACAAATACTGGGCATAATTTTTTTTTTTTTTTTTTTTTTTTTTTTAAATATGAAAAATTAATGAGTCTATTTCACCAAGGGGTAGATGGAGCTCCTCAGCCTTGGCTGGCAACCCATCTAGGACAAGGAAAAGTCTATTATAAAGCCTCTGTTGCCTAGTGGCTCATACCTAGGATAGGCTGGGGGAGTAAATCCCAAAATCAAATCCAGAGCTGGAGTCCCTTAGGTAGTGTGATGTTGAACTTGGCGCTATCCAGCAACTCCTGCAACACTATCGTTGCCAAACTGTGTTGGTTTCTTTGTACCACAGTGGCAGTGTGGAGAGGAGGGACCTACTACTTGGGCAACTGCTCATCCTCCATTATAAACCCACCCAGGCTACGTAGTTCCATTGGAACAAGTCAGTCATTATGGACTATTTCACCAATTCTGCAGAAGTTGAACTTTGGTCAGTCAATCTAAATAACATTCTTTATTCTATTTTTCTGCCTAATTTGACCAGATTTACATAAGTGAATTCTTGTAAATAAGCAAAAAATAAGTAAGTGAATTACATGCAAAAAAAACAATGTTCAAATATTTATCTTTTATTTTCTTTTTTTTTCTTTTTTTTTTTTTTTTTTTTTTTTTTTTTTTTTTTTCCTCCTGTGTCATTGTTAAAGTTATGAAAACAAAATACACCTATAAACAACTTGGATATATCAATTTCTTTTCATTTGATGTATGATTTGACAAGTTTATAGCATTTTTCAAATGGAACCCACCAGTTCCTGGTTTGATACAGGCCCTCGCCAACTCAGCATATGAGTAGCGTAGGGATCTGTGTGGTAAAGTTGAGGAGCTAATGGTAGGTGTCGTGCTCCACCTCAGACACACTAACAATCTCCCTGGTCTAATATTAGTAAAAAGGGGATATACTCCCTAACTGTCCAGCTGATACCAACAATAGGCCACTCCAACCATTTTACTTGACGGATAAAATGAATATCTCAGCCTACCTTGTATGAGAACTCAAGTGCAAAAGCACTAGAAGATACTTCATGTGCAGCTCCTCCCTTCACCTCTATAACAAGTGGTTACAATATGTGATATCAAGTCTAGAAATACTAGTCATATCTATCAGGCACATTCCAGAGTTGTCTATAAACTAGTTGTTTGTGCATGGCTGCAGGGAATTTACTCCTTATCCTAAATCTGTCCAATCATGGGGGGTGGGGTAGGGGGGCAGTGCTTTAGAAATCAGTTGATTGTTCCTGTAAAGTTTTGTCACCTGCACATAAGGGGGGAGGGGGTAGAGAGTGCACTATCTTGATGATATATATATTTACCAACCCCTCCACACGAGCAGGATGTGACACAAGGTCAATTTCTTAAGCAGTTTAACGGGTTTGAATTCAGTTTTCCTTCTCCTAGACTGGTTGCCTAACCAAGGTTAAAGAGCCCAGTCTGCCCTACTATTTACCCATAGCTGGAGGGAGAGTAGAATTCATACCTTTCTCAAGGGTATTAGCACTAAGTGAAATGCAATTACCATGTCCAGGATTTGAACTCTGGGCGACAAGTCCATTTCCAATGACTTTAACCATTATACCACGCGCTTCCTACATCTTGAGGATATAAACCATTATACCTGGGAAATAGTGAGTATATAGGTAGTTGCAAAAGGCCTACAAGAATATATTTCACAACTGTAAAGACGGATACCTGTTTTTCACTAGTGGTGGTCCTTATAAACACCAAAAGAATACATGTTGACCCCATTTACAAAGCTGCCTGCACCAGCTTGCACAACATCCTGCTGAAACCTGTAGATCCATAGCCTCATGCAGTCTCCTTCATCCATAAACTTTTGTCTGCCCAAAAGAGCTGAGAATATGATTCCTCTGAACAGAATACTACAGTTCAATGGTAATAATTGTCTGGCCTAGGTGAAGTGCAGTAATTTATATAGTCTTGTTAGGGAAGATAATTCTTCCTTAACTATATGACCAGAGATGCTGATAGATATGCCTCCTACGTCCCTGACACAGAAAAAATCTAAAAGGACGCAGTAAAATCATAACCATGCATCCCAGTGGTTTTCTTTTTTCTTCCCTCACCATTTCAAGCTAACTGCAAATACATTTCAATAGTTTCTTAGAAATGAATTACACAGGATAGGTTACAAGGTAGGAGTTTGGCAGTTTTAGTTGGGACCCATAAATTTACCTGGGGACTCATTCAAAGCAAATATATGCATCCCAGGACACTCTAAATCAAAAAGCTATAAGCATCACTATATGACTCTTTAGTAAAATTGTAGTATCAGACAATGAGAGCATGGACAAGGAGGCAGACAAACAAAGATGGCTGCATGATGTCTAACATATGGACAGTAAATATCTTACCCATATAAATCCTCCTGTACAATGGTCCATGAGAAGTTAAAAAAAAATATTTAGTTTAAAAATACCTTTTTAACTGTTTTCTATTACCAGTGATGCTGATAGCTTTTTAATTTAGTGTGTCTTAAGATGCACAAATTTGATTTAAATGAATCCCCAGGAAATCTGATGGGTCCCAACTAAAGTTTCTTAATGAATTGCAGAGTTTTTATCTATGAACAACTAAAGCTGTCTTACCCTTATCTTGTACCCCATACAGTGTAATTTGTTTCCAAGAAAATATTTCAATGTATTTATTGTTAGCTGGAAATGGTCAGGGAAGAAAAAAAACACTGGGACGCATGGGTACAATTTTCATGTGTCCTTTTAGATTCTTATGCATCAGTGACACAGGACGCATACCTATTGGCATCTCTGGCCACACAAACTTTATCAGGTTTTGAGGTGTCTCCTTATAGTGTAATGGTTAGCAAGCTAGTCTTGCAGATCCATTACTGCTGAATAGCGAGTTTGGTCCTTGCTGGATGCCCCATATTTGCTCCCTTGTGTCACATCCTAACTGTGGCAAATGGGTTGGATAAATAACTGCATTGTGCGTCCCATTTTGGTGTAATGGTTAGCAAGCTAGTCTTGCTGATCCATTTCTACTAAATAGTTCAACCCTTGCTGGATGTTTCATATTTGCCAACTTTTGTCACATCCTACCCATGGTGAATGGGTTGGGCATAGAGGTTGTCTTGTCATTGTGCAATGGTTAGCAAGCTAGTCTTACAAATCCATTACTACTGACCAGCCCTGTCAGCTGGGGCGTTAGAATGCACCAACTGCACCTCTGCAGAGGGGTAAGACTCCCTCAATGGGGCCACCCGTTGGCCGTGGGTGGCAACCCGTGATGCTTAAGGATAGAACCCAGGTGGATGAGCAGTTCATGACTTGTAATACTACACTTTGGCCCTATCTTGGGCTAGACAGGCAGTCGTCGGTGAGGCCCCTTCCGATCAATCGGCTAGTCACGTCAAGCCGTAGCACCTATGATTTTCCCAACCCTATTGCCCTTATGGCAAGCCCCAACCCCTTTTTATCATATGGTGACTGAGGGTCTACATGTCCTGGGAATGACATTAAACTCTATCTGAGTGTGAGGTTCCAGTTCTGGAGGTTTGGGGAATGTAGAGCACCTCTTCATTACTATTGCTCCCTGGTCCACTCTGACCTGGAGTGGTAGTACCTGTTAGGGTCCCATCTATGGGTTGAATAGAAAAACATGAGTTGATAAACAAAATTGTATTTTGCATTAAGAATTGATTTATTTCAAAACTTTGTCGGCATTAAATGACCCACTGAGGTTGATATGCCACAAAACCAAACCATTACTACTGAATAACAAGTTCGGTTCTTGCTGGATGCCTCATACTTGTGACCTTGAGTCACATCCTACCTGTGGTAAACAGGTTGGGTAAATGCCTACTTTACCTGGTTTAATCAATTTCTACAATTAGGAGATGGGAGGGGGGGCATCCTTTGTACTTCAATCTCTCTAATATTTTGTACACTTCAATGATCATCTGATGAATATAAAGCTTTGTGTTTATGTGCAGAGATGCTAATAGGTACACATCATGCGTCCCTGATGCACAAACATCTAAAAGAACGCAATAAAATCATATCCATGCGTCCCAGTGTTTTTCTTTTTTCTTCCCTCATCATTTCAAGCTAACTGTAAATACATTTCAATAGATTCTTAGAAATGAATTACACAGGATAGCTTACAAGGCGGAGTTAGACGGCTTTAGTTGTTTCCCCAGATCATGAATAAAAGCCCTACAATTTATTAAACTTTAATTGGGGCCCATAAATTTTCCCTGGGGACTCATTCAAAGCAAATATGTGCATCCCAGGATGCACTAAATCAAAAAGCTATAAGCATCACTGTGTGTGTGTGTGTGTGTGTGTGTGTGTGTGTGTGTGTGTGTGTTCTCTTATTTGTAATTCTTTCAGTTAAAAGCTGAAGTCTTAATGTTTCAAACTCTTAACCTTTTTATTGGTTTATTAGTTCGGTCAGTAGAACATTTGCCTAGGAATCACAAGGTTATGTGTTCAATACCAGCCTTCGCCAACTCAGTGTATGAGTAGCACAGCTTGGATCTGTGCTGTAACGTGGAAAGCTGATGGTATGTGTGGTTCTCTACCTCAAATGCATAAATGATCTCTCTGGTCTAGTGTTGATGAAAAGGGGGATACTCCCTCGTTGTCTGTCTGGTACTAACAATAAGCCACTCTACTGACCTTGCTATTATAAAGAACTTGATTCAATGAAAATTATGTTCATTAACAATAATGGATGATTTTGGTTTTTATGTCTATACAAATAAACATTCCAGCAAATTCCTGTTACATGTGCACTTTACCATCATCTATTTTTTATTTATTTATTTTTTTTTACCTTCTCTCTCAGTTTTTGTACTAGTAATAACTGATGGTTTTTACTGGAACCTAATCAGCAGAAAGTCTTCTTTGGTTCCAGCTGATCCTAATGGTATGGATTATTCCTCTGATCTCCATTGTTTTTACTAGTGTCTCTTGGAGTTTCTTTGGAATTATTCCAGTGATTTGGACTATGATTGGTATCACTCTTACCATGTTCCATAGATTTTGTTGTTTTTTTATTTATTTATTTATATATATATTTTTTTTCCCCCAATTTTCTGGCAATGTTATGCTGATTCATGCCATGAGTGTAGAGCAGATAGAAGTTAAAAACAAAACACATGAACACAACATGGAATTTCAAATAACTTGTATTAATACATTACACAAAAAAGAAATTATGCTTGAAATACTTGCAAATGAAGATTTTCTCTGCAGGAATGATAATTATATAGACTAGCAAATATATGCACCCTCCAGGTGCAAGTATCTAAGTTTTAATGTAATAAAATATTGTATTAAATTAGAAAGGCTAATGAAACTGAATAAGAATGCAGATAGAAAGATTTGGAACAGAGGGGGTATAATCGAAAAATGGAACAACTGAAACTTACTCTTCCATCACTCTCATCTTTCATTGTTATTTTTTTTAATTTAAGTATTTAGTTAAGAGGAAGTAAAGAATAAAATGACACTTATTTTTTCTTGTTAATGGATTTCATTTAAGATTCATTGAAGAGATTTTTGTTTATATTCATTAAAATAAAACCAAACAGTTAGAAATCAATAATACTAAGCACATATTTATAAAAATCACATTTTTGATATCAATATGCAAATTAGCCTTTCCGTTCACACTGTAAATCGCTATTTTGTTGTATATATAAATATAATTGCATGTTGTTAGTATGTAGATATGGTCAACAGTATTAATAATGTAAAACAATTTTATTAATAATTGAGGTTTAAATAAAATTAAAACCATGGTCAATGTGACGTCAATAACTAAGGGAATTGTGACTTGAGTAGTAATATAGTTTCGGTTACAGACAGACAAACATACAATCTCCATTATAATAAGATATAATAATACAGTCCACTTAACTGAAGTCCTTGAGGGTTGGTGAGTTATCGAAGTACCTACAGCAGCTCTCTGTCTGTCTCTGCTGAATATAAGGAACACCATTTTTTTCTCATCTGACTTGAGATGCTGGTACCAAAGAAGAAGAAATGATATCTTCAAATTTGCCTCTAAAGTTTGTGGGCCTGTGATTGGTTGATGATTTGAAGAAAGGCTCGTAGACCAAGGAAGACAACCCACCTACCTTAGATAGATTTTTATAAAAGTTAGTCGTTGAGATGGCCTAAAGTCGGTATCAGCCAATCAGCGAGGGAGTCTATACCCTTTTCACTAGTGCTAGACTAAGGAGATTATTTTAGCATCTGAGTTGGGGCGCCACACCTATCATCAGCTCCTTTACTGCACAGATTCTTGGTGCTACTCATACGCTGAGTTGGCGAGGGCAGGTATCGAAATAGGAACCTTGTGGTTTCTAGCCGAACGCTATACTGACTGAGCTAACCCGACCCATTAATTTCACTTTAATGATTTGCTGAAACCACAAAATTAACTTGGTGACAATTTCTTTTAACTAAAACAAAGTTCATTCTAGCAAGGAATGGATGATTTGTTTTTGTCTTAAAATCCCAAAGAACTTCATGTGATTTTAAAGTGGCAACAGGAAAATATCTCAAACCTTAGTCCGCCCTGTCGGCTGGGGCGTTAGAATGCACCAACTGCACCTCTGCAGAGGGGTAAGACTCCCCCAATGGGGCCACCAGTTGGTCACTGGTGGCGACCCGTGATGCTTAAGGATAGAGCCCAGGTGG
>CM042179.1:36757531-36815031 GCA_023376005.1 Doryteuthis pealeii
GGGTAAGTCTTTTTTTTTTTTTTTTTTTTTAACATCAGAATCTGATCACCTTCTTTAAATATCAATTTAGCAAAATTTAGATAAGTTTTAGAGTGGATGTATACAAAAGGTACCCCCCCACACACACACACACACATCCAACTATAGCGATCCTTATATATAAGGATTGACTTACTTAGAACCCTTTCCATAGTTGAATTAGTCTGAACTTCAGTGTGAATAAAATCTTTTTGACCTACTTTTAAAAAAAAAAAGTTTTTCTACTTTTCTAATTTTTTTTTCTCTGATTTTTATACTTATTTTAGAATGTCTTATACTATTTTTTTTTTTTTTTTTTTTTTTTTTTTTTTTTTTTTTTTTTTTTTTTAATGGACAAAACTGCTATGAAAAGAAAAAAACTTTTCTAATTACTTTTGGCTTTCATTGCAAATCTTGACTCTGATAGTGATATCATTTGGTTACTTTTAGTCACTAAATTTTGGGATATTTTGTTAATTTTGCTAATTTTTTATTTATCAAATGCTGCATAAGTTAATTGTCTCCTAAACTTGTATCACTTTTTTTTTTTTTTTTTTTTTCCTTTCTTTTCTCTTTTTTTTTTTTTTTTTTTTTTTTTTTTTTTTTTTTCTTTTCTTTTCTTAGATGAATTCTACCTGTTCTGTTGTATGTTACAAATAATTTGGCCCATAAATATAACAATATGAACTGGAAAAAATTTGATAGTAAATTAAGTGAATAATATCATGATAAATTACTCTAAATTTGTTACTGAGAAATGTAAGGTAATGATTAGTGTTCAAATAACACGTTAAACTTAACTCTTTTCACAAAGAATATTACTCTGAATCACTTCTTTTTTTTTCTTTTTTTTTCTTTTTTTTTTTTAATCTAAGAAAGGAGGGACGTGGTTTAATGTTATTGTTGTAGAAAATGGACTCTGCAATCCAAGTTTAAATCCTGGATGAGAACGTTTGCATTTCACATAGCACTAATATTCCTGGGAAAGGTATGCATCTAAGTATTCTCTCAAGCTATGGATGAATAGTAGGGCAAATTGGGGTCTTTAACCAATCAGGAAGCAAACCTATGAATTCAAACCTGTTAAATGACACTTAAGAAATTGACCTTGTGTCACATACTTATGCAGTAGGATTGGTAAATATATCTTAAGAAAAAATTTTTTTTTTTTTTTTACTGTCTTTTTGTTAGGAAATATTTTTTTTCAATTTGAAAATTAGAAGGCGACAAAATTTTTAAAAAAATGTAAATTTGCAATTTTAAGTGAGATATATAGGATTTTTCATATAGAAGCTACCCTCACATAAAGTTTGGGATTTGGTTAATATATTAAGATTTCAGAATATCAGAACATTAATTCCCTAGTCATTTTAATACACCACTGTATGTATATATTCATCACTTTGAATTTTATTATGATTTTAACCCAACATTTTTTGATGCCTCTAGTCTAAGACAACCCAAAAATTACATCTCACACACACACATATATGTATATATATATATATTATATAAAAAGGTGTGGTGTATGTATGTATATAGTTTCACACACCCAGAAGAGAGGATTCTAGAACATGTTTTTTTTTTCCATCGTAAGGTATGTAATCAGATTTTAAGTTGATTTCATCTAAAACATAATGTACACATGATGTTTTTGGTCTATTTATCCGAGGCTGATCTGTTAAATATCAATATTGATTGTGTTCATTTGACTGGTAGCTTGCTCCAAGGTTAACAAGGATAATAAGTATCTCGAGATTAACACCAAGCTTACTTGGCACCTGGTTATATCAACATCACAGTTAGTAGTAGCCATGTTTTTGTCATCAGCTATGAAGTAGCCAAAGTAAGCGTTCCAATAAACATGGTAGAACAAAAACATTTGCGTTGGTATGGTTATATCCGACGATTAGAACCCCACCGGATACCTACAAAAGTGTTCTGCTCTAAGATGGACAACATAAGTTCCCGACAGAAATCGAAAAAAAAATGGATTGAAGTTGTGAGAGAAGCTGCAGAACGTCGAGGATTTTCTTTGAGAAAAACATTTAACCGTTTTGATCAGCAAGACCTCCAAAATAACTTTGTTCATACAAGTGAAGTTGATATTGCTTGGGATCAACAATACGACAAGAATGATAAAAGGCAGTTGACCAATATAACAATGTGGGTTACTTTGGGGTACTTTGTTTGTTTTTTGTTTTTTTTCATTTTTATCTTGAGTTTTGTTTTTGTTGTTTGTTTTATTTAGTTTTTTTTGGTGGAGGGTGTCTTAAAATACTTTATATCTATTACCTTGACTGAAGCCATATATATATGTATGTATGTGTGTGTGTGTGTGTTATTTTATATCTGAAACACTTGTCACATTTATTCCTTTCATTACTTCATATTCTGTATCTTTTTTACTTTGTGCTGTATTTTCATTTTCAAAATATTTTTCTCTCTAAAAATTTATCACTTAATTATGCTAATTTTTTTTTTTTTTTTTTTTTTTTTTTTAATACTATTGCTTATATTTTAACTTTTTTATATTGATTTTTTTATTTTTTGTTCTCCCTAAACACATTTAAAAGTTGTTATTTGAGCCAATTATGTAACTAAGGATAATCCAATAATACTCTCTGATTTGGCATGAGATTGGATTTTTAACTTTTTATCCTTTTTTTTTTTTTTTTTTTTTTTTTTTTTTTTTCTTTTTTTTTACCCTTAACCACTCGTCAGATAAACAGAATTTTTAAGCATCAATTGCAGAATAAAATAAAATTTGTGGCACTTTCAATTATTTTAAACTATTGTATAATAAAATATCTTTTTATATATTATATATTTGATAGTAAATATAATGAATTTTGCAAGATCTTCATTAGTCAAGAGGATTTTGTTATTGCTTTTAACTGCTTTCCCCCCCCCCCCCAATGCATTAAAGCAGCAATGATTTGATATTTTGGGATCATTTATTAAATGAAACACCCATATATTTTTTACTTTATGTTTGACTTATTATACCTACTGTATACACTTTATCTCTCCCTCTCCTATTTTTTTTTTATTTTTATTTATTTTTTATTTTTTTAATATTCACTATTTTTAAACTATAGGATCTATTTGGTTGCATATATGACAAAACTTATATATCCAGATGCTGATAGGTACGTGTCCTGCGTCCCTGGTGCACAAAAATCTAAAAGGATTAAAGCAGTAAAATCATATCCATGCATCCCAGAGTTTTTTCATTTTTCTTTCCCCCCCCCCCCGCACCATTTCAATCTAATTGTAAATATATTTCAATAGTTTCTTAGAAATGAATTACACAGAATAGGTTACAAGTTAGGAGTTAGGTGGCTTTAGTTGTTTCCCCGGATCATTAATAAAAACCCTACAATTTATTAAGAAACTTTAGTTGGGACCCATTTGAAGCAAATATGTGCATCCCAGGATGCACTAAATCAAAAAGCTAACAGAATCACTGTATATCTAACAAGTGACAAGGAATTTGAATTTTAGTTATATTGTCAAAGGAATTATCTGATCTCAAAGATTCTTTCACATCAAATCTCAAAATAATGTTAATATTCTTCATATTTATTATTTGACCAAACAATTCAACATCAACAAAGGAAGTTTTACAAATCCAATTCTTTTTTTTTTCTCTTTCTTTTACTGTTATCTTTATATAAATATATAAAAATACATTTCATTTTTATATATAATGATGAGGATAAGTCTGAAAAATCAAAATATGTATCAAGCCTCATCTAAAAAAAAAAAAATTCAGACAAATAAAGATCTTGTATAAATACTTGATTCTTATGACATGTGCTTTTGATTGATTTTTTTTTTTTTTTTTTTTTTTTTATTTAAATAGGATCTTAGATTCTAAATCAAAACTTAATTCAAGCTTAATTAAGCTTAATTCACCCACACACCCTAAAAAACAACTAATATGGGAGGGTTTTACATCCTGCACTTGCCACTTTTTCCTTTTTTTTTTTTTTTTTTTTTTTTTTTTTTAAGAGTTTAATATGAGCTATGCATGGTTGATAAATTTGTAAATCCTTTAAAACCAGATCACCTGGAAGTCATTTCATGTTTACTGTCAAGTTTATATGTTTATAATGTCTACAATATTTGTAACATGATTTAGAGGTTCCACTATCCTTTATGTATATGTTGGCCTTTTTGTTTTCTATATAAAGTTAGATTCTTTATTATTAGAGGGAGGGATCATCTTTGAATTGTGATAATTTATATTTTATGCTTTTTATAAGTAAAATCAGTATCCATGTTTTAATTCATTTCAACTATCAAAAAGGTTTTAAAAGTAGCCTGGATTTTACCTACTTTTTAGTCTCTATCAAGATAAAATAGAAAATCTTTTAAACCCTAGTGATGTTATAAAACACTAAAGTTACACAATCTGTAATATTTTTGCTGCTGTTGATGAAACTTATTTGGATACTTAATAGTGACTCTTTCCTTTTTTAACTTAACTATTGTTACCATTTTTATTTTTAAAGGGACTGTATAATATCTAGATTTTAATTTTCTAAGTGAAATGTAAAATGTTTTTATAAGAAACAATCAAATTCTTGTATTTTATGAAAAAATATATTCATATTTTTATCTTTTATTATCCAACATGGTTTCTTTCTTGGTGGTTTCAAAATCCACAAAAAAAAACTTTTTCTACCTATCTTAAAAAAAAAAAAAGTAGAAATTGTAATATTATTAGTGTTTAACTCCTAGAATAGTATGACATGATATTTGTGATAATTCCTTAATCCTGCATTCTCAATACATCTAGACTGTTCATTTGTTTGAAATTTAGAATTGTTTATGCCTCCTTGGGCATCTCCCCTTTTTTTCTATCTTCTCATAACAGCCTTATTTGTTAAGTAATTGATATAATTCACAAAATATCCTTTATTTCTTACCATTATTTCTGAAATCCTCCAATTCAACCTTTTTTTTTTTTTTTTTTTTTTTTTTTTTTACACAATTACTGTTTTTGCCAATTTGAAGAGTAATATTTAAAATGTCTACCATGATTAGAAATTTCACTAATCATTTTCAAAGTTTCATTTACATCTCTCATTCTTTCTAGAAAAGTAATTAATCCTAATTTCTATAGTCTCTCCCTGTAACTGTAATCTTTTTACTCTTTTTATTAATTTTGTCACTCTTTGGAATGCAACAAATCTTGCCAAGAATTTACTGAAATCAAGATTGGATTTTTTTTTCTTTATATCAATAAAATCCAATGTAAAATTTCATTGGAATGAAACAGATTGAAGGATGTTTTTAATACTCTCACATTCTAGGGGTACATTTTTAATTGGTTTGACTTTTGTAAAAATAATTTTATATTTTAGAAAAATTTAAGATTTCTTTTTCAAAACAAAATTTTACTAAATTGGTTAGTGTTTATTTGTCTCATACCCCACCTGTATGGACTGGGCACAAGGCCTCGTTTTTAACGTGGGCCCACCCACAAGCCGAAGATAATGGGTGGGAGAGAACAAAAATTGCGTTGATCCCTTTGGCATTCCCCCTCAAGGGGGGTGGCTCAGGCACTGGGCAATAAACCCAGCCCCGCCCCCAAAGGGGCAGATGTTGCCTGGAGGGATGGCCCTCTGAGATCGGCGCTATTAATTTAACACAACTCACCGCTCCATTGGCCAAAGCACACCAAACCCCCGTCTCAAAGGACGGGCTGGTAGTGACTGGTATCATTTAGAATTAACCCTAACTTAGAATTTCCAGCACATGTAGTAAAAGTAATCATACTAATTTACAATTATTTCCTCAAAATGGTGTTTTAATGAATGTACACACTTGTCAAACTGTCTATGATAATCATCCTAATATAATAAATATCTTATGCAGAGATCCTGCTAGTTGTGCATGTCCTGCATCACTGACACAGAAAAATCTAAAAAGATGCAGAAAAATCATGTCCATGCATCCCAGTGTTTTTTTTTTTTCTTCCCCCACCGTTTCCAGCTAACTGTAAATACATTTCGATATTTTCTTGGAAACGAATTACACTGTATGGGGTACAAGGTAGGGGTTAGACAGCTTTAGTTGTTCATAAATAAAAACTCTATAATTTATTAAGAAAGTTTAGTTGGGACCCATCAAATTTTTTGGTGACTCATTCAAATCAAATACATGTGTTCCTAGACATACTAAATTAAAAAGCGATCAGCATCACTGTATATATATATATATATATGTGTGTGTGTGTGTTGAAAAAGTACACAGTATTGAAAATACTATATACGTAAAATCGGTAGGTTTTTTGTTTTTTATATAAACTTAGGCAGAATCATTACTACAAATTTTACATCATTACTAATGATAGGATTGCTATCATTAGTGGGAAATTTCTAGTAATGATTGTAAGTTTGTTAAAACTAGAGATTTTTACTTCTATTTAATCCTGGTCAGATAAATATGGATTAATCTAAGCCTTAGTGTTGGCCATATTAGTAAAATCCTATAAGTGTTAGTAAATACAACCTTTCACAGTTAACAAAAGTAGTTAATACCAAAAAAACAATGCTTAATGCTATGACAAATATATTTAAAATGATATTAGTCAGCTGTTATTTTTGGTCTCATTAAAATTGCTTTTAAATTGTTGAATATTCTACAAATGAAAAAGTTTTGTAATTTTATTATTGAAAGATCAAACAAATTTATAATCTTTTTATTAGTCTCTTAATTTATTTTATGATCTGTTTTAAGGAACTTTTTCTTATTACGTTGGTGGCGAATTATATGTATAAGCATAATACTTATTATCTCTTAACATCCTGTTGAGAATTTTCTAAGTCCAGAGACCAATTCCTATAAATATTTATTAAAAAAATGGCTAAAATAGGTGTTTTCATTTAAAGTTACTTGTTATTTCCCTTAAATCAAAGACTTCTAAATATGTTTAATATTACATTTAAACATAGGCTATTGTTTGGGGTAGATTAGGAAAATGAATGACTTCCGGCCGGGTGGAATGAGGTGGTATAGGATGTTAAGTTAATAAGTATTTAACTGGTCTAAATTTATTTACTGACTAATGCTTGGAAAATTACTAGGATAAATTTGTTTTGAGGATTTTTTTTTTTTTAATTTATCTAAACATTTTATTTTTATTTATTAAAATTGTGATTTCAAAAAAAAATGTTTAAATTAAAAGTATTCAAAATTTTATTTAATTGATCTTTTAGCATTTATTCAAAATACAATTTAGATAAATGTCCTTATTGTTTTATTTTCAATTTTAAGCAAATATAATTGCAGAAGACGTTTAGCTAGAATTTTATTATTGTCTATAATAAAAATGTTTTTCTTAAATTAAGGAAAAAAAATTATATTGATAGAAAGAACTTGTTAAAATGAATGTTTTTAAATATTAAATTTTGTTCAGATTTTAAGTTTATACATTTAGAGATTTTCACTTTTATTATTATTATAATTGCTGATTATAATTATCAAACTTTTTATTTAAATCCTTCGATTTTAAAATAAAATTTAAAAAAATTTGTGCAATACTTATAATATCTATTTTATATTTTTCAGGACCCAAGCCGAGATGGCCCATACATGTCGGGGCACCATCAATTTAGCCAATGCTTTTATCCACACAGAAGATTCTTGTACATTTGTTATTTCAAATGGTGGTACACAAAGTTTCCATCTGAGGGCCAGTTCTGAAGTAGAACGACAAAAATGGGTGACGGCCCTAGAACTTGCAAAGGCAAAAGCTGTTCAAATGTTAGAATCAGGTAAAAAAAAAAAAATTTTTTAAATTAATCACATTTTTTATAACATTACAAATTATATAAATGTTTTGCCACTGTAACAATTTTTCTTGACTGTCAATTTCTATTCCTGCAATAATTTTTCAAATGTTTAAATGATTGAATCATTGAAAAATCAATTTAAATATGAAGTCAATTACAAATGACTCTGTTAATGAATTTCCACTTTTAAATGTTTGATTATCTATACTTAAATTACTTGTTAAAACAATTCCTTTTTATCATCTAGATATAATCATTTTTTTTTTTTTTTTTTTTTTTTTTAAATGGTTAATGGTTATATATCTAGAAGAGAATGGTTTATTTTCACACATTACACAATATAAACAATGTCACACAAAAAAAAAATGTTGTAGTAATGTGTAAAGGATGGTCACTAATTAGGACTATTCTTTCTCGTAGTGACCACCTCAGTTGTTTTTTGTTGTTTTTTTTTTTTTTTTTTTTTTTTTAAATAATTATCAATGGTGAGCTATAATTATTTCCCCCTTCATTTTGAAGTTAGGAAAATATCAGAATGTGTCTGATATCAGTTTTTATTTTTAACTTTAAATATTTATTTTGATTTAAATTGGTAAGTTATTAGACTCTTCAACAAATAAAATGTTTGCTGTTTTATTAAGCATACTAGCAAAATAAAAAAAAAAACGCCCTCTGGGCGACGTAAAATAAGTATTGCCTGAGGAGATGGGAGTTGAAAATTTAATATCAGAATTTGTATCATAAGTAAAGTAAAATCATCAAATTTATTAAAGGAGTAAAAAATAAAATAAATTTATTAAAGGAGTAAAAAAAATAAATTGAAATGGAAACTTAGTTCTGATAACTTTACATATATATTAAAATAAAACAAACTATATATAGATAGATAATACCAGGTATGTATTTATTAAAATTTGTTTAAAAAAAAACCAATGAGGACAGTCTAACATTGCATGCTCAAATTTTGAGTGTTTTTATTCTAAGTTATGATGATTTTATGTAGTGTGACATAGTTTTTGTTACAGACAAAAACCGGAAGCGAATCTCTATTATTAATAGATTTAAAGTATTTAACAGCTTAATAGAACATTTAGGGCATCCCATTATGTTATAATGGTTAGTTAAAAACTAGTCTCACAGATCCTTTCCTACTGAATAGCAAGTTGCATCCTCATTTGATACCACTCTACATGTGACCCTGTGTCATATTATACCCATGGCATATACCTAGCTTAATGGAACACTTGGGTTTTTTAAAAATGTTTTATACTCTATATATTTTAGCTTGTAGCAGTCAAAAAAGAAGAAAAAAACTCCATCTGCTTGGACTTTCATATAGAAATCAATGTAATTATTTGCATGAAAATATCCAATTAAACATTTTGTGGCATTATTGCACAATTTTTAACAGAACCGATTCTTGGAGATTGATTGTCAGGAATTTTAGTCTACATTGTATTTGAGGGGTAATCAAAGAGTTGACTCAGCAGCCAGATTGGCTTCAGATTTGACCCCTGACAAATTCAAGATTCCATATACAAATTTGAAATGTGAAATTAATAGATTCCTTCATACAAAACTAGAAGTGGCTACCCAGCGTTGCTTGGGTAAAGGGGTATGGTAAAAAAAGGTAGTCTCTCAATATTTGAAGTGAGCACACTCGTGCACTCACTCCAAATTTTTTAATTTATTCTAGAGCGAGATACAAGTGTGCACACAACTCGGCATATAGTTATAAACAAATCACATTTGTAGGAAATCAAGCATAAAGGTAGTTTCGCAGATCCATTATTGTTAAATTGCGAGTTGGATCTTCACAAGAAGCCCCATTAGAATCCCTACGTAAAAAAAAAAAAGACCTTGCGTTGATCCAAACAATCTGAAAAGAAAAATTAATGTCTCCTATTCAAAATACTAAATGCAAAAAAAAATCCATGCTGTTATCATTTAAATTCTATTTTCAAATTATCTTCATGAATATAAATCAAATCCCTGGTGATATTTAATGTGTATATAGATTTACTTTGTCGTTAATTGTTTAATTTTTGAAGTTTCCTCTGGACATACAGATTCACACAACTACCCATTATATATATATATATATATATATATATATATATGGCAATGATGCTGGAATAACAACATCCACAATAAACTCTTAATTTAACCAGCTTTTAGAAAGTCCAGGAATGAACAAGTTATTATATCCTGATTATGCATTAGTTACACAAGACTTATACTTCTTTATATCCAAACAACAACCACAGTGTGAAACATGTCTAACACCCTGCACAGTTAAAATATGGAGCTTTCGCTATCATCAAAAAATGCCCTTTTGAACACAAATAATATGAAAGATCTATTTGAAAAAGTCAACATAGATGATATTCTGTCCTTTTTGAGAGAAAATAATATGATACTAAAAAATATAAACACAAACCTGATCAATACTATATAAAACTAATTCCCTCAACATGATCCCCAATGATGCTAACATATTGTTAAAACCATAGACACTTTATACTTAATTGCAATTTCAACATTTCCTTCAGCATGTGATCCCCAATGAGGCTAACATATTGTTAAAACCATAGACACTTTATACTTAATTGCAATTTCAACATTTCCTTCAGCATGTGATCCCCAATGAGGCTAACATATTGTTAAAACCATAGATACTTTATACACAATTGCAATTTCAACATTTCCTTCAGCATGATCCCCAATGAGGCTAACATATTGTTAAAACCATAGATACTTTATACTTAATTGCAATTTCAACATTTCCTTCAACATGATCCCCAATGAGGCTAACATATAATTAAAACTGTTAACTACAAAAGTAAATATAGACATGCAATGTACATTATTCCCTAACCTCTAGGCATAAAATAACTCTAAACATGTTGATATGCCATTAAAATACATCAACCAACTGATTTAAGCCTGTATGGGTGACAAGAATTATCAGCACTGAAAATATTATCTGAAGGTTATGTGCTAATTCTGAACCAATGCTGCTTGCGTTCACTTCATACTAATGACCTTCCCTCAGCTATATATTATAATAGTAGAGCAGACTAGGTTCTCTTTGTAGGTCATTCAGTCTAGAAGGAAAGAAAGTTCTGAATTCAAATCTTGGAGGAATGCTGTTAAGAAATTCTGTGTCAGTCTGTTACCCCCATTCGTTCTGCTAACAGCTCACCCAACAAAAGTGTGGATGACTACTCACAAAACATTTCACTTCTATAAACAAATCACATTTGGAGGAAATCCAACAATTCATATCTTTAACACGACAATACGCTTCATATGTCACAATCGGTAAAAGAGATTTTGAACTTTAAACTTTTTCAGTGTTTAAAAAAGAACAAAAATCAGTTTGGTTAGAATTTGCAAAAAAACGTTTGTATCCTAGATTCTTATATTGCATTATATATACCCAACTAGCAGTGGCTACCCGACGTCGCCTGGGTAGAGGGAGCATTTTTTTTAAGTTAGTCCCGCAGATCCATTATTACTGAATCGTGAGTTGAATTCTCATGGGATGCGCCCCATTTAAACCCCTATGAAAAAAAAAATAAATAAATAGATCTTGCATTGATCCAGCTACTCTGAAAAGAAATGTTAATGTCTACTATCTAAAATATTAAATGAAAAAAAGAATTCCATGCTGTTATTTAAATTTTATTTTTTAATTATTTTCACAAATATAAATCAAATCTCTTCATCATAATGATATCATAATAATAATCTTCATCATAATAATACTAATTGATAAGGAGGACATATTTTGCACGTCGCCTGGATAGAGGGTTTTTCTTCTCAAGTTAGTCCCGCAGATCCATTATTACTGAATTGTGAGTTGAATTCTCATGGGATGCCCCATTTAAACCCCTATGTAAAAATAAATAAATAAAAAGTAAATTAATAGATCTTGCATTGATCCAACTACTCTGAAAAGAAATGTTAATCTCTATCAAAAATATTAAATGAAAAAAAGAATTCCATGCTGTTATTTAAATTTTATTTTTTTATATTTCACGAATATAAATCAAATCTTTCATAAATTATTTACCTTTTTTTTTTTTTTTTTTTTTTTTTTTTTTTTAGGGGGGGGGGTACTCTGTATATAGACTATTACTGAGGCAGACTACTAGAGCCCAAATTATGTTTTTTTTTTTTTGTTTGTTTTTTTTTGGGGGGTCACCCTGTACAAGCAAATCTCCATCTATATTGTAATCATGTTTCAACTATTCCATTCTGTCTTCTTCAGGCGTCCCGTCTGTATAGAAAGAGAGGGTCTATTTCTCCAAGAGTATAAAACAAAATGATAATAAACACTTCAGAATTTTTTTCAATTCCAAGATTAAGCATCAACATTCATATCATTTTTTTTTCTCAATTATGTATATATTTACCAACCTCTCCACATGGCTAGTATGTGACATAAGATCAATTTCTTAAGCAGGGTTTAACGGGTTTGAATTCAGTTTTCCTTCTCCTAGACTGGTTGCCATACCACAGTCCACCCTGCTATTTACCCAAAGCTGGAGAGGGAGAATAGGTGGATTCATACCTTTCCCAAGTGTATTAGTGCTATGCTAAATGCAAACAGCCTTATCCAGGATTTGAACTCATGTCACCATGTCCATTTCTTATGTGGTGCAATGGTTATCTGCATGTCTCAATTATGTATACAGCATAGTCCAACCTTTTACACATGGAGATGTTGTTTTTTTTTTTTTGGGGGGGGGTTACAAAAGGAATAAGGAAGACTGTAAAATAGAATGGGGGGGGGTGTAATTCTATTAATAATGGAGATTCGCTTCTGATTTTGTCTGTAGCAAAAATTACGTCACTGCTTATGTCACTTACCCAACATATAATCCAACGTCATAACATAGAATAAATATACTCAAAATGTGAGCATGCATCGTTAGATAATCCTCATTGTTTCAATAAATAGATGCCCGGCGTTATATATTTATATATAGATTGCTTTATTCTAATATAATATTTAAAGTTATCAGAACTGTTTCCATTTCAAATTGTCTTTCTTCTTTTTTTTTTTTTTTTTTTTAACTCCTTTAATAAATTTGACGATTTTACATACTTATGGTACACACTCTATGACATTGAATTTTCAGCTCAGGCAATATCTTTCAAAAAAATTATTTTTACATCGCCCGAGGGGGGGCATCTTTTTATTTTGCTAGTAGAATATAATATACAAAAAAGAAGATATTAAATTGTACAAATTAAAAAAGAATAGAATTGTCTAAAAGAGACAAGGATTCTGTTTATTGCCCAGCACCTGAGATACACCTGAAGGCGAATAACAATAAGGAAACAAGCATTTTTGTAATGGTAACACCTCAGCTTTGATTCATGCTTGACTCGTTCCGATGATGCTAACATATCATTAAAACTATTGACTACAAAAGTGTAAATCTATTAATAATGGAGATTGTCTGTTTTTCTGTCTGTAACAAAAACTACGTCATAGCTCTACGTCACAGCTTACGTCACAATATTCTTATGCTATATACACCCAAAATTTGAGTAAGCAATTTTTAAACATTTTTTATTCTTGTCTATTTTTTTTATTTTTTTTACAGTAACAAGTTAACTAAAAAATTTACAAATAAATAAATACCTACGATTTTTGTGTAAAATTGATGTGGAAAATATTCAAAATAATTGTTTGATTATTACATGCACGCAACATTTTATTTGAGAGGGACGGGGCTCAGTTTTCATTTCAAATTGTTTTATTTATTTATTTATTTATTTTTTTTACTCCTTTAATAAATCTGAGGATTTGTCTTACTTATGATACAAACCCTTTAACATTGAATTTTTAACTCCCACCCTCTCAGGCAATGTCTTTCAAAAATTAAATTTTACGACACCTGGAGGATGTTTTCTGTTGCTAGTATAGACAATGTATATTATTCACCTAACCTCTAGACATAAAATAACTCCAAACATGTTGATATGCCATTAAAATTCATTAACTAACCAACCTACAGTAAATAAACAACTAGTAATTTGTATACCCTACTTTGTGTATGTGTTTGCGCCTATATTACATACACACACATACATATATATATTCTTTTCCTCAATATTTTTTTGCTATGTTGTGCAAATGTGGATCTCATTACACATCTACATAGGTTTGCAGTGATTCTTAGAATTAGCCTAAGCAATTCTTCAACATTCCAGAACAAATTTTGCTGTGTTGACACCCTATCAGTCTACAGTTTGCCTACATTCTTCAGGTGCTGTATTTAGAAAGAGGCTGGAAATAATGAGACACCATGCTTCATACAATAGAATAAGATTTGCCCCAAAAAATGGAGTGGGGGGGGTAGTGGTAATTTGATATAATGAATGGTCAATAATCAAAACATAATATTTATTTAGTAATTTCTTAAGATCAATTGGTTTGATTGGTTATTTAGGTTTACAGCATATCAACTCTTTTTCTTTTTTAAGATCATTTAATGCTTTTAATTTTTTTTTTTTTATAAACAAAGGACTCTGGTTGCTTACAGTAACTGCTGTTGCTTAAGTGGTCACCTAATTAGGCTCCTCGCTGCTTAACTTCAGGAATCAATGTTTTCAGCGTGACTTGACCGTAATATTATTGTTGGGAATCATTGAGAATCATTATTTGAGAAACAAAAATAAATGTGATCATAAAGTGGGGGATTAGTTTTCTATATTAACCCAGTTATGAACTGATCCCCCATTATTAGACCATTCACTTTTCTTAGATGAAAGAAATTGTGCCAAATATTGTTGCTTTTTAATGGCCTATCTAAAACTTTTCGGGTCATTTAATGCTGAATCAAGTCCTTTTTATAAATAAGATTCTGATTGCTTACAGTACCTGCTGTTGCTTAAGTGGTCACAATTAAGCATTGAACTGACTTATTGCTGCTTAAATTTGGTGATCTAGTGAGTAAAGTTAATTGGAATAACTCTAAAAGAAATTCTTGCTATCAGTATGGCATCCTGTAGTCTTTGTGAGATCATCAGTCTGTACCCAGATGTTGGAATAACCATGTGCAAAGTTATTGTATGCAACATTGTTAGTTGCCTGTGCATTAAGTCTTCCCCTCTTCGTGAAACCAATGTTGTTCATTTGAAAGGCAAAGTCTGATGCACAGGAGTTGGTAAGATGAGGTTGAAGACAATGTTAGCCTATCTTTATTGATCCAGTTCCTCATTTTGAATTCAATTGTCCTTCTCTTAGACTGGTTGCCCACCAAGGATAGAGCCCAATCTGCCTTTGTAGGTTTTATGGGGTGAAGTGGCTCACACCATGCTCCCTGCTTTTAAATTCAAAGTTTTTTTCTTTCTCCTTGACTGGTTGCCTTACCAAAGCTAAAGAGTCTAGATTTGGTTTCTTTATTTAATAGTATATTAATCTTTATGCATTATTTAAGGCCAAAGCCATCCTTGAAGAATAGTAGTGGTACTATTTAACCCATAGCTGGGAGGATGAAGAATTCATACCTTTCCCAAGGGTATTATTCTGAAATTGAACAAATAGCACAACTGAAGTTCAAACTGACTTACTGAGATGTCACAATCCAGCATTTTAACCACTATGCCACAGCACCCCTCTCTCCCCAAAGAGCCTAGTCTGCCCCTATTTACCCATAGCTAGAGGGAGAAATAAATTCAAAGTAAAATACAAATAACCTCATCCAAGATTTGAAGTCTTTTATTACTTAGTTTGTATTTATATTTCAGTCATTTTTTTAATTATCTAAATTCTTGATCTAATAGATTTACTATATATATTTACCAACTCCTCTGCACGAGCAGGATGTGACACAGGGTCAATTTCTTATGCGGAGTTCAACAGGTTTGAATTCAGAGTTTTCCTTCTCCTAGACCGGTTACCTAACCAAGGTTAAAGAGCCCAGTCTGCCCTACTATTTATCCATAGCTGAAGGGAGAGTAGGATTCATACCTTTCCCAAAGGTATTAGCGATAAGTGAAATACAATTTCCACATCCAGGATTTGAACTCTGGGCGACGAGTCCATTTCCCATGACTTTAACCATTACACCACGCGCTCCCTAATAGATTTACTATAAGATACTAATTCACACTTTTCTCAATAGAAACTATGAACTGATGTTTTTAAAGAAACCTGGTTGATTCAAAAGTCATCTAGTATACAGATAAATACAAATATATTTTCTTTAACTCTTAACGTCTTATACCACCTCATTCCACCTGGCTGGAAGTCACATTCATTTTTCTAATCAACCCCAAATGATAGCCTTTGTTTAAATGTAATATTAAACATATTTAGAAGTCTTTGATTTAAGGGAAATAACAGGTAACTTTAAATGAAAAGGCCATTTTTAGCCATTTATTGATAACTCCTTATAGGAATGGGGATGTGAACTTTGTTTAAATGTAAGATTAAACATATTTAGAAGTCTTTGATTTAAGGGAAATAACGGGTAACTTTAAATGAAAAGGCCATTTTTAGCCATTTATAGGAATTTAACATTATAGCTAAAAGCCTACTTTACCCCCCCCCCCAAATATTATTAATCATTATCAAATCATGCTGATGGCTCAGCTTCCTTCATCTTTTTCCATCCTATTGACCATCACTTGGTAGGTCTTCTAAACAGCATCCAGTGTCTGTACAGAGTTAATAAATGTAAGTCTTTGCTAGTCAGCCAACACTGGTGTGTCCATATGTGGGAGTCCACAAGAAAACATAGTTTGAGAGTTCATCACTGCTTCTATAGAATGTCTAAGATTTTTATGTAAAGGCTTTTTTTTTTTCTTTAAATTTTCTTGTTAAGCTGTTCATATAAAAGTGGATGCCCCATACTTGTGACCTTGTGTCACATCCTATTTCTGGAGAACAAGTTGGGTAAATAATTAAGTGTTCTATTTTTAGTGCATGCTAATCTGAAACTTTTTAAAGTCAGCACAAACAAAAAATAAAGTTGACATAAGATATTTATTATATTAAGATGATTATTGTAGACAGTTTTATTCAAATACTTCAAGCTGTGGTTACATAACACTTTTTAAAAACACTAACAGTGATGCTGATAGCTTTTTGATTTAGTGTGTCCTGGGACGCACATTTTATTTGAATGAGTCCCTGGGAAAATTTATCCCAACTAAAGTCATCTAACTCCTACCTTGTAACCTATCCTTTGTAATTTATTTCTAAGAAACTGTTGAAATGTATTTCCAGTTAGCTTGAAATGTTCAGGGAAGAAAAAAGAAAAACACTGGGATGCATGGATATGATTTTACTGTGTCCTTTTAGATTTTTGTGCATCAGGGACGCAGGATGCATACTTATGAGCATCTCTGCACTAAATAGAAATTCATTGTCGCATTTTTGACAATTCCATATTATTAGATAACATGATAACTTACAGAATTACTCCTACCTTATTATTAAGGATTTGATAAGTCTGTTATTAATAAAGTTTAAAACTTAACCAATTTGTCTGAATTGGACACATGACACAATGGATATATATATTTACCAACCCCTCCGCACAAGCAGGATGTGACACAAGGTCAATTTCTTAAGCGGAGTTCAACAGGTTTGAATTCAGAGTTTTCCTTCTCCTAGACCGGTTGCGTAACCAAGGTTAAAGAGCCCAGTCTGCCCTACTATTTACCCATAGCTGGAGGGAGAGTAGGATTCACACCTTTCCCAAGGGTATTGACACAATGGATATAAGGGTTGAGTTAATACAATTCTAAGTGATGATCATCTCTAGGTTGCAGGTTCAATCCTGAATAAGGGTGAAAATAACATAGAATACTTAACATAGCTTAACAATTGTTATGGTTAACAGTATGAGAACAATTTACTCCAATGGATTAAATAAAGGGTTTGGTTTGAAGTTCCATTAAGAATCTGGAGAGTTCGACAAGAAACACCTGAAGAAGGCAGAGCTCATCAGCCAAAATGTATACAATAAAGATGAGTACAAGTCTAAAAAAATCTCAATACAAATTAACCAATTTTATTATATATTTGTACTCAATATAACTCCTTTGTTCAATCTGTTTTTCAATTCAAATAGCTTTTCTTTTTTTAATTCTATAGGGGAGATATGGTTTTATAGAATAGAAATAAGAAATTGACTTTTACCTGATTGCCTAGTATCTCTTCAAAATTATTTCCTGTTAATTTTCTCAGAGTCAGCCTGATTCCAAAATGGTAAATATTGAGCTACATCCTCTAGGAGTAAAGTTGGAAAATGGGATACCCTGACATTTGCATTATAATTTTAATTGAACATTTATTTTAATTGTTATTCTTACAATATATATAGATATAGATAGATATATATATATATGTAGATATAGATATATAGATTTAAATGATCTTGAAAAATGTTCTGCTTTCTCAATAATATAGAAGATCAGTTCCCTAAGGGTTTCATTTTTTTTTTTTTTTTTTTTTTTCCATAATTTTTGCTATTTATATTAAATACAACTTAACATGGCCTCCCCAGAATTTAATATACAAGTGTATTGTGAGTGCAACTCTTTTTCTTTTTCTTTTTTTCATTTTATAATAAGAAATGGTTAATAGGTGAAAAAAGCAGAGGTGTTCAAATGATATGATTTTTATTTATTTATTTATTTAAAAAAAATTTTTTTTTTTTTTTTTTTTTTCTTTTTTTTGAGAGGGTTGGGGTATTTAAAAGTTTTTGTTAAAAGAAATGTATTCAAATTACTGGCTTTTTTTTTCCATAGCTAGAAGAGATGAATTAATGCCTTTTCAGTGTTTACTCATTTCTATTAATTCTTTCACTTTGGACTTTTTATCTATGGAATTAGGGTATAGACTTACTTATATACATACATACATATAAAAATAGCTGATATAGAATGTGTGGAAAAAAAAACAACTTTGTCTGACCTTCTGACCTTTTGGTCTTTTTGTTGATTTTAACTTTTGCACATCTTGTGCATTAATGGTGTAACAATTATCATCATAGGAAATTTACATTTCATATAGTGCTAATACCCTTGGGAAAGGTATGAATCCAACTATTCTCCCCTCATCTGTAGGTAATTTTTTTTGTTTTTTGCCCCTCCAATCCCACTTTTAATTATTATAAATTTTAAATAGGCTTTTTATTTTTATCATATGGATCTAAGTAGGGCTTCACACACAGTGACAGCGGATTTTTTGGTGAAAGCAGTAGTGTAAGTCGATGGATGACTGTACTTATTTGTATGGATCGGTCGGCGAGTGAGACTAGCTAAGACAGAACTAAAAGATATAGAAGCATGACCAGTTTTGTACCCCGTTCCCACCCAAAACAAAAACTTTGGGCATTGTGCCCAGGTGTGTGTCCAGTTGCATTTTCTGTACCGATTTTCATATAAATAAACGTATTTATTGTGGAGTCGGATGCAGAGATGCAGCAGGCTCACATCAAATACACTCATCTATAGGTAAATAGGACAGACTGGGCTCTTTAGTCTAAGAGAAGGAAAATTTTGAATTCAAACTAGCTTAACTCCACTTAAAAAAAAAAAATTAAAAAAAATCTCAATATCAACATTGGATTATTACTACGTACTAGCAAATATATGCACCCTCCATAGGGTGCAAGTATTTAAGTTTTAATGTAATAAAATATTGTATTAAATTAGAAAGGCTAATGAAACTAAATAAGAATGCAGATAAAAAGATTTCAAATAGGGGGTATAATCGAAAAATAGAACAACTGAAACTTACACTTCCATCACTCTCGTCTTTCATTGTTATTTTTTCTAATTTAAGTATTTAGTTAAAAGAAGTAAAGAATAAAATGACAGATATTTCTTCTTGTTAATGGATTTCATTTAAGATTTATTGAAGAAATTTTTGCTTATATTCATTAAAATAAAACCAAACAATTAGAAATCAATAGTACTAAGCACATATTTATTAAAATCACATTTTAAATATCAATATGCAAATTAGCCTTCCCGTTCACACTGTAAACAGTTATTTTGTTGTATATATATAAATATAATTGCATGTTATTAATATGTGGATATGGTCAACAGCATTAATAATGTAAAACAATTTTATTAATAATTGAGATTTAAATAAAAATAAAATCATTGAGATTGTGATGTCAATAACAAAGGGAATTGTGACTTGAGTAGGAATATAGTTTCGGTTACAGACAGAAAAACACACAATCTCCATTATAATAAGATGTCATCAAAACAGACAAAAAGAGTAACTATAAAATGGGTTGAGTTCAAATAGTTACAAATTAAAACAGTTCACCAATACATAATAAATAATTTATCAGTCAATCAGAGTGGTTCCCCTTTTTTATGTTGGAGTTATAGGAAATAACCAAATGAGTAATACAAGACTTCTTTTTTTTTCATGCCACTGACTACAAGTACCGAGTTATAAAAGAATTGGCCAAGGTTTATATAGTTTTTTTTATTTTTAAACCTAAGCCAAAACTGTTAGTTAGAATAACATTGTTATCGGTGCAGATACACTTAGGAAAATAACAATGTTGGCAGTGTCACTCACTCACAAATGTTACTTTTCTCATCTCGCATAATGTGGGGGTTTTTTTTTTGGTTTTTTTTTATTATTACTTAACTCCATCTTGACAAATCACACAGACATACTTTCCTCGTCTGGTAAGCACCCAAGAAGCATACTTGCTCTCTGAGGAAAAATATAGTTCTCTATATATTTATATATATATATATATATATATATATATATATATATATATATATATCCTGGACAAGGCTGTTTGCATTTCACATAGCATTAATACTCTTGGGAAAGTATGCATCCAACTACTCTCTCTTCAGCTATGGGTAAATAGTAGGGCAGACTGGGTTCTTTAATCTTAGCTTGGTAACCAGTCTAGAAGGAAAACTGAATTCAAACCTGTTAAACTCTGCTTAAGAAATTGACCTTGTGTCACATCCTACTCATACGGAGGGGTTGGTATATATATATATATATATATATATATATATTTTTTTTCTCATTATTTTCATAGTGAGTTCGAAGCATTAATTAAAATGTAATAATATATTTTTGAAGGCGTAATAATGCACATTTATGTTTAAAAAACATATTTATTTCTTTTTTTTTTTTTTTTTTTTTTTTTTTTCATATTAAGGGTCCTAAATATTTTCAAGCAAAGCTCATCATCAGAGGAATGAAACTTTCATTCCTCTGATGATGAGCTTTGCTTGAAAATATTTAGGACCCTTAATATGAAAAAAAAAAAAAAAAAAAAAAAGAAATAAATATGTTTTTTAAACATAAATGTGCATTATTACGCCTTCAAAAATATATTATTACATTTTAATTAATGCTTCGAACTCACTATGAAAATAATGACAAAAAAAATCTTTATTTCAGTGTCCCTGAGCAGGGCTTCATTATTTTATAGTATTATAAAAAAAAGAAAAAGAATTTATATATGAAATAATTTTCAAAACATCCCGCGGAACACGATCGCCGCACCGATTTATTACGGAATTCACCGAGCGTAACTATATCTTCGCCGGAAAAAAAAAAAAAAAATTTTTCACAGTTACCACCAAACATTCAATGAACAACAACACAATTGAATTTATCAAATACAGATGAAAATTATGAGAAAATCTTTCATTCCTCTGATGATGAGCTTTGCTTGAAAATATTTAGGACCCTTAATATGAAAAAAAAAAAAAAAAAAAGAAATAAATAAATATGTTTTTTAAACATTCATATATATATATATATATATATATATATATATATATATATAATATATATTTTGTGTAATGTAGAAAAAGTTAAATAATATTGTGTATAAGGAAAAGTTCATTGTAAATGAACATTTTAAAGGTAGAATCGGCACAGTTATCATCAGCCATATAGATAGATAGATAATGGTTAAACCCGGATTTAGATACTTGGTGAACACTTAAGAAAGAATAAATGTTGTGCTATGGAAATGAAACATTTAAGAAAAAGTGTCAAGAAGACTTTATTCCAGTTATAGAGATGAGTATATTAATTGGGTCGGTTTAGTTCGGTCAGTAGAGTATTTGCCTAGGATTTGCAAGGTTCTGGGTTCAATACCGATCCTTGGCAGATGAATAGCACAGCTTCAGTAATCGGTTCTGTGTGGTAAAACAGCCTCTGGGATCTGATGATAGATGTGGCGCAATAACTCGGGGGGGGGGGAATGAATCTCCCTGGTCTAGCACTAGCAAAGGGGATAGACTAGTTTTTTTGACTGATACCGACAATAGGCCACTTCTTTTTTTTCTTTTTTTTACATTAATTGTATTTATAACAAGTTTACTTTGATGTAAAATCCTGACATCAAATAAAGGATTTACAGAATTTGCCATAAGATCTGATTGTGACAAAACTTATTTCTATATTTTACAAGTAAACTGCTGTTGTATTTTTGCACAAATAACCTGCATTAGTTTTACTAGCAAAATAAAAAAAACGCACTCCTGGTGATGTAAAAGTAGATTTTTGAAACATATTGCCTGAGGGGTGGGAGTAAAAAAATTCAATGTCAGCAAATTTGTACACTAAATAAGTAAAATCCTCAAATTCATTAAAGGATTAAAAAATAAAACAATTTGAAATGTAAACTTTAAATATGTATTAAAATAAAACAAACTATATATAGATATATAATACCAGTCATGTATTTATTAAAACTTGTTTTAAAAAACAATGAGGACTGTCTAATGCTGCATGTTCAAATTTTGAGTGTATTTATTCTATGTTATGACAATTTTGGGTAATGTGACGTAAGCAGTGACGTAGTTTTTGTTACAGACAAAAACCGGAAGCGAATCTCCATTATTAATAGAAGTTGCAAAAACACTGCATCCTTCTAAAGCCTCCATGCTTCCTGTAAGTCAACAATATTATATCTGATATCCGCCCATATACACACACACACACACACACACAGATGCTGATAGCTTTTTGATTCAGTGCATCCTGGGACACACATATTTGCTTTGAACCAGTCTCCGGGAAAATTTATGGCACAAAAAAATTATAAAAAATGTGGATAAGAGTCAAGGTAAATCTACTAGTATGATAAAATTGATACCTTTCTTACAGATAAGATTACATGGAACTTATATTTTAAAAAAGGGTTTTAAAAAAAAAAATTTAAAAACACAACTAATGCAGTAATGCTGATAGCTTTTTGATATAGTGCATCATGGGACTCACATATTTTATTTGAATGAGTCCCCAGGAAAACTTATGGGTCCCAACTAAAGCCGTCTAACTCCTACCTTGTAACCTATCCTGTGTAATTTGTTTCTAAGAAACTATTGAAATGTATTTACAGTTTGCTCGAAATGGTGAGGGAAGAAAAAAGAAAAACACTGGGTTGTATGAATACGATTTTACGACATCCTTTTATATTATTGTAAGTCAGGGACACAGGACACATACCTATCAGCATCTTTGTATTATATGACCTGATACTGATTTTTATATGTTTGTATATATATAGTTATATGTTTTATAAAGTATCAAAGTAGAATCAGTTAATTTAGAGCAGCCTTTTTCTCTGAATTTTTCAGATGAGGCTTAATAATTAGTATTATTTGGATTATTCAGACAATTGTCCTCATCTTTATTGTTATCTACACTATTTCTCTGAATTTTACAGATGAGGCTTGATAATTAGTATTATTTGGATTATTCGGACTATTATCCTCATCTTTATTGTTATCTGTACAACATCTCTGAATTTTTGAGATGAGGCTTGATGATTAGTGTTATTTGGATTATTCAGACTATTGTCCTCATCTTTATTGTTATCTACACTATTTCTCTGAATTTTTGAGATGAGGCTTAATAATTAGTATTATTTGGATTATTCAGACTATTGTCCTCATCTTTATTGTTATCTACACTATTTCTCTGAAGTTTTGAGATGAGACTTGATAATTAGTATTATTTGGATTATTCAGACTATTATCCTTATCTTTATTGTTAGCTATACAACGTTTTAGTTGATGTGCCCTCTGGCCTTCTTCAGATATTTTCAGGAGCCTTCTCGAACTCGGGGAACCTTCTTTCCGAGTTTGGAAAAAAGGTTCCAGAGTTCAAGAAGGCTCCTGAGGCCAACACGAAATACCTGAAGAAGGCCAGAGGGCACATTGGATGAAAGGTTGTACAGATAACAATAATCCTGGAAAGCCTTTGTTCTATAAACTATTAAAATCCTCATTTTATTTTCTTCTCGTTTAATAATATTGATCTAATGTAATATTTTCATTATTTTTTTTATATATTTTTTTAACCTTTTTTAAAAAATATAAGTTCCATGTAATCTTATCTGTAAGAAAGGTATCAATTTTATCATACTAGTAGATTTACCTTGACTACAGTCCCAACTCTTATCCACATTTTTTTTTTTTTTTTTTTTGTGCCAGACTAGATATTCCTACAATGATCGGATTAGTTATATTATTAATAGTATTAACTTTGATTCCAGGTCACTTTTATATACCAAAAAAGAAAGAAATTAATCTAGATAGATAAGGTGTGAAAGAATAATTAAACTGAATAGTATATAACAATGTAGGGATTATGTACTGACCCATGTTTTTAGTCAATACTTTTGCTGCAGACTATTTTTAGACAAGGCAGTAGAAAATAATTTTCTCTATTGATTCTCCTCTTTATTCTATCTTCATATTCAATTCATCAAATATTCATCTTTATACAAACTAGTCAATATATACACCCTCCGTAGGGTGCAAATATTTCTATTTTAATGTAATAGAATGTATTCTATTAACTCTTAAAGTCCTATACCACCTCATTCCGCCCGGCTAGAAGTCACATTCGTTTTAACTAATCAGCCCCAAACAATAGCCTTTATTTAAATTTAATATTAAACATATGTAGAAATCTTTGATTTAAGGTAAATAATAGGTAACTTTAGATGCAAAGGTCATTTTTAGCCATTTTTTTTTAATATATCCTTATAGGAATGCTCTAGACTTAGAAAAATCTCAACAGGATGATTAGAAAGGCTTATGAAACTAAGAATTCAGATAAAAAGATTTGAAACAGAGGGGAGTATAATTGAAAAACAGAACAACTGAAGCTTACTCTTCCATCACTCCCATCTTTCATTGCTAAATTTTCCTAATTTAACTATTTAGTTAAAATAGGAAGTAAAGAATAAAATTACAGTTATTTCTTCTTGTTAATGGATTTTTTAAAAGATTTATCCCTAAGACTTTTGCTCATATTTAAGATAAAACCAAACAATTAGAAATCAATAATACTAAACCCATATTTATTAAAATCAAATTTTTAATATCGATATGCAAATTAGCTTTCCCGCTCACACTGTAAACCGCTATTTTGTTGTATATATAAATACAGTTGCATGTTATAAGTATGTAGATAAGGCCAATAGTATTAAATATAAAATAATAATGAAATTTATTGTGTACAATGCTCAAGTGCACCACAACTCATCAGTCTCATGTCAAGTACACACTAATTGATAATGTAAAACCATTTTATTAATAATTAAGGTTTATATAAAAATAAAAATCCTGGAGAGTGTGACGTAAATAACTAAGGGAATTGTAATTTGTAGTGATATAGTTTCAGATATAGACAGAAAAACACAATCTCCATCATATGAATATATTCTTTGTTACTTCAACATGTACCAAAAAGGGTTTCCATTGAGAAATCACTAAACTTTATATTAATGACTTTCTTTATTTGACAGGTCAATGTATTATTGCTAAGTTCAGTAGTTAATACATGATACTACTTACATAGTAGTTAATACATGATACATGATACTACTTATGTTTTCAGATATTGATGGGCATAATGCCCATCATAGACTTTGAATTATCTGTTTGTTTTTAAATTGTGTGTGGTTGTTTTGTTTTACAGCATATCAACCCTCTTTCATGTTATTTAATGTAGAATCAAGTCATTTTGATAAACAAAGGACTCATATTATTTACAGTACCTGTTTTTTGATTAAGTGGTCACCCAATTTAAATATTTGACAGGCTCATCATTGCTTATTTTTGGTAATCTAGAAGAAACTAGTGCTTTCAGTGTATCTTGGTCGTAATGTAATTTTTTTTTTTTTACGTCTTTTAATTGCTTTTTTTCTTTTTTTTTCTTTTTTTTCTTTCTCACAACTTACTCAAATTCTCATTTCTGTACTTTTGTATAATAATTTTTTTTTTTTCATTTTATCGAAACTCACTCAGGTTGTCACAAACCCAAGTGTGATGGCTGGTTGTTTTATTTTATGGCATATCAACTCCTTTTGCAGTTAAATCCTACTTAACGGCGGACATAAATTCCACCGTCGTACGTCGAAAGAAAAAAAAATCAAGGAATTAACCGAATTTAATGAAATTTTCAGTGTTGATACATCAATGAATAAAATATATAATGTAACAGTTATTTTATTTAAAAACTCTTACATTTTTTCAGGTCAATTAACTTTGAACCACGTATGTTAGTGAATCTGTTATGCCTCAAAGATACATGGTTCAAAGTTAACTGACCTGAAAAAATATAAGAGTTTTTAAATAAAATAACTGTTACATTATATATTTTATTCATTGATGTATCAACACTGAAAATTTCATTAAATTCGGTTAATTCCGTGATTTATTAGTATTTATTTTCTTTCAGCGGGGTGACATATGATGGTGGAATTTAGGTCCATTAAGTAGGATTTAACCCCTTTTGGATCATTTAATGCCAAATCAAGCCATTTTTGATAAACAAGGGACACTTGTTGTTTACAGTACCTGCCGTTAAGTGGTCACCCAATTAAGTATTGAACTGGCTCATTGATTGCTTAACTATGGTAATCTAATGCGAACTATTTCTTTTAAGCATGAATTGACTATATGTATTTACTGACCAGCTCAGTCAGTAGAGCGTCATTAAAGGAACTACAAGGTTCCAGGTTCGATACCAGCCCTCGGCAACTCAGCGTATGATTAGCCCAGGGATCTGTGCGGTAAAGTAAGGAGCTGATGGTAGGTGTGGCGCTCCACTTCAAATGCAAAAAAAAAACAATCTCCCCGGTCTAGCACTTGTAAAAAGGGGATAGACTCCCTTGCTGTCTGGCTGATACAGAGTTTAGGCCATCTTGACGACTTTACTTACTACTTTTATTTGCATGTGCAGGATGTGACATAAGGTCAATTTTATTTCAAGTGGAGTTTAACAGGTTTGAATTCAGTTTTCCTTCTTGTATACTGGTTACCTAGCCAAGGTTAAGAGCCCAGTCTACCCTGCTATTTACCCAAAGCTGGAGAGAGTTGGCTGCATATATTTCCCAACAGTATTAGCACTATGTGAAATGCAAACAACCTTGTCCAGGATTTGAACTGTTCACCATATCCATTTCCTATAATGATAACCATTACACCACAGGCAATATCTTTGTCTAATCTATAAATGTAGTTGTAAATCTGTTGGTGCAGTTAAAAAAAAAAAAAAAAAAACTTCAGCAAGAGTAAGAATAGTTGGATTCATGCTTTTCCCCATTATGTGAAATTGTTGCATACTGGCATCAAATTCTATATGTTATATAGCGGCTTCAAATTCACGGCCCTACTTCGTGTATCTGCATACGTAGTGGGTATCGTCACTAACCCTAGACGATATATGTAGTTGTCATTTAATGAAATCTACAACACATGGTATAGTAGGAATTTTGACTTTATTTCTCTTCTCGGCTGTACGTGGTGGGTGGCGAGCGTTGACAATGGGAACTGCCCAAGGGTTGACAATGACTACTACTACTGCTGGGTTGACTAGTGTTGGTGACGTGGAAGGAGAGGACGAACCTCACTGCCCGCTGGCTGCAATTGACCGTGTTGACGGTCAGACTCCTTGTGCTCTCTTCGTTCTCTGACGACTCGACCCTCTGGCTTTTGTATTGACGACACGCTTATGCATCTTTATCTTTTGATCTGATAACGGACCTTTGTTATATATTTCTTTATCCTTTCCCTGCTCCCTTGACTGGAAACCCTCTTTTCCGTTTTTTAACTTTTCACTTTTACCGGGAAAAAAGTCCTTTGTCATTTTTTTTGTCTTTTCTTTGTTTAATTTAACCAGAAATTCCTATTTTCATTTGTACAATATACAACAAAATGCCCTGACTTTACTGTATATCCAAGCACTTGAGAATAGACCAATTGTATCTTTTATATTATTTTACTGTTTTATTTCATTTCTTCTGAAATTGGCTGATCTCCTAATCATACATACATCCAAATCTCTCAAATTTTCTAAATTTAACTCTTTGCCTACTTTAAACCACTTACAGTGGCTCTCTCATCGCTGTGACCCTACCGTAAACCACTGGCAGTGGCTTTTGCACGTTTCACTTGTTTACACTTAAAAATCACTACGTGAACACCCCTGCCATCTTCTGTCTGTGAATGAACCCTGAGACTGGTACTTTTGCAATATGAAATAATTGGTAAAGCCACAGGAGAAATTTGGTAGACCAAGAAATTAAATGTCGTTTTCGATGAGTTTAATTTTTTTTTTTTTTTTCTCTATAGAGCAGGGGTCACCAAACCACGGCCCACGATGGCATTTTATGAGGCCCACTGACTTTCTGCTAATGTTGTTTTCTTTGATAATGTTTTGAAAATAAATATTTTAGTTAAATTTGTTTCTTGTGCATCTTACACCACTCATCTATGAATATAACATGGAAAGATAAATTTTGTTTTACATCTTTTTCTCAGAGCTTTCATTCTGGCTAGCAAGTTTTGAACACAATAATAATGTGGCCCACACTCGTTATTTTATTTTTTTCAATTTTCTGACTGACCATGAAAAAAGTTTGGTGATCTGTCCTGCGATAGTAATCAATTTTATTCTGTCTATTAAAAAAAAGTTTAATTTTGTTTTTGTTTTTATTTTTTATTTTCAGATAGTGAGGATGAAGAAAATCAGCCCGACAAGAATGAATTGGTCAATACTGTGAATGCCTTAAGTGCCCGCTTTGAAGATTTGAACACATGCAACGACCTCATTGTAAAACAAGGTGCTGCCTTTCAGCGTGCACTAAATGAACATGAGCATGTGGATAACACAGCAGACTCAACAAGTAAAATAAAGGCAATCAATGAAAGAGCTACATTGTTCAGAATTGCATCCAATGCCATGCTAAATGTAAGTCACAACTTGGAATTGCATTTCAAACTTTCATTACTATTTAATTCTTTTTTTTTTTTTTTTTTTTTTTTAATAAAAAATCATTAAAAAAAATTTTTTTTTTTTAAATTAAGTTTTTTTTTAAATTTTTTTAATGATTTTTTTATTTATTTTTTTTTTTATTTTTTTTAAATGATCTTTTATTTTATATTTTTTATGATTTTTTTATTTATATAATTTTTTTAATGATTTTTTTTTTTTTTTTTTTTTTTTTTTTTTTTACTGATTTTCTTAGTTTTTTGATGTTTTTAATAAGGATTCTGTTTGCTTGAATGCAATCCTACATGAATTATAATTTTTTTTTTTGGGGGGGGGGTATTCATAGTTCAAATTTTATTTGAAAAATTTTCAATCCGATAATGATAAAATTGAACTGATATTTTTTTTTTACTGTCATTATTTATGTTTTTTTTCTTAATCTCTACTCACATATATATATATATATATATATATATATTATATTTATTTATTGTCTTGAAATGTCCAAACATATTTTGTCATTTGTTCTACATAAAACCACTTCAGTAACTTAAGATCAACTTTTTATTCTCTTTGCATTTTGTTAGTGTTCAATTAATATATAGAAATTATAAAGAAACTTGTTTTTTAAGTCACCTTTTTTTTCTTTTTTTTTATGTACAAAATTATAAGATTCTTATTTTAAAATGACATAAGTAAAATGTATGTGATTTTTCTAAAGGTGTTTTGTTTTAAACTCTATACATTTGCCTCTTTATTTTGTCATAATGCACATCAGAAAAATTGAAGATTTATTTTCCTTATATACATTTTCTTGTGTGTTTTTTTTTTTTTTAACCCTTTTCTTCTCCATGGGACACTGGTATCCCAGTCAAATTTCATTTTCATTTTGAACCCATAAAACATCAAGCTCAAACCATAATTTTGCATATCCAAAAACTTTTAAAAAATTTAAAAAACTTGGTAGTAAAAAGCTAGCAACACAGATTTTTCTTTGTTTAGCAAATAAATAAGAAAAATAAAAAGTTTCAATTTAACCTGGTCAATAACTCAATTTGTAAAACTTGCTCATCACTTAGTAAGTTTTGATTTTATCCTTAAATTATTGTATACTTTTAAACAGAATCAAAACAATCTCTTTAAAATGGGTTTAAGAGATTTTTTAAGGACAAAATCAAGTCAGTAATTACTAACCAATTATTTAAGTTACAAACAGAAATGTATGATGAGAAAAAATAATTTATATTTTGAAATTCTTTAACTCTACAAAATAAAAAATATTTTCAGACTTTGCTTATGTTAAAATAGCTGAAATTTCTTTCAGTTTAAAACTAATAGAATTTAAAAAAAAAAAATTTTTTATCTTAACATGTAAGTTTTTTTTTTTTTTTTTTTTTTTTTTTTTTTTAATCTTAACATATAAGTAACCATTAAGGTTGAACTGACAAATATCTTTTTAGAAAGATATTTCTTAAATATCTTATAAATATCTTATAAATGTCATTTTTATTTTTTTTATTTTTTTTTATTCTCGCACTATTTTGTATTTGAAACCTGAACTGTGAACTTTTTGCTTTTCACTGATTTTTAACAAAAGAAAAAAAAATGTGCCTTTCTTATCAACGTCTCGATCTTTCTATCTATCCCTATTTTGTATACTGAATTGTAGCCATTTTGAATTTTTTTATATTCATAACTTATTTCACCTTATGTAAATATCTATAGGAGAAATATTTTTTACTGGCGTTTGCTAACTAAATTTAAATTGTTCTTAATCTCTTATCTGTGGAGTTTCCTTAATCATCATCATCATGTCGCGCAAGTAGCATGGATATCCATGACAATCTCGCCAACCTTCCCTATCATTCATTAGCCCTGAGAGGTCTTCTGCGCAGCATCCAGCATCCTCACATAGTTGGTCAATGTAGGTCCTTGGTGGGCGACCCACACTAGCATGCCCATGTTTTGGCTTCCACAAAAGAACTTTGCTTCTCCAGCAGTGTCCTGCATGTCTAGTCCGTCTTACTCGCGTGGTTTGTGAAATGGGGGACAGGTGGCCATACAGCTGCTTCCTTGTGGGGTGCTGCTTCCACGACTTGTTCAAGACTACATGCAGCATTCTTGTGCACTTCCCATCTAGCTTATTCCCAAGGCGCTTTGTTAGGGTCCAAGTGCTGCAGCCATACAGCAGCACTGACATAACCACAGCCTGGAAGAATTGCCTCTTTAGTTTGTCAGTGAGATCGGATTTCCATATGACTGATAATTTATTTGTGGGCAACGATGCCTTTACTATTCGTGTATTAATATCGCTTTCCTTAATAGGGATTGACTTTATTAAACTTTCTGAAGGTTCAGGAAATTATCACTTTTCACTGATTTATTTCATTTATCCTTTGAGTCTTTGTCTTCAGATTTTTCTTATTTAATTTGTCACTTCACTTTCACCTTTGACCTTTTTTTGTCTACACAGTAGAGCATTCGTCTAGAAACCACAAGGTTCCTAGTTAGATACCGACCCTCGCCAACTCAGCGTATGAGTAGCACAGGGAATTTGTGCAGTAAAGTAAGGAGCTGATGGTAGGTGTGGCGCTCCACCTCAGGCACAAAAAACAATCTCCTTGGTCTAGCGCTAGTGAAAAGGGGATAGATTCCCTCACTGATTGGCTGATACCAACTTTAGGCAATCCTGACGACTTTACTTTACAATTATTTATAGGCTGAAAACATTTCTTAGATGTCGGATCTCTTATTGATTGTACATATATGTTGAAAAGATAAATAAAGGAAAGAATGTTGAATGGATAAAAATGGTTTAATGAAATGCCAACATGTGTTTCGGCCAAGAGTTTGTCCATGTACACATTACCATAGAAGGTCGTTTTCTTTGTATATTTAAAAATTTTATATTTTTCTGTTATTATTTTATATCATATTTAAAATAGTAATAAATAGAATACAATGGGTATGTGGACAAACTCTCAGCTGAAACACATGTTGGCATTTCATTAAACCATTTTTATCCTTTCATTATTTTCTTTTATTTATCCTTTAAACATATTGTCGGATTCATTTCCATAGAAGTTGAATAATGGAAATGAGTCCGACAATGTTGTACATATTGTACATATATCTACATATATCTACATATGGATGTGTGTAGTGTAATGGTAAGTGTCATAGGAAATGGACGATTTGACCAAAGTTCAAATCCTGGACAAGGCTGTTTGCATTTCACATAGCATTAATACTCTTGGAAAAGTATGCATCCAACTACTCTCTCTTCAGCTATGGGTAAATAGTAGGGCAGACTGAGTTCTTTAACCTTGGCTTGGTAACCAGTCTAGGAGAAGGAAAACTGAATTCAAACCTGTTAAACTCCACTTAAGAAATTCACCTTGTGTCACATCCTACTCATGTACATGTGAGGGGTTGGTATATATATATATATATATATATATATATATATATATATATATATATATATATATATATAATGTGTGTGTATATGTATACATGCGTGCATACAGTGGTACTTTGATTTAAAAGTGCTCCAATTTAGATTTCCTGAGTTGCAAGTGATTTTTTTTTTTTTTTTTTTTTTTTCTTGCACTTTTTGTTTTTAAAATATATATATATATATTACAGCACATAATTCATTATATTTTATTTTATGTTTTTGCACAATACAAGGATCATGTGTTATTTTCTGTCTAAAACATACATTATAATTGTAAGAAAATACAGTAAATATTATCAAATTTGTATTTGGTTGGTAGCTCAAAATTATTTCTTTTGCTTGAATAATTTTTTCATAATTATCTATTAGTGTGAATCTTATACATACACCTCATTCCAATGAATGCCAATGATACTTTGATAGTTATATAGAGAATATAAAAATAGAACAAGGCCATTGAAGACATGTCTTTTGTATATTTTAAGATATTTCCTCCTAATCTTCTAATCTAAATGACCTTTTAGCTGTTAATCTCTTAATTACTCCATCTTGCTATTGTACTTCCTGTTTGGCAACCTTTTTTTTTTTTTTCTTTTTTTTTTTTTTTTTTCTGATGAAATTTTTCAATGAAGCTTTTTTTTTTTTTTTTTTTTTTTTTTTGTGCATTTAAAAAAAAAATTTAAAAAATTTTTAAATTACGGTAATTATTTCTCCGTTATGTTTTTAATTCGAGCAAAAAAAATATTTTTTGGGATTTGTAGATCTGAATTTGTAGCTCTTCATTTTTATGTTATTTTTCATTTTATTTTTTCTTTTATTTTTTTTCTTTCTTCCATGCTTTTTCTTTCTCTCGATCCCTGTCTGTCTTACTACTACTACTACCACAAAGATTTTACAAGTTCTTTTTGTATTTTGAATTGTATCTGTTTTATATTTTTGATATGCTAACCTATATCGTGAGGATAATTCCAAATAGAAAATTGGAGTAATGTGGGTTCCAAATTGGGGGGGGGGGTAAATACTTGAAATCCTATGTATTTTATTAATCAAGACTTCTCTTATTTCATAAAATTATTTGTGGCATAGTGTTAATACTCTTGGGAAAGGTATGAATCCAACTATCCTCCTTCCAGCTGGGCTCTTTAACTTTGGTTAAGTAACCAGTCTAGGAGAAGGAAAACTCTGAATTCAAACCTGTTAAAATCTGCTTAAAAAATTGACTGTTGTATCCTGCCTGTGGTGGAAGTGTTGGCTAAATACATAGATATGAATGTCACAACCTGCTTGTGCAGAGGGGGTGGTAAATACATATATGTATTCCAATTCAGCTATGGGTAAATAATAGGGCAGACTGGGCTCTTTAACTTTGGTTAAGTAACCAGTCTAGGAGAAGGAAAACTCTGAATTCAAACCTGTTAAAATCTGCTTAAAAAATTGACTGTTGTATCCTGCCTGTGGCGGAAGTGTTGGCTAAATACATAGATATGTATATCAAATCCTGCTGGATGGACAGTCAGAAAAGTCCCATCCAATTAATCAGATGTTCATGTCAAGTCCTAACAACTGTACAATCGTCCAGCAATTCTGAAAATTACTCTTATGATGAACACCCCCCCCCCCTTTTTATCATGTAGGTGCTAAAAGGCGTCAACCACTTGTATTTATTAATACACATGAAGTTAATGAAACTTATTTTTTAATTTTCATTAACTTCATGATAATCTTCATACAATGACTGCTATTTACACAGTAGCATTGCAACCAGCAAATCCTTTCAGATGACTCTGGGTTCAGGCATGGTTTTCGGGGCCGAAGCATCATTACCACTAATCCAGAGCGCCCCAGCAGTATCTCACAATACCACCAGACTTTGTCGGTTTGATGTCACAATATAGGACTGCCATATCCACGCTGATGCGGTTAGAGCTTTCTCCTGAATCTTTAAGTATTTCCTCTTGTCTGCTAGAGAAAATTATGTATATTAATATGACTAATCATATGAAAAAAAGATTTAGCATTAAATAACCCATAAAAATTGACATGCCATTAAATCAAATAACCAACCAATCTCATTATATATTTTTTGTAGATAAGATAAAATATTTTTAATGCAGTGAGCACTTTTCATATTTTGTGCAATCACTCTTTTATTTTGACAATTTAATCAGTCATATCTGCTTTAAAGTTGGTCATATTTTTAAGAACTTACTCTGATCTTTTATAGACAAAAAATGCATTAAAAAAAACTATGATCATCTCAAAAGTAATTTTTTTTTTTTTGTACATCAGAGATGCTGATAAGTACGCGGCTTGCATCCCTGACGCACAAATATCTAAAAGGACGCAGTAAAATCGTATCCATGCGTCCCAATGTTTTTCTTTTCTTTTTTCTTCCCTCATCATTTCAAGCTAACTGTAAATACATTTCAATAGTTTCTTAGAAATGAATTACACAGGATAGGTTACAAGGTAGCAGTTAGACAGCTTTAGTTGGGATCCATAAATTTTTCCCGGGACTCATTCAAAACAAATATGTGCATCTCAGGACGCACTAAATCAAAAAGCTATCAGCATCACTAGTACATTCCACATCTTTTGGTCCTCGAACAAATTTTAAGAAACATTGATGTATACACATAAATTATTCATAGATTATTTTTATAAACAATTTTGAAAATAGTATAATAAATTATTTGGGCTTTTCTTTTTTAGTTATATCTAACTGATTTAAAGTTTCCCATAATTTAATTTTCCACTATTTAAGTTTGTTTTAACTCTTAACATCCTATACCGCCTCACTCCACCTGGCCGGAAGTCACATTCATTTTCCTAATCTATCCCAAATTATAGCCTTTGTTTAAATGTAATATTAAACATATTTAGAAGTCTTTGATTTAAGGGAAATAGCAGGTAACTTTAAATGAAAAGGCCATTTTTAGCATTTTTGATAGATCCTTATAGGAATGGGGATCTGTACTTGAAAAATTATTAACAGGGTGTTAAGAGTTAAACTATAAAGACAATATTTTGCGATTTCATAGAAATTTAGGACCATATGAACTTTTTCATTTACACCGTCAATATCCGGTTGTTTTAACATGATTTTTAGGGGCGGGGTTTATAAATTTTTTATTATAAAACTAAACCTAACCCCTAACAAACAACCAGATATTGATGGTGTAAATGAAAAATGTCCTTTCTTAATCGAGATCAAAAAGGGGTGCCTAAAGGTCATATGGTCCAAAATTTAAAGTGAATTGACTAGATTAGTTGACATGCACTTTGTTAAAATCCTGACCCAAATGACAAAGCATTTATTTATTTATTGCCTCACTGTACCTAAAGAATGAAAAACATTTTTTGTTTTCAAAATGTCTTCAAAAAAAAAGACCAACCCAAATGACAAAGCATTTTCTATGTGTGTCTTTCAAAATATCTTCAAAGAACATTGAAGTCAAAAGGCCTCATTGTTAGTCTTCATCAGGCGGAAATATTTTATCTAGATTCTGAAAATTTTAAAATCTGACAATATCCTAAATTGTCTACAATTCAAAAGATTGATCTTATAATCAGGTGTGATGTCATTGAACCATGAAAATACTATCAATTTATTTATGCCTTCTTGGGCATCTCCCCTTTTTCTTCTCGGATCAACCTTTGAAGAAAAAAAAAACTAATTTATATAAAATATTACTTCCATATGTTTGTACATGCATAACTTTCTCAGATGAGCGACTACAGAGTTTAAATTGTGTTTACAGTTACAACTACTCTCTCGCCAGCTATGGGTAAATAGTAGGGAAGACTGGGCCCTTTAACATTGACTAGGCAACCAGTCTAGGAGAAGGAAAACTCTGAAATCAAACCTCTTAAACTCTCTGCTTGGGGTGGTGACAACTAGAATAGGCTCAGTCCTAATTAGTGATCTATTTCACTGGGCTCTTTAACCTTGGTTAGGCAACCAGTCTAGGAGAAGGAAAACTCTGAATTCAAACCTCTTAAAATCTCCGCTTGGGGTGGTGACAACTAGAATAGGCCGCCCTGTCGGCTGGGGCATTAGAATGCACCGACTGCACCTCTGCAGAGGGGTAAGACTCCCCCAATGGGGCCACATGTTGGCCGTGGGTAGCGACCTGTGATGCTTAAGGATAGAGCCCAGGTGGATGAGCAGTTCATGACATGCAATACTCCACTTTGGCCCTATCTTGGGCTAGACGGGCGGTCGGAGAAGACCCCTCCGATCAATCGGCTGGTCACGTCAAGCCCTAGCACCTATATGATTTTCCCAACCCTATTGCCCTTATGGCAAGCCCCAACCCCTTTTTATCATATGGATGCTAGAAGGTGGTGGCTGCGGGTCTACATGTCCTGGGAATGACGTTAAACTCTATCTGATGGTGAGGTTCCAGTTTTGGAGGTTTGAGGAATGTGGAGCACCCCTTCATCACCATTGCTCCCTGGTCCACTCTGACTCGGAGTGGTAGTACCTGTTAGGGTCCCATCTATAGGTTAAATAGAAAAATGTATTTATAAAAAAAATGTATTATCCATTTAAGAATTGATTTATTTAAAAACTTTATCAGCATTAAATTACCCACTGAGGTTGATATGCCGTAAAACAAACCAAACCAAACTAGAATAGGCTCAGTCCTAATTAGTGATCTATTTTACTAATAATTTAGGCTCAAATGGGATAAATTTGCAAATCTTTTAAATTTCCATATTGAGCATTCTGTTCATTAGAACCACTTGAATTAATGATAACACTTGCATCTCACTCCCTTTTTAAAAAAAAAAAAAAGTAGTTAGTATTGCGTTATTGGTATGGAACAACATGCTGTAAATGATTGTATACAAGTACCGATCAAGTCTCTACATGGCTGTTGCAAATCCTTGAGCCAATATATAAGAATTAATGATCTATTCGTAAAATACACAGTGAATCTGGAAATGAGGCAGCTTAATAATATGCCAGGTCTACCAGTGGAACAGATATAATGTTGCAAAACCCGAAATCTGTAAGGATACTGGTGTAACATCACCAATTGTCTCCCTTTGATGCATCTCAGCAATGTTTTACAAGACTATTATTAGTTTGCCTAAATCTAAGTGTTTAATAAACTTGGTTTTTGAAATCTGTCTTGACAGTAAATTTTTAGTTTCAGAAATACAAAAAGTTTTCATTTCAAGGACAATGTTCAAGAAGGCTGAATGAAGATGTCAGTAAAGAAACCATTGTTGTTTACAATGTAAATAACATTTTTTTTATCACTTAATTGCCACAATAATAATACTCAGTGATTTTAGGTTTGTTCTCTAAATTGATGAGTCACTTGAATTTTTTTTTTTTGTTACTTCAATATGCTATCTCCAAAAGTCAGGTGAAATATTCAACCTGGAATACCTGTCTCTCCTGATGTGAAGGTGGGTTTTCCATTTGGTGAAAAAAAGATGTCAGGTTGCTTAAACAAATTTTTTTTTTTTTTTTTTCCCAAATTTAAAAGTTTTTAAATTTTATTTAAAAAATTTTTTTTTTTTTTTTTTTTAAAGGAAAAACTATACCCAACTAAAACATAAAATGAACATAAACATATAATGCACGCACTGTTTTATAAGTTTTGCATATTTAACCTATAATTTGTTTGAAGAAGAAAAATGATGTGTGAACAATTAAAGACTTACAAACACAAAAAAACATAAGATATAAAGTGTCACACTTTTTGAAAGTAGAACAAATTAAACTCCCAAGTCAAGTTACCACTGTATATGAATTCAACTTTTTTTTTTTTTTTTTAAATGTTAGAATGTTAATATTTCCAACATGTCTTTATTTATTTTTTATTACATTTAAAAAAAAATGTCTTTATTTGATTTGTTGTGAACAATTGAAGACTATTACAAATACAAAAAGCATAAGATATATATATTTACCAACCCCTCCGCACGAGCAGGATGTGACACAGTCAATTTCTTAAGCAGAGGTGACACTAGGTCAATTTCTTATGTGGAGTTTAACAAGTTTGAATTTAGTTTCCCTTTTCTCCTAGACTGGTTACCTAGCTATGCTTAAAGAGCCCAGTCTACCCATAGCTGGAGGGAGAATTGTATCCATACCTTTTCCAAAGGTATTAGCGCTATGTGAAATGCATACAGCTTTGACAATTCCATTTCCTACGACTCTAACCATTAGACCACGCGCCTCCATAAGCATAAGATTTAAGGTGTCAAACTCTGTGCAAGTGTGTATAACACACATTAATATGACTCTTAACATCCTATACCGCCTCATTCCACCCGACCGGTTTTCCTAATCCGCCCCAAATGATAGCCTTTGTTTAAATGTAATATTAAACATATTTAGAAGTCTTTGATTTAAGGGAAATAACAGGTAACTTTAAATGAAAAGGCCATTTTTAGCCATTTATTGATAAATCCTTATAGGAATGGGGATCTGGACTTTGTTTAAATGTAATATTAAACATATTTAGAAGTCTTTGATTTAAGGGAAATAACAGTATTGATAAATCCTTATAGGAATGGAAAATTCTCAACAGGATGTTAAGAGTTAAGATACCAGTTTTAGGAATAGATTTACTAAAGATACTACACTTCACATATTCAATATTATTATAAATGTTATTAGTTGTTTGCTGTAAAGAGACCAACTAAAATTGGCAGTTATAGCTGATCTGCCTATTGATCATTGGTATTTCAGTCTCAAAAGACTATATAATTCTTGTTCCTCTGAAGATCCAGCGCCTCCTGTGACTGTGAAGTCCAATGTTCGAAAAACAGCCTCGACCACAGATATCACATGTGAAGCTTGTCCCTGAAGACGTTGATGTGCCGGTGCTTTGTTGCTGCCACTTTCTTCTGGACTTGTCTTCATGGTGTTGTGCCAGGATGACTTGTACAGACATGAACAGTCCACTATGGAGAGCCTGCTGCCACTGAGGGTAGTGCTGAGCTAAAATTTCCCAGCTGGAAGGGGTAATGCCAAAGTATTAAAGACATCCTTAAAACGCAGCTGGGGGTGACCAATCTGTCTCTTACCAGATGAAAGCTCTGCATAGAGGATGTCCTTCAGGATTTGTCCATCATCCATCTGGTGGACATGGTCCAGCCATTGGAGACGATGCTGTCTCAGTAGAGAACACAAGCTGAGAAGTTGAGCTTTCTCTAGAATTGCTGTGTTAGTGATCCTGTCCCTCCAGCTGATGTCTATTGATATAAACTGTTATAAAGTAAAGTCTGTTATTTCCTATAAGTCTAACATAAACAAAGGGGAACCGCTCTTGAGTGATAAATTATTTATTTTTCCATTAAACTAACCCTAACCCTGTCTTCTTTTTTCCTAGTAGATCAATAAATAATTTAATCAGTCAAGAGTGGTTCCCCTTTGTTTAAGTCAGTAAAAGCACCCATATTACATATATTCTGTGTCCCTAATGCACAAAAATCTAAAAGGATACAGTAAAATCATATCCATGCATCCCAGTGTTTTTCTTTCTTTTTTTTCCTTCACCATTTTGAGCTAACTGTAAATACATTTCAATAGTTTCTTAGAAATGAATTACACAGGTTAAGTTACAAGGTCGGAGTTAGACAGCTTTAGTTGGGACCCATAAATGTTTGCAGGGACTCATTTAAAGCAAATACATGCATCCCAGGACACACTATATCTAAAAGCTATCAGCATCACAGTATATATATGCTGCTAAAATGTGTTTTAAAAAATTGCCTCTTTTAAAAATATATTAGCTAAATCCTAAATGTTCTGCTTTTCTTTTTTTTTTTTTTTTTTTTTGTCTTGATTATTTGGGGTGAGTTTCAAGGTCTTAAAACTTTTGAGATTTTTTACCACATGTTCCAAAAATTATAGTTATAGAATTAGATAACAGGGTTTATATTATCAATGGAAACTTTGAATTTAAACATATTGTCTGGATTAACCCTTTTGTAAATACTATTATTAAATACTAATAAACCTTAAATACTAAGGAACCTATTATTTTTTAGATTTTTTTTTTTTTCTTAAAAAAAACTTTTTTTTTTTTTTTATCTTATTGATACTAATTTTGCCTTGACATTCTGCCAACTCTGTAAGTCTTGTTGATATTTACTAGTTATTTACTGTTGATTTTTATACCTACAGTTGTATTTAAAAATAAAACCACACATACTATTTCTCTGAATGTTTGAGATGAGGCTTGAAGATTAGTATTATCTGCATTATTCCAATTGGACACATGGCTGAGTGGATAAGGCAGTTAGGTTAAGACAGTTCTAAGTGACAGTTATCTCTGGTACCCGAGTTCAATCCTGAGTGAAAGCAGTTAGAAAAATAATTAACACAACTCCTACCCCAGCTATGGTTAGCGGAATGAGAACAGGATACCCCCATGGACTAAATAAAGGGTTAGGTTCATAGTTCCATGATGGCTCCCGAATACGACAAAGTTCCCGAGTTCGAAAAGAAATACCTGAAGAAGGCCGGAGGGTATATCGGCCAAAACGTTGTACAAATAACAATGAAGATGGGGACAATAGTCCAAATAACGCAGATAATCCAAAACCACACATTTCATTTATATTTACATATAGTAGTTATTTCTTTTTGTTAATGGATTTCTTTTACTATTTATCCCCAACTTTGTATTATCCTTTATAATAAGATGATGCATAGAAAATTGCATTAAAAAAAAAAATCTTGCTTTAATGTTTGGGGTTCATGTGGCAAACTTGTTGCAAATCAACCCAATCTTGTCTAACCTTTTATTGCTAATAATTATTCATGGCTTTGTAGGTTAAAGTTAATTTAAATAAATTAACACATGCCTTACAGACAATCAAATGTTCACTGAAAAATTCTTTGTTTTATAATTTCTTGGTTTTTTACTTATATATTAGTCCCAGTGCCTCTTTAACATTTCCATTACACTGGCATTAATTATTTATTCAAGAGTGCTCAATATTTCATAAAAAAAGAACTATAATGGTGAAAAATTATGCATCTACTTCAGTTTCAATCTTTACAATCTCATCAGGACTATATATAATTATCGGCATTGCAGTCTCGGAAGACTATATAGTTCTTGTGAATCCTGGACGTGGCAATTATTTCACTTAGCACTAATACCCTTGGGAAAGGTATGAATCCTACTCTCCCTCCAGCTATGGGTAAATAGTAGGGCAGACTGGGCTCTTTAACCTTGGTTAGGCAATCGGTCTAGGAGAAGGAAAACTCTGAATTCAAACCTGTTGAACTCCGCTTAAGAAATTGACCTTGTGTCGCATCCTGCTCGTGCGGAGGGGTTGGTAAATATATATATATAGTTCTTGTGTTACAGCGCCTCCTGTGATTGAAGTCCAATGTTCAAAAAAATATTTTTGATCACAGATATCGCATGTGAAGGCTGTCCCTGAAGATGTTGATATGTTCTATATACCGTTGGGTCATACATTGAGATTAAGAAAAGTGAGTTTGCAAAATGAATTAAATTCTTAGAAAAATACAGCTAGACAAAACATTAAAATCATTTTGTAAGATTTTTAAGGTTTGGCCCAATTTAAGCTATGGGTTGCTGCTTATGAAATTTAACATAAAAATACATTTCAAATTCTCATTCTCTAACATATATAATGAGGAGGTAATCAAGAGATACATAGAGAGGGGGGAAGTGATAAGCAGAATATTATATCTGAGGTGGAGTGCTACTCCTACCATCAGCTCCCCATTTTACCACACAGATTCTAGCCGTGCTACTCATGCAATGAGTTGGTGAGCGCCAGTATTGAACCCAGAACCTTGTGGTTCCAAGGTAGATGCTCTACAGACTGAGTTAAACTGGCCCTTTATGTTTATATATATTCCCTACTATTGATGTTTTATTGGATCTACTTTAATATAACACAAGGCCAAATATGTTATACCATCTTAATTATGGTTAAGTCTTCCTATTAGATCCCTGAAGTTAAACATTGATGAGTCTGTTCCTTTGTTTATAAAAAAAATGATTTGATTTGGCATTAAATGACCTGAAAAGGGCTCATATGCCGTAAAACAACCAACCATTTAAGTGAGAAGGGTCTGTATCCCAGCCTTGAAAAACTGTATTCAAAATTCTGGATCTTATCTAAACTAGAATGTAAATTTTTGACACCATTATGGAATGTGTGACTATTTCGGTCATGAGTCTCCCACTATTGTTTGACTAGCAATAAAATGCTAAGCAGACAATTTGAAAAAAAAAAAAAAAAAAAAAAAAAAAATTTTTTTAAATGAAAGCAACTGAATTAGTCTAAAATAATTCTATGAAAATATTTTTGATAACTATAATTGATGGTTTGATAATATGAAAAATTTAGATGTTAGGTTTTTCGAGGGTTTTTTGTTGTTTTTAAATTTTTATTTTAAAAGTTTTATTTCACTGTAAATCTAACAATCCCACTGTTTTAGTTTTGACATTATAAATCTTTCTAAAGGAATTTTTTTTTCTCAGCATATTTTAGTTTAAGTCAGTAGTGTTTATCTCCCATCTCTATCAAGCTAGCTTAAGCTATCAGTTATCTGATCCCTGGTGGGTTTTTTTTTTCTTTTCCAAAATGAGACAGTGTTTAAGTTCTCAGGAAAGAATGGGTTAAAATACTGACCTCTTTTGGTAAGCTTATTTTGTATTCTGCCATTTAATGATACACTCTTCTAATAGCCTATTTTTAAATTTATACTTTTAGCATTTTATTATACAAAAGTACACAAAAGGTTAAAAGTAAACTTTGTTTTTGTTATTAGTTTTCTATATATAATTGTTACGACATCATCGTTTTCATTAATAAAGTTTAATGTTATTATTTTTAAAGCAATGTATAAAACAATGCAAAAATGAATGACCAGGATCGTTTACAATTCATCTCTTAATCACTTTTATATTTTGATTGCTACAAAAGTCCAAAACTCGTTTTTGTAAGCATTGTCAGTATACAAAGTATTATTTATATTAGATTTTTTTTCTTTCTCTTTACTTTATTTTTATTTTTCAAAGTAATAGGCCTAGATTTTCTTTTTTTCTTTTGTGTGTGACAAAACAGGACTGACTAACTTACTGTATTTGCATTTACTAAAAGTGGTCCTGGAAGGTGGTTGACATGGCTCATCTACAATGTTAATTCTCTCATCAGACAAAATTCTAGGATGGTCGGCTTTAGTCCAAGCTTAGTAACAACACTTTCTACTTTTTTTGTAAACTTTCCTCTGTTCTGCTACCTACGGTTAGTATGTTTTGGTTTTTTTGTTGTTTTTTTTTTTTTTTTTTGTAATGTATTTGAGACCCATTATAAATTCATATTTTTAAAAGAATAACAATTGTTGCTTTATATCATAAATTTTAAGATTTAATATATTAAGTATTTCCTAAATTGTTGATGTTACTTACATAATTACCTAAACTGAGTGATTTTTTTGTCAGTATCGAATCTACAAATATACCAAAATATTTTCAGTCTTAAACTATTGATAAACTCCAGTTTGATTTTTGAGAATTTTTACATTCCTATTTCAGTTTTCTGTTTTGTGAGTTTACACATTTATATATATATATATATATATATATATATATATATATATATATATATATAAATAAATATAAACAATTGTTGAATCCCGTTAGTTAAAGAAGCACAATATTTTTGTTCCGCATAAATTATAACTGTTTATTTCATAATCAATCCAGTATTATTTCCATTTTAAGTGTTTTGTTTATTGCCTGTGAAATGGGACATGACTTTGACCCCCCTCCCCCTATTTCCCCCCACACCCCTTCTCTCTTAATAACCTATAGTAGTGGATGCCATAAAGCATTCACAGATATCCTCTGCTGTAGTTGTTTTATTCTAAGAGAAACACTTAGTTTAGATTGTGTGTACAACACCAATCTCTTGACTTCTTGCCAATACTAACAATACCCCTGCCTGCTTGTTGTCCTCTTTTCAAAGGAACACACACACATATATATATATATATATATATATATATATATTCCCACTCTACACCCATTCACTGTCCCATAATAGTAATTCATATTTTCTAGTCTAGCCCAAACAGTTTATTTTCATGAGTCCTAATGAAACAGCTATTATTGCTAGCTTCCTAACTTACTCCTCTCTTTACTTGTAGACATTTTTGTTTTACAATTTTTAACTTTTTTTTTCTTCAGTCAAAAAGAAATTCACTTAAGTTTAAAATTCAGTATTCAGTTTCACTGCTGTGGTGGCTTCTTGTCCTTCTTCCACTTCTCTAGTTGTTCTCACTTCTTGTAATATACTTTTTTTTTCTTTTTTTTTTTTTTTTTTTTTCTTTTTTTCCTGTTTCTGCTGCATTCTACACCATATGTCATGTGACAGTGTCATAATGGCTTCCTTCAAACCAACTAAACAAAGTTTTTGGGTTTTTTTTTGTTTTTCAGAATTTTCATTTGATTGTAATCGAATTAACAGTATATATTTCTTAATCTAGAAATGTTTTTAAGCCTTTAAAGATTTCATATTTTTTAATATTGTATAACCAGATTTTATTTTTATCTTTTTTATCTTGTTTTTCTAATGGGAATCTCTTCCTTCTCTACTTCACTTTAACTTTTCTTTGAACTCCATACTCACAATAAACTTGTAAAATCATGCATATTTGAGATTTAGTATTCAAGACTAATTTCAAATTACTTGAATATTTTAGGTATCTGTAGAAACAATTTTTTTTTTTTTTTTTTTTTTTTTTTTTTTTTTTTTTTATTTAATCAAATCCTTTTATGAAAAAGGATCAAAGTATAAAATTAAATTGATTCTTTGTATGATATCAAGTTTGCTTTGTAACAATTGAAAATTAGACTCATTTAAATAAATAAATAAATAAGATCATTTAAAATAAATTTAGACTCATTTAAATAAATAATAAATAAGATCATTTAAAATAAATTTAGACTCATTTAAATAAATAATAAACAAGATCATTTTAAAAATAAATTTAGACTCATTTAAATAAATAATAAATAAGATCATTTAAAATAAATTTAGACTCATTTAAATAAATAATAAATAAGATCATTTAAAATAAATTTAGACTCATTTAAATAAATAATAAATAAGATCATTTAAAATAAATTTAGACTCATTTAAATAAATAATAAATAATAAGATCATTTAAAATAAATTTAGACTCATTTAAATAAATAATAAATAAGATCATTTAAAATAAATTAGACTCATTTAAATAAATAAAAATAAGATCATTTAAAATAAATTTAGACTCATTTAAATAAATAATAAATAAGATCATTTAAAAATAAATTTAGACTCATTTAAATAAATAATAAATAAGATCATTTAAAATAAATTTAGACTCATTTAAATAAATAATAAATAAGATCATTTAAAATAAATTTAGACTCATTTAAATAAATAATAAATAAGATCATTTAAAATAAATTTAGACTCATTTAAATAAATAATAAATAAGATCATTTAAAATAAATTTAGACTCATTTAAATAAATAATAAATAAGATCATTTAAAATAAATTTAGACTCATTTAAATAAATAATAAATAAGATCATTTAAAATAAATTTAGACTCATTTAAATAAATAATAAATAAGATCATTTAAAATAAATTTAACTCATTTAATAAATAAAATATCATTTAAAATAAATTTAGATCATTTAATAAATAATAAATAAGATCATTTAAAATAATTTAGACTCATTTAAATAAATAATAAATAAGATCATTTAAAATAAATTTAGACTCATTTAAATAAATAATAAAATAAGATCATTTAAAATAAATTTAGACTCATTTAAATAAATAATAAACAAGATCATTTAAATAAATTTAGACTCATTTAAATAAATAATAAACAAGATCATTTAAAATAAATTTAGACTCATTTAAATAAATAATAAATAAGATCATTTAAAATAAATTTAGACTCATTTAAATAAATAATAAATAAGATCATTTAAAATAAATTTAGACTCATTTAAATAAATAATAAACAAGATCATTTAAAATAAATTTAGACTCATTTAAATAAATAATAAACAAGATCATTTAAAATAATTTAGACTCATTTAATAAATAAATAAGATCATTTAAATAAATTTAAATAAATAATAAATAAGATCATTTAAAATAAATTAGACTCATTTAAATAAATAATAAACAAGATCATTTAAAATAAATTTAGACTCATTTAAATAAATAAATAAATAAGATCATTTAAAATAAATTTAGACTCATTTAAATAAATAATAAATAAGATAATTTAAAATAAATAAATTACTCATTTAAATAAATGAATAATAAGATCATTTTTTTCCCTCAATAGATTAATGGAAAGATCATCCTTAGTACTTTTCCACATTCATATTGTTTAATTAACATTTTTGTTGTAAATTATTGAATTTTAGGGGCCAATTTAGCTCAGTCAGTTGAGTATCTGCCTAGGAATCACAGGGTTCTGAGTTCAATACTGATCCTCACCAACTCAGTAGCATGGTAAAGTGGGATACTGTTGCTAGTTCTGGCACTCCACCTCAGACTCAAAACAAATCTCCCTGCTCTAGTTCTAGTGAAAAGGAGATAGACTCCCTCGCTGATGCGACAATAGGCCATTCTGCTAAATTTACTTTTTTACTATTTGACATATCTTTAAATTATACATAGACTAATCAAATAAGTCTTACTATTCTCTTTATTTTTTTTTGTTGACATGTCTACAGAGTAGGGAACGATTTTTGAATTTCATTTAAATTTATCACTTGAGCTTATGAGAAGAGATTTATTACATAGCAATTATATCACAAATGTTTGTAGATATTTTTTCATCAAAATTACATGAAAAATATTCATCATATTAAATTGAATTTGAATTTTTGAGATACGGTTTAATGTTTTGTATTTAGATTTTTCGGACTATTGTCCTCGTTTTTGTTATATAAACAACATTTCGGCCAATGTGCACTGAACATTTTGGGGTGTTTCTTGTCAAACTCTGGAAACTTTTTGTAGAATGTATATCAATTGTATATTTTTACTTGATAAAAAAAGACATGACTTTTTTCTTTCTTTTTTTTTTTTTTTTTTTTTTTTTTTTATCTAGACTGCTCTAATAATTCTAAAAAAAAAATTAATTTTTACCTCACAATATTTTATTTTTCGTATATTTCAATTTGTCCATTTTTATATTTAAATATTTTATTGGTTTTAGCAAGGGAAATAACACATTACGTATCGAACATTGTTATCTCCCTTTGAATGTTTTTCTTTCTTTTTTTTTTCCTAATAGCTGCTTGCTCAATATTATCACTGTAAATTATCTCAATTAGCTAAAACGAAAATGTTAATAGTTAAATATTACTTAAAAAAGATTTTATTCAAAAATTCAAATTCTTTTTTCCAAAAGAAATTTAGACTAAATTATGTATGAAAATATTGTGCATTATTTTAGATTAGATTTGTATTTTTATTAGTGCTGACGTGTACTATCCCCCCAAACTACCAACCAGGGAGGGGGGTATATATTTTCTATGAATACTATAAAATTGATATGTTCTAGAGTGGGGGACTCATATCAGATTAATGGGGCCCCCATATAAATTCAACTAGGACCCATGACTCTAGCACCGGTTTCCCTATGTTTGTAATAGATTGCTAAAAAATGAATGGTGGTTATCAAGGTATTAAACATAAAATCATCTTGTGTTTGCTAAGTTCATTTTTAATTAATTAAACTGGAATTAAGACACTTATATTTAGATTTAACTTTTTATAAAAATGCTTGCATTATTATAATGATAAAAATAAAATGCTTTACAATACCAATTCAAAATGTTAGTTTTTAGAGAAAAAAAAAGTAGTTTTACTCAAAATTAAACAAATGTATACAATAAGATAAAGGAATTTTTCATTGTGTATTTTGAAGTTTAATACTTCAAAATGCTAATTTTGGGCTTGTTTGTGTAGAGTAGGTATGGGTGGGCCTTTTGTAGGAAACAGGCTAGATGACATGGTTCATAATCAGGCAGGCCATACTAGTAAAAAAAAATTTTTAAATTGAAAAAAATTTTTTTTATTGTGGACATAGTTTGGTTTTAAGGGCACCTCAACATTTTTGCCATGGTGCTGCAAAATAAGCTCATATATATATATATATATATATATATATAATCCCTGAATTAACAGTAACTCCTAACAAATTACTGACAAGCGGTCAGATGTCTTTGGTTTTATTATTGTTTACTATTATTTGTATTTTTATTCCTATTTTTATTACTCTACAGCCGAGCAGGACAGGACAATTTTAAAAGGAAGGGAAAAAAAAAAAAATCTGTTTTCAAATGCCTTAAAAATAAAGAATTCATCATTCGCATCTGATGAGTCGGGAGAATTAGACATTTTTGTCTAAGCTCCCTGAAATAGTCTATAATGCAAGATCTCTAAGTCTTTTGTTATTTATTTAAATATATATATATATATATATATATATATATATATAATCCATCTGATGAGTTGGGAGAGTTAGACACTTTGTCTAAGCTCCTTGAAATAGACTATAATGCTCAATCTCTAAGTCTTTTGTTATTTTTTTTACTTTATATATATATATATATATGTATATGTATGTATGTGTGTGTGTATTGTTAAGGGATCGACGTATGCTTCTCATTGATATGTGTGTTTGTATATGTATCCGTTTATTTGTGGTATAAATCTATTGGGGGGGGGCTTTAGTGTGAAGCATTAAATATTTTATATATTAAATATCTTCAGGCCGGTATCAAACTAGGAACCTTGTGGTTTCTAGCTGAACGCTCTACTGACTGAGCTAAACCGTCCAGTTTACATATCTAAAAGTTCATAATTGATGTGTCAAATAGAAACAAATATTTCAATGATAAATTCAAGATAACATTTTCTGTTCACCTTGTCTCAGTAACTATTGCAATCATAACCAGATCGTATTTATATTTGGAAACTAGATTATTAATGAGATTAAATCTTTATCTGCTCAAACAATAATCCACTATAAAGTTTTTGCTGTTGCCAAGGTATTTAAAAAAAAAAAAAAATGGTATTTTTGCCAAATTTATGTTGGACCTTTACCAAATGATACAAGTGCTTCTGTAGGTTGTTCACAACTGACCAGTTCTTTTCACACAAGTATAAAAAAAGAATGATCTTTTTTAGACAAACCAGTTTTTTCTTCTTTTCTTATTATAACAATGACTCTCTATCTAAAATCTCATCAAACCCATCAGACATTTAAATGACTAGAAACAAAAATCATTTGATTTTTTTTTTTTTTTTTTTTTTTTTTTTTTAACACAGAAAAATGGATATTGGAATAATTTTCTTCCCTCACTATTTCAAGCTAACTGTAAATACATTTCAATAGTTTCTCAGAAATGAATTACACAGGATAGGTTACAAGCTAGGAGTTAGACAGCTTTAGTTGGGACTCATTCAAAGCAAATATGTGCGTCCCAGGATACACTAAATAAAAAAAGCTATCAGACAAATAAAATAAATTTTAAAAAGTGAAATTTAAAAAGAAAGGCAATGAGACATTGAAAATTTATAATTGTAATCAACCATTTAGAAATAAATCAAATTTGCTATGGGCAGTGATGCTGATAGTTTTTTGATTTAGTGCATCCTGGGATACACATATTTGCTTTGAATGAGTCCCCGGGAAATTTGATGGATCCCAACTAAAATTTCTTAATAAATTGTAGGGTTTTTATTTATGATCTGGAGAAACATTTAGAAATTAATCAAATTTGCTATGGGTTATTATTAGTTACTTGAAACCATATAACTTTGCAAACAAATAATTTATTTAAACCATATAATCATTAGTATTTGATAGGAATACTTGAAACCATATAACTGTGCAAATAATCAAATTATTTTTAAATGCATCTGTAAAATTCAATAGAATAAGTCTTGAATTTTATGATTTTAGTCCTGGTTAAAAATGCAGTAAGGGTTACCCTGGAGCCCATAAAGTGCAGTAACAGTTACCCTGAAGGCGAACCTTTTTACCTTATTTTCCCAATTCAGATATCATTGGATGTTCAGAAAATTTTGGGGTTCAGAAAATTTTCCCCTCATTTATAAAAAGAATTACTCATGAAACTGACAATCAATTTAGTGTAAATAATTTATTCAATATTTTGGATATTTTCAGAATACTAACAATTGGATTATTCTTAATGTTTTGATTAGTTATCTACCTTTTTAACTGTTTTTTTTTCCCCCCTGTTATGGAACATTCAGCAAGAAGTTTCCAGAAAAAAATCTTAGGAAATTACTTGATATATTTGATTATTTACCTTCTCTATAAACTATATAAATCTGAAGTGTATTTTTTACCTTTAAAAGAAAATCAAATAGTGTTAATAACATTATTTCTCTTGACTCTCACCTTTTTAGCCATTACTCTTAGTTCTCTAAATAGATTAGACCTTTAATAATAATAATAATAAAATTTGTGTACAGTGCTCAGATGCACCACAACTCATCAAAGTCTCATGTCTAGTACATAGAATAATGTATTAGTGTGAGGAACATGAATAGCATACAGTACTACAGAGTCTCTAATGAATAGCATACAGTAATAATATACATGTATGTGTACAGTGGTGTCAAACATCAAAGTCTCATGTCAAGTACACAGAATAATGTATTAGTGTGAGGAACATGAATAGCATACATACATGTATGTGTACAGTGCTCAGGTGCACCACAACTCATCAAAGTCTCATGTCAAGTACACAGAATAATGTATTAGTGTCAGGAACATGAATAGTGTACAGTAATATACATGTATGTGTGCGTGCGTGCGTGCATATGTTTGTAGAGGGGGTATCAGGTATAGTGTTGGCAGATTACAGGAAGCATGGAGGTTTTAAAAGATGCAATATTTTGGCAGTTTATTCCATACCTCAGCAACTCTGAGCATGAAAAAATGTTTCCAAAAGTCATGTGAGCCATGCTGTTTTCTGACTTTGTAGGCATGCTCACATGTGTTAGAAACATGGAGAACAGAAAGGTGCTCAAGATTGCCGTTCTTCTTCCATATTCAATTTTAAAACTTAATAAAAACTATTTTTAATAAAAGTAATCTTTTCTAATGTTAAAACTAAAAAGTATATTGCTATCTCATAGATGCTGATAGGTACACATCCTGCTTCCCTCACACATAAGTCTAAAAAGACACAGTAAAATCACATCCATGCACCCCAGTGTTTTTCTTTTTTCTTCCCTCACTATTTCAAGCTAACTGTAAATACATTTCAATAATTTCTTAGAAATGAATTACACAGGATGCTACGTAGGAGTTAGGTGGCTTTAGTTGTTTCCCCAGATAATAAATAAAAACCCTACAATTTATTAAGAAACTTTAGTTGGGACCCATAAATTGTACTAAATTAAAAAGCTATCAGGTAATACCCCATCCCAAATTTATTTTTAGCCAACTCATTATAAGTAAGTTTTTTTTTTTTTATTATTATAATTCTAACAAGAATTCTACATATTTTTAGCATAAAACTTACAGTTTAAATGATCTGAAAAAAGGATTAAAAACAAAATATCATTTTCAGATCATTAGAACTGTAAGTTTTATGATAAAAAAGTATGTCGAATCTCTTTTTTATTGTTATATACACAATATTTCAGATGATGTGCTCTCCAGCCTTCTTTAGGTGTTTCTTGTTATTTTTGAGATGAGGCTTGATAATTTGTATTTAGATTTTTTTTTATATACAGTTTTCTTCATCTTTATTGTTATATACAAAAAAAATTTTTTTAATTCAAAAATTTAAATACATAATTATCAAGCTTCATCTAAAAAAAAAAAAAATCAACAAAAAAATCAGACAATAAACATTTTAAATTGTTGCTGTGAAATTGATTAAGTGAGTAAAAAATAAATTACAAATAAAATAGTGTTATATTAGGCATTAGCAATAATTTCGTCTGCTAGGAGTTTTAAAAGCGAATTAAGAATAATTAAATCAATTATTTAAGGTTAAACTTTGTCTAAATCGATAAGTAGTAGCATAATGACCATCATTAAAAAAAGAAAAATATAATTACATATGCAGTTTATTTTTAAAAGATTCAGAACTATTTGTTTTGGTCAATTTTGATGATATCCGCCATTTTGGCTGTTTTTCAATGGTTTTAGACGCTTGTTTACAATTTTAACGTAACATTTGGGATAGAAAAAAAAATTTACCAAAAATCAAGTAATTATCCGATTTTAATGAAATTCATAATGCATCAGTTATTTTATTTCAAAACTTTAATTTAGTATTTTTGCTATGAAAAATTAATATATAAAATTCATTTAAAATATGAAAATCCTGATGTTAAGTTTAAAATGTTCTATTTTTAGATTCTAAAAATAAATATCTACTTAATGCAAACCTTATTTTAGGTGCCAAAAGTAATAAGCTTTGAAGAAAAACTATTGAAAATGTGCCCTCCCCCCCACCTTTTAAGCAGAAAAAAACATCGATGTATAATTTTTTCTTTTATAAAATAATAGCCAATTAAATAATTATCGAAATGAGTAAAAAAGAAATCTCCAAAAGTTAATTATTTATTATTTTTTTACATTTGATTTTTTGATTTTCGATACTTATTTTCTCATAGAAGCGCAACCGTAAAAAAATTTTTCTATTCATAAGTTTGGTCTTTTATCTCATTATTTATACTGTAATTAGTACAATATATGACCAACTTGCAAAATATTTTACGCCCTCAACATAAGGGGGGTCAAAATTAAGCAACCTGAAAAAAATGAGAAAGTTTTGAAATAAAATAAATAATGCATTATAAAGATCATTCATTAATACATAAACACTGAAAATTTCATTAAAATCCGATAATTTCCTGATTTTTGGTAAATTATTTTCTGTAGTGGGGGCTAAAGTCATTTTGTCAAAAACGCATTTTAGGCTCAGTTTGCCAGTCCCTATGTTATATCATTAAAGATAAAATTTGTTAATAATTCCTAAATATTTCAGTCAATTTATTTCTTTTTTGGGAAAAAAAAAAAAAAAAAAAAAAAAAAAAAATTGGTTATCTAAAATAATAGATAAACCTTTTTTTTTTTTTTTTTTTTTTTGTTTTTTCAGAATTACCTACACAACTGCTGCTACTGTTGTTTGCACCAAGTGAACTAAGTTAATTGGGTGGAGAATAACATACCTTTTGATAATCTTTTTCCTTACACACCTCTCAGCACAAATCAATGCCATTGTTAAGAAGAAAGTTAAATACTTATCTAATGTCTACTGTCTACATAAATTTTCAACCTTAGGTTAAAACATTTATTCTTGAGTAAATATTTTACCTACTATCCAGATTTGTTTTTTGTTTGTTTGTTTGTTTGTTTGTTGTTTTTTTTTAAATTTTGCCATTCTTGAGAAAACTTCAAAATTTGAACTTAGGACTTTTTTTTTTTTTTTTTTTTTTTTTTCCAATCAAATTTCAAAGAATTTCATCAGCATGATTTTTTTGTATCTTTAGCTACTATCCATTAAAGATTTTGGGATTTTTTTTTTTTTTTTTTTTTTTTTAGATTCTTGAAAACTTTTCTTTAATTTTTTTTTTTTTTTTTTTTTTTTTAATCAAATTCCAAAAAATTTTATCATCTGCATAATTTTTTCTTTGACCTTATCTTTCATCTTTTATTTAATTGTGTATCGAAATAGATATGCATTACAGATAGGTACACATCCTGCATCCCAGTGTTTTTCTTTTTTTCTTCCCTCACCATTTCCAGCTAACTTTAAATACATTTCAATAGTTTCTTAGAAATGAATTATGCAGAGAGGCTACAAGGTTAGACTGCTTTCGTTGGGACCCATAAATTTAGGCGTGGACTCATTCAAAGCAAATATGTGGGTCCCTGGACACACTAAATTAAAAAGCTATCAGCATCACTGCATTAGATTGTCAAACATATATCATAAAATGATAGGTAAATAGTAAGGCAGACTGGGCTCTTTAACCTTGTTATGGCAAACCATCTAGGAGAATGAAAACTCTAGATTTAAACTTGTTAAACTTTACTTAAGCAGGATGTGACAAGATCAGTTTCTTATGTGGAGGGGGTGATATATTATGAAATAAAATATTTGTAAGAATATTTTGGTTATGAACTGGATTGATATAAAATTAAATGGTATCTTAAACTCAGTCAGTAGAGCACTTGACTAGGAATCGCAAGGTTCCTGGTTCGATACCGGCCCTCACCAACTCAGCGTATGAGTAACACAGGGATCTGTGTGGAGATGATGGTAGGTGTGGTGCTCCACCTCAGACGCCAAAAACAATCTAATTGTTCTAGTGCTAGTGAAAAGGCGATAGATTCCCTCACTGTCTGGCTGATACTGAAATTATGCCACTCTGGCAACTTTATTTATGCTAAGCTTGATTCTTATTTTTATCAATTATAAATCTAAATGTATTAATCATTGTTTTTGTTTTTGGATTTGAGTTTTATCACTCCTACCTTTATTAAGATGAGACCTAAACTTAGTGTTTTCTACATAATCAATATGCAAGATATATAGAATGTTTGGGGGGGGGTGATTGGGGTTTTTTTGTTTTTTTTTAATGTATATAGTTTGATTTTCTTGGTTTTCACAAATATATTTGGATCTGGGTACAAACCTAGAAAGGGTTAATATAGATCAACAGCAGATTTATCCTCTTTATAACATTAATGCTGCCCAAGAAGAGAACATGCTACTATACCACTTGAGATATATATATATATATATATATGTGTGTGTGTATAGTACTCAGGACCTCAACTTTGGTGGACAAATACACGAATTCCACCCAAATATTAAAAAGTTGGCCAGAAAACTCGAAAAGATGAAAAATAAAATTGTTAAACAGGAGATTTGTCTTTTGTTTAATTCAACATGTATAAATGAAAAAATGCTGCCCATATATATATATATATATACATGTATTTATATACACACACACATACAGTTGTTTATCTCCCTGGTTTAGCGCGAGGGAAAAGGGGATAGACTCCCTTGCTGTCCAGCTGATACTGACAATAGGCCACTTTGACTTTACGACATATAAAAACGGTGACTAAAAAGCATTTTTTTTTTTTTATTACACTGCACTAAAAAAATTTCATTGATTATAACTATAGTTTCATGAGAGATGCGATTGCATCAGACTGATCTTTATGCAAAACATGGAAATTAATTTATAAATTGGGTATTTAAAAAAAAAAAAAAAAACTTTGCTGTCTGTTCGTATGTATGTATGTGTCTATCTATCTATCTATCAGTCTGTTCGTATGTATGTATGTGTCTATCTATCTATCTATCTATCTATCAGTCTGTTCGTATGTATGTATGTGTCTATCTATCTATCTATCAGTCTTTCGTATGTATGTATGTGTCTATCTATCTATCTATCTATCAGTCTGTTCGTATGTATGTATGTGTCTATCTATCTATCTATCAGTCTGTTCGTATGTATGTATGTGTCTATCTATCTATCTATCTATCAGTCTGTTCGTATGTATGTATGTGTCTATCTATCTATCTATCAGTCTGTTCGTATGTATGTATGTGTCTATCTATCTATCTATCTATCTATCAGTCTGTTCGTATGTATGTATGTGTCTATCTATCTATCTATCAGTCTGTTTCGTATGTATGTATGTGTCTATCTATCTATCTATCTATCAGTCTGTTTGTTGTATGTATGTCTATCTATCTATCTATCTATCTATCTATCTATCATCTATCTATCTATCTATCTATCAGTCTGTTCGTATGTATGTATGTGTCTATCTATCTCATCAGTCTGTTCGTATGTATGTATGTATCTATCTATCTATCTATCAGTCTGTTCGTATGTATGTATGTATGTGTCTATCTATCTATCTATCTATCTATCTATCTATCAGTCTGTTCGTATGTATGTATGTGTCTATCTATCTATCTATCAGTCTGTTCGTATGTATGTATCTATCTATAATATATATATTAGTGGAGTGGCCCATTGTCAGTATCAACCAGACAATGAGGGAGTCTACTGCCTTTTCACTAGTGCTAGACCAGGGGATTTTTTTTTCTTCCTCGGGTGGAGCACCACCTAATGTCAGCCCTCCACCTTACTGCACAGATCCGATAACCCAATTGTGCTACTCATTTGCTGAGTTGTCAAATGCCAGTATCAAACACAGAACTTTGCAATTCATAGTCAACTTAAATAAAATTTTGAAAAAATAAAATTTAAGTTAAATTTGAACTCTTTTGAAATTTTTATTATTGGCAAATGAAAAGTTTGCTCCATTTACCAAAACTTTTCTTTTTATTTATATATATATATATATATATATATATATATATATATAAGCATAGAGTATTCGCCTATGGACCACAAGATTTCAGATTTTATATCAGTCCTTGCCAACTCGGCACCTAGAGTAGCGCAGCTTGGATAGAGTGGAGCTGATGATAGGTGTGGTACTCCACCTCAGACGTGAAAACTTTTTTCCTGGTCTAGCATTAGGGAGAAGGGGAAGGACTTGCTCACTTTCCAGCTGATACCACTCTGCCAACTTTACTTATGTGTGTGACAAAATATATTGCATTTTCTTATTTGCCTATATTTATTTTTTTTTTTATTACTAATGTTTTTTTGTTTTGTTTTTTTTCTTGTGTATAATCTTTACTAAAAGGTAAAAAGTTAAAGGGGAAAAAACATTACCTACTTACTAAGATTATTCATCGTGACTGAAACTGGTTTTTAAAAAGAAAACTTGAAAAGTGACTTCAGACTGTAAAATTGTATAAGCTTGGTTCATTTTTAAGTGTTTTACCAA
>CM042179.1:36825031-36860031 GCA_023376005.1 Doryteuthis pealeii
CTTATATAATCAATACCATACAATATGATCCCCAATGATGCTAACACATTGTTAAAACCAATTACTAAAAAAGTATAAATATAAATACACAACATATATTACTTCCTAATCGTTAGGCATGACATAACCCCAGATGGGTTGATATGCTGTTAGAATCATTAAACCAACCAACCAACATTCCCTCATATGAAGCCTGTCATTTTCTTTACAAGGATCTTTAGCTCCCTCATCCACTTACTATTATATTCTACTAGAATCTGCTACCCTGCATTGCTTGGGTAAAGATGTATGATAAGAAGTTAGTCTCGCAGATCCATTGATTGTTTTGGTCTTACATAATTGATTTGTATTTTAATCCCGAACGTCACCAATGGCTTTCCCTTCTCTTACTATTCAAATCCTAATTTTTAAATATCTTCCCAGATATAAATAGTCTTCATTGTTTTTGCACAAAAAGCAAGCTCTGTTGATAGTGAATGTGTGTGTGTGTGTGTGTGTGTATATATTCACATTGTCGTTAATTGACTTATTTTCGTAGTTACCTCCGGACATACATACACACAAACTGTCCTTTATATATGTACAGATTGTTCATTATAAATGATCAATATAAACAATATAGATCTAATTAAGACCTGAAGATTGAGACATCTGCATAAAATCACTCGGGTAATTAATAATTTCTATTATGTTACTTCCTACTTGACTAAACTTTCTAATTACTTATCAATTTATTTATTATTCTTATGTGCAACATTTGTATGGAAGTACTTGGTGTAATTGTTAAAGTCATGGGAAATGGACTCATTTCCCAGAGTTCAAATCCTAGACGTGGTAATTGCATTTCACTTAGCGCTAATACCCTTGGGAAAGGTATGAATCCTACTCTCCCTCCAGCTATGGGTAAATAGTAGGGCAGACTGGGCTCTTTAACCTTGGTTAGGCAACCGGTCTAGGAGAAGGAAAACTCTGAATTCAAACCTGTTGAACTCCACTTAAGAAATTGACCTTGTGTCACATCCTGCTCGTGTGGAGGGATTGGTAAATATAATATATATATATATATATATATATATATATATATATATATATATGCAACATTTGTAAAAACTTATGTCAATACACAAATTTCCTTTTTTTTTTTTTTTTTTTTTTTTTTTCTTTTTTTTTTTTTTTTTTTTTTTTTTTTTTCTTCCATATTTCCATACAATATTAATAATTCCATTATCATTTTAAGAAGAAAATTTTATCTTATCAAATAAACATGTTACACTGATAAACCTTTAACAAGCTTTATCAGTGAAACATGTTTTATTTGAATATTTATTTAAGGAAATCCAGATAGATAACTTATAATAATAACTTATAGATAATTTATTTTCAACAAATTGCTTTTCATCTTTTCAGTTATTTTTCTTAACTGAATTTCCAGATATCATTATCCAAAACGTTTTTTATTATATATATATATCATTAATTTCAAAGGAAAAAAGTTTAGTTTTAAAGACTAAAACTTTATTTTAGGAGACATAGAGAAATAAAAATAATTCTAAACCAGACAAGTATATATAATATTAGCTACCTATAATTCTTTAGTTCTCCTGAGGAAGGTGTACCTTGAACACCGAAACTGTGATACAACTATAAATGCTCTATTTTTTACAAAATATATTGAGCCCTTTTGGATTAACTACTTATGCTACTGCAATGAAAACATGATAGTAACTTTTGGATGAATATAGCTATAGTATGAGATGGTCACTGTTTCAGCTTTTTCTGGAATGGTGTACCAAAGGCAGTATTATTGGTAGAGTGTTCAATATAAAATAGAGCTGTTATATAATAAGATAAATATATAAAGGTTTTACATATCTATTTATTAGGTGACAAAGGAACATTCACGACCATATTGGTTTCATGCGATATGTCACACATTCACAGAACATTGTATTATGTGTGTGACCAGTTACCCTGCGTACGCAACCTTTATGCTGTCCATAAACACTCTCATACATTCAAACTACCACCACATACATACGCATATCATTTTATCCAATCATACACATCCCATGTCTATTGAATTTTCTGAAATTTTTTTGAAATTTTTTCGATTTTCCTTGCATTTGAAACATCTTCACCTGATGATTGCATCGCATGAAACCAATATGGTTGTGAATGTTCCTTTGTCACCTAATAAATAGATATGTAAAACCTTTATATATTTATCTTATTATATTATAAAAATTTGGTTTTTAACATCTCAACCATTTCACGACTGGTTTTCAACATCTCAACCATTGATCTCATCTGATGATTGGATTACCATGAAACTTTAAGTTATGAGTGTATAACCATAATATTACCATTGATTATCTTATTATATATATATATATATATATATATATATATATATATATATATATATTTGGCAGTTGGTTGTTCCGTCTTTCCTTCATATGTTGCTCTTGATGAGGGCTGCTTTGTTAAAAGGTTGAAACAGATCTGTCAGCAAACTAATAATATCATTTGTTTTTTCTAAAAAAAAATTTCAATTCATACTGTCAGATTCACTTCCATTTACTTCATATATATATATGTGTGTGTGTGTGTGTGTGTGTATATGTATGTGTGTATATATGTGTGTACATATGTGTGTGTGTGTGTGTATATATGTGTGTGTGTGTGTGATGACATCCAATGACCTAAGAGGTCATCCTGTGGTCTGTTTGTAAAAACTTATGTTAACACAAATTTATTTTTTTCTATATTTTGATAGTGTCCTGAGTATAACATTAAACTGCATCTAGTGGTGAGGTTCCTATTCTGGAGATCTGAGAGGTGGGGGGGGGGTCCCCCTTTAGCATAACTCTCAGGTTCATCCTGTTAGGGTCCTATCTGTGGGTCAAATAGATTTTTAAAAATGAGTCTTTAAAAAATATGCTTAAAAAATAAATTTGAATACCCAACAAGAATTAATAGGACAAACGTCTTTAGCATGGAATAATCCAAGATTTTGGCATGCCATAAAATCCAATATATTTCAATAATGTATTATTAAATACTAGTACAAAATAAAAAAAATGCCCTCTGGGTGATGTAAAAATAGAGTTTTGAAACATATGGGTGGGAGTAAAAAAAATTCAATGTCAGCCAGTTTGTACCCTAAGTAAAATCATCAAATTCATTAAAGGATTAAAAAATAAAACAATTTGAAATGTAAACTTTAAATATGTATTAAAAATTGTTTTAAAAAACAATGAGGACTGTCTAATGTTGCATGTTCAAATTTTGAGTGTATTTATTCTATGTTATGATGATTTTGGGGTAATGTGACGTAATTTTTGTTACAGACAAAAACCGGAAGCGAATCTCCGTTATTAATAGATATTTATTGGAATATACTCTCACATGTAGAAATATAGACAGATTATTTTATAATTTAAGGAAACTATTTTTTTTTTGGGGGGGGGGTATCATTTTCAATTTTGTTGTCTATGTAGATATATAATCTAAAACTTTTGAATAGAAAATAGGTCTATATTATGCTTTTATAAAGCAAGCACAAAATATGAACACTTACACATACTGTCAAAATACACAATTTGTAATATATTTAAAGCAAATCCTGTTTTCTCTTCTATATTCATGTCTATCTTTCTCTCTCACTCTTTACTTTCTTTTTATCTTTTATGGATATATATATACACAAATGAACACTTTGTATCTTTCAAACTAATATACAGAATGTTTCATCTATTCAGTATAATTGACTAGACCCACTACCCGGCATTGCCTGGGTAGTGGGGAGATAAAAAAGTTAATCTCTCAGATCCATTCTTACTGAATCACGAGTTGGATCCTCGCAGGATGCCCCATTAAAATCCCTATGTAAAAAAACACCTTGCGTTGATCCAGCTGCTCTGAAAAGAAAAATTCATGTCTACTATTTAAAATATCAAATCCTAAAAATTCTATGCTGTTATCATTTAAATATCATTTTTTTAAAATTCTATGCTGTTATCATTTAAATTTCATTTTTTAATTATCTTCACTAATGATCAAACCTTCATTATTTTTGCTCAAAAACCAAGGTCTGGTGATAGTGAATGTGTGTATATATATCTATTTACTTTGTCATTAATTGTTTTTATTTTCGAAGTTTCCTCCGAACATACACATAAACACAACTGCCCTTTATATATGTATAGATAGATAGATTAGACAATACTCTCTTCAACATTTAGATAGTCTGAGACAATAGAGAAAACTCTTAAAAAAGAAAAAAATTTAAAGGCCACCTTCATATCCTATTTGTAAATTTATATTGTTTTTATTAGTCAGCAGAGTGGTCTATTCACTATATTAGCCAGATAGTGAGGGAATCTATCTCCTTTTCACTAGCGCTAAACCAGGGAGATTGTTCTTGGATCTGAGATGGAGTGCCACAATTATGAACAGCTCCCCACATTACCATACAGATCCAAGCTGTGCTACTCATGTGCCAAGTCAACATTGAGTCAGAAATTGTCGATAATTAACGTTTAATAGTTATCTCTTCTGAAAAGTGACAGTATTAGATGTTAACCAACATTATTCTTAAGTTACCAACTGGATAGAAAATTTTAAGTTTTAACACCATTGCTCTAACAAAAGTCTATCTACAATGTGCCATCTTTGCTGTTACAATAACATAGATACAAAAATATTATATAAGGTGTCAAAAAAGATTTTTTGTACTTTTTGATACCTTGTATTCTGAAAAAAAAAAATAACGTTCCTTTTTTTTTCTTCAGGATACAAGGTGTCAAAAAGTACAAAAAATCTTGATACTTTTTTGACGCACCTTGTGGATTTTAACATTTCTCAGATGAATAATATTACTGAACACCTCCCCCATCTTAACCAATTAAGTAAACTTCAAAATTTTATGAAAAGAATATATTTCAAAGTTTACTAACAAAACCTCGCTTATAAACCTGGGATTATTTCGGTATATTTATTTGAACGTTGTTTTTACTTTTACTTTTTTTTTTTTTTTTTTTTTTTTTTTTTTTTAAACTATTTCAGCCCGAAATTAACTTGAAAACTCCCAAAGTGCATTTTTTTTTTTCTACATTTGTTTTTTTCTACATTTGTTTTTTTCTTTCTTAAAGACATGTTAATAATTAAAAAAATTTTTTTTTTTCTTTTTCAATGAAAGGCTTGTTCCCAGTACTTGAAACTTGCCCAAAATCTTGGTAAACGATGGCAGAAGCTGCTGCAAAATGAACATGAACAACGGCTGAAGCTCGAGGAGATGGTGGAGCAGTTGGCCAAACAACAGGCATCACTTGAGAAGCAAGCTCGAAAGTCCTTGCATGCCGTCAATTCACCAATTATGGAGAATGATACAGGTATGTAGTTTAAAAGAAAATAAAAACAATATACTTACCTTATTTTTCCTTTTAAATCTTTTTTGTTCCATAGACAAAATTAAAACCTAAACCTAAAATTAAGATTCTTTCATACAAAATGGCAACAACACTAGAATAAACTCTTCCTAATCAAACCCAATTTGGGAGGCTAGATACCAACTTTAAGGAAGTCTAGAAAGGAACAAGTCATTGTGTCCCGATTAGGCATTGGTCATACAAGACTAATGCACTCCTATACACTCAAACAAGAACAACAACTACAATGTGGAACATGTCAAACACCTTTGACAGTTAAACACTTATTCATGGAATGCATGTTTTTTGCTCAAATCAGTAACCATTATTTTAATGCAAACAATATGAAAGATTCATTTGAAAATGTCAACATGGAAGATATTCTGTCCTTTTTGAGGGAAATAAAATTATACCATAGAATATAAACATGAACTTAATCAATACCATACAACATAATCACCAATAATGCTAACACATTGTTATAACCAATTACTAAAAAGTATAAATATAAATACACGATATGTATTACTTCCTAACTGTTAGGCACGATATAACCCCAGACGGGTTGATATACCGTTAAAATCAATAAACAAGTATGGGGCACTCAGTGAGGAATTGTGATTATATGCAGTCTACCCCACTCAGCAATAAATTACTTTCCTTAGAAAGTTGTATTTTAAATTAAACATTTTTTGTTTGATATCTTTTTTTTTTTTTTTTTTTTTTTTTTTTTTTTTAATGGTGGGGATGGTTCACTTACATGTACTCACAATTGCATGACCCATTAAGATTTTGCATATTTAGTCTTTATTAAAAATTTATATTACCATTTTATGAATCAAATTTTTAATCTAGCAGTAAAAAAAAAAAAAACCTGTTGGCTCTTAACTTTTGAGCAAGTGTATATTTTATTAGAACATCATTTTTAAGATTGATGAAAAATGAAACAGTTTTCTATGTTTTAATTATTTGTCATTATTTAAATGTTTATTTTTTTCATTTTCTCTCAGTTCCCCATTCTTCTGATGAAGACGAATTTTTTGAGGCAGTTGAACATCAGATAGAAGAGTTCAGTGTAGCACTACCTCATGATAAAACACACAGGTTTGTAGTAACATTTCATTTGATTTTCTATAGTTTTATAAACTATTTATGAAATTACACATGTTCTACAAAAATTGAAAATAGATACAGGGTGTTTAAAACTATATATATATATATATTTTTATATGGCTTTAAGCTGACAATTTTTGGAGGATATGTGCTTAATTGAAGTCATACCTAATTTTGAAAATTAATTAGTTAATAATTAATGAATTTAAGCGGGCATATATGTTCAAATGTAAGGCTAAACAAATCGAGAAAATGTCAATTTCTCGATTCGTTTAGCTTTACATTTGAACATATATGCCCGCCTAAAATTCATTAATTATTAACTAATTAATTTTCAAAATTAGGTATGACTTCAACTTTAGGTATGAAGAAAATATTTTTAAAATATAACAAACACAGGATGTTATGATCAGGGGAAACAATTTTATGTGTCAATACTTAAGCATTTCGGTATATTGTACCATCTTCAGGACAATGTTAAGTAATGATTATGTGAGGGACAAAATGAAAGATGTTAATTGTATAATGAATGTGTGAATATGATGTTATTAACCATTAATTTTTAAATGAGCGTTTGTTTACGAAAGCCAATGACGTGATCAATGCATGTTCAAAAATGGAAGGTGAAGATCATAGGATGATGTATGCATGAACGTAATTATGTGGATATGCGTATATATGGATTATATGTATTTATATATTGTTTTAATCTTATTTTTCTAACATTAATATTCCATATGAAATACGTCATATCTTTGTTAACTTTTCGTTCTCCGCCTATTCACATTCATGCATACGTCCTCCTATGATCTTCACCTTCCATTTTTGCACATGCAATGATTACGTTATTGGCTTTCGTAAACAAACGCGCATATAAAAATTAACGGTTGATAACATCATATTCACACATTCACTATACACTTAACATCTTTCATTTTGTCCCTCACATAAACATTATTTAACAGTGTCCTGAAGATGGTACAATATACCGAAATGCTTAAGTATTGACACATAAAATTGTTTCCCCTGATCGTAACATCCTGTGTTTGTTATATTTTCAAAATATTTTCTTCTCATATAATATATATAACTAAAAACGGTAACTGTAGCTAGCTATATTTGGAATTTAAAGCATCAAAATATAACCTCTATTATTAAATGGGAAATATTAAAGAAATCAAATATCTGCCGAAGTTGAACTGATCAATGTTTCTTGTGTTTACAAGAAAAGTTAGCGATAAGTAGATTCCTGGATAGGTAAAATTTATTGAATAAGAAGGATGAATTTCTGGGGAAATGCCGACACAGATTGCATTAACTCATTAACGTATTAAGATTAGTATAGATATGATATAAGACCTGCACTAATTATTACGAAAGAAAACCCTACTTAATAGATTTATCAGAAGACTTGAATTTCAGAAATACAAACAAGTAAGATATAAACAAGATGAATAATCTTTTTTTTTTTTAAAGAGGATAGGAGTAAAAACAGCTGATAGATAGAATTAGAAGTTATTTTTGCCGGGTGAACATATGAAAAACTAATTAATTTCAAAGGGAAAAAGTTTAGTTTTAAAGACTAAAAGTTTATTTTTAGGAGACCTAGAGAAATAAAAATAATTCTAAACCAGACAAGTATATATAATATTAGCTAGCTACCTATAATTCTTTAGTTATCCTGAGGAAGGTGTACCTTGAACACTGAAACTGTGATAGAGAGAGAAACTTTTCTACAACTATAAATGCTCTATATTTTACGAAATATATTGAGCCCTTTTGGATTAATTACTTATGCTACCACAATCAATGAAAACATTGTAGCAACATCTGATGAATATATATATATATAATATATATATATAATCAATTGGAGCTGCTTTATGATTTTAAAGTTTCCACCTGTTCCCCATCCCTGTTAATCACATTATTGGAATCTTCACTATTTGGTCTCCATAATATCAGTTCTGCTTTTCTAATAAAGATACTCCCATAGAAATATTAACATAGTAATTTATGAAATGTGATGAGTTAACAGGAACCAGTATCAAACCTGAAACATTGCAATTTCTAAGCCAATGTTCTACTGATTGAGCTAAATTGTCTCATGAAAGAAATAAGATACAATGAATTGAATGATTACTTTTATTTTTTTGTGTAGATCAAGTTAACATTGTGTAGGAAAGTTCTAATGATCAGAGAAAAATTTTAATTCATTTTACTATATCAGAAAAATATAATTTAAAATAATTTACCAAAACTTTTTTTTTTTTTTTTTTTTTTAACTAATTCCGAAATGCTTTTAGGAACACGTCCTGCGTCCCTGATGCATAAAAATCTAAAAGGACACAGTAAAATCATATCCATGTGTCCCAGTATTTTTCTTTTTTTTTTCTTCTCTCATCATTTCAAGCTAACTGCAAATACATTTCAATAGTTTCTTAGAAATGAATTACACAGGATAGGTTATAGGGTAGGAGTGAGACGGCTTTAGTTGGGACCCATGAATTTCACTGGGGACTCGTTTAAAACAAATATGTGCATCCCAGGACGCACTAAATCAAAAAGCTATCAGCATTATTGTAATTGTTGTATTTATGTATTTTATTTTATTTTTATTTATTTTTTTTACAGGAGAACAGGCAGTGGTGTAAGCATTGATAGTCTGGATCCGGGCCTGGAGGCTCAAAGCACTTCAGAATCTGATGAAGACAACACAAAAGAGGCCAGAGTCGTTTGTGCAAAATCAGAGTCCTCTCCAAAAAAGACTTCAGTAAGTAGAAAATAATCTATCATCACAACTTTCATTGTTTTTGTTTTTTTTTTTGTTTTTTTTTTTTTAATTCAATTTTGACATATTTTTTTTATCGTTATAAAATATTTTAAAAATGATTTTTAAATTGAGATTTATGAATTATGGACATCTGACACAATACATCCTTGTAAATCTTATCTAAATTTAACAAACACAATACAACTTTACAATGGAGGAACGTAGTATAATGGTTGGCGCTGTAGGAAATTTAAAATAAAAAAATTTGAACCTAAAGGTAATAAATACCATTGTTCAAAATATGCCAGACTGCACAGCGTAGCATCGTCAGTTATGTTATTGATTGGCTTGATAGGGGGGTTTCGGGTCTTCCAACATAATACCCCCTTCAGCCAGCCAGACCCCGTTGGAGACGATCAAACTCCAACATGCCACCCATGTCCAACGCCAACAGAAAATAAAGGTAATAAATACCATTGTAATATATCTTGTACTATAAAATTTCATTATTATTTTTCAAATATGTATATATTTACCAAACTCCTCCGCACAAGCAGGATGTGACACAAGGTCAATTTCTTAAGCGGAGTTTAACAGGTTTGAATTCAGTTTTCCATTTCCTGGACTTGTCACCTATCCAAGGTTAAAGAATCCAGTCTGCCCTACTATTTAACCATAGCTGGAAGGAGAATATATGGATTCATACCTTTTCCAAGAGCATTAGCACTATTTGAAATGCAAACAACTTTGTCTAGGATTTGAACTCGGGTCGACTAGTCCATTTCCTATGACTCTAACCATTACACCACACACCTCTATAATATTTTTCAAATATAACTGCAAATGATTCATCTTTTGAAACATTCAAATATTGATTTGATCATTTTCATTTTATTCTACATTATATTTTGTCAATAAGGGCCGGGTTAGCTCTGTCGGTAGAGTGTTCAGCTAGAAACCATAAGGTTCCTAGTTCGATGCCGGCCCTCACAAACTCAGCGTATAAGTAGCATAGGCATCTGTGCAGTAAAGTAAGGAGCTGATGGTAGGTGTGGACCTCAAATCCAAAAATGCAGAGGCAAAAAACACTCCTTGGTCTAGCGCTAGTGAAAAGGGGATAGACTCCCTTGCTGATTGACTGATACCAACTTTAGGCCACCCCGACGACTTTACTTTTATATTTTGTCTCATATTTACTTTATTCATTTTCTAATGAAAAAGATTTTGTATTCAATTTTTGTTTTCTTTTCTTTTTTCCAGAAAGAAGGTGCTAAATATCCTCATCGGAGGAATGCCAGTCAAGACAAGAATAGACAAAGCTCGATCAGTGAGGGTGCAGTTGGGGGTGTTACTGGGCAGTGCCCAAGAGTACGTCGAAAAGCCATATTGGAGCGGCCAAACTACAGTCTGAATCTTTGGAGCATTATGAAAAATTGCATTGGCAAGGAGCTTTCCAAAATACCCATGCCTGTAAGTGTTTCATGTCAGTTTTTAGTTAAATAATTGTAAATTATTAATGTTCTCTAATTGCTACTGTTTGTTTAGAATTTGAAAATGACTAAACTATAAATCAATAATTGTTTTTTAAAAAATGATATTTATTACTTATGATTTAAGATATCTAGCTTTATGGGAAGAAAATTATTTAAATAAAATTATTTAAAATAAAAATCAGAATTATTTCTTACTAGAAGTGGCTACCCAGTGTTGCCTGGATAGAGGGAGGATTTTGTAAAAGTTAGTCTTGCAGATCCATTATTACTTATCACAAGTTAGATCCTCACTGGATGCCCCATAAAAATCCCCACGTAAATATATAACAATATAGTTAGAAATTTTAATTCAATAATTTACAATTTTAAAAAACAAACAATATAAATGAGCTGATTAATTCAATCAATCAACATCATATTTCAATTACCTTCTGTTACTTATACAAATTTTAATTTTTAAATATCTTCCCAAATATAAATAAAATCTTCATTATTTTTTCTCAAAAACCAAGCCCTGGTGATAGTGAATGTGTATATATATTTACTTTGTTGTTAATTGTATTATTTTCAAAGTTTCCTCCAGACATGCACATACACACCAACTGCCCTTTATATATGTATAGATTTCATCTGGACATACATACACACAACTGTCTTTTATATATGTATAGATTTCATCCGGACACACATACACACCAACTGCCCTTTATATATGTATAGATTACCAAAATATTTCTTTATTTTAAAGTTTTTAATGGGGTTGGTTTATCTCGGTCATGGAGCATTTGCCTAGGAATTGCAAAATTCTTGATTCTGGTCTTCGTTAATTCGGTGCATAAATAGCACAATGAACATCCACACACTGATTTGTTTATAGTGGTGAAGGTTTGTGTTGGACCATCCACACTTGGCACAGTCGATAGGAAAGAATTGGTGCATCAAGGGTTGCCACAAACCCAATCAACGACTGACCTCAGGAATTTTGAATTCAGAGTTATCCCTCTCCTAGACTGGTTACCTACCCAAGGCTGAAGGGCCCAGTCTGTCCTACTATTTAACCCATAACTGGAGGAAGAATATATGGATTCATACCTTTCCCAAGGGTATTAACGCTATGTGAAATGCCAACAGCTTCGTCTAGGAATTGAACTCTAAACGACGAGTCCATTTTCCACAACTCTAACCACTAGCCCACGAGCCTGTTTTTATATATATATATATATATATATATATATATATATATATATATATATATATATATAACTGATAGGTACGCGTCCTGTGTCCCTGACTTACAAAAATCTAAAAGGACTCAGTAAAATCATATCGATGCATCCCAGTGGTTTTCTTTTTTCTTCCCTCAACATTTCAAGTTAACTGTAAATGCTTTTTAATAGTTTCTTAGAAATGAATTACACAGGATAGGTTACTAGGTAGGGGTTAGAGGGCTTTGTCAATCTAATCTTTGAAAACATCTTTCTCGTATATTTAATATATTTAAATTTTACTTTTTTCAGGTGAACTTCAATGAACCCCTTTCAATGTTACAACGACTTACTGAGGAGTTTGAATACTCGGAGTGCCTTGACCAGGCAGCACGCTGTGAATTATCTGCTGAACAGATGGTGTATGTGGCTGCTTTCACCATCTCTTCCTATTCTACCACTACTAACCGTACCAGCAAACCATTCAATCCTCTGTTAGGAGAGACCTATGAATGTGACCGAACAGATGACTTGGGATGGAGAGCACTTGCAGAGCAGGTCAGTTAATATTAAACATTATTAATACTAGTACAAAATAAAAAAAAATACCCTCCGGCCGATGTAAAAATAGATTTTTGAAACATATTGCCTGAGGGGTGGGAGTAAAAGATTCAATGTCAGCGAGTTTGTACCCTAAGTAAGTAAAATCCTCAAATTCATTAAAGGATTAAAAAATAAAACAATTTGAAATGTAAACTTTAAATATCTATTAAAATAAAACAAAAACTATATATAGATATATAATACCAGTCATGTAGTTATTAAAACTTGTTTTAAAAAGCAATGAGACTGTCTAATGTTGCATGTTCAAATTTTCACTATTTATTCTATGTTATGATGATTTTGGGTAATGTGACGTAAGCAGTGACGTAATTTTTGTTACAGACAAAAACCAGAAGAGAATCTCCATTATTAAGAAGATAGTGTTAAATGAATAGTGTAAAACTTAAAATAGTTTAAAAGAATTAACATAGTGTTAAGGAAATTTTGTATATTTAAATAGCAACAACCAAAAAAAAAAAAAAAAAAAAGATGAAAACATTTACAAGTTGTCATTTTTTATTGTTAGATGGAATTTTGAGGTATGAAAAAGCTTCAGATACGCTTATGTTAATAAGTTCACTAAAAATACTCAAGTTTCAAAATTTATTATGCCAAAGAAAAATGTAATTTATAAGAACATAAATATAACATATTACAAGACATAATTTAATAACATTCTGTTTGTTTTTATACAATACAGTGCTATTTTTCTTATTTAAAAAAAGACATAACAAAAAATTTTTTAGTGTGTTGGGGGCTGGAATGGGTTAGTGGTATTTCAGTTTATTTCAGTGGGGAAAATTGATTTGATAAACAAGGAAATTGAGTTACAAGTGGAATGAATTAAACTTGTAAGTCAAGGTAGCACTTGGGGGTCTGGAACAGATTAATGGCATTTCAGTTTATTTCAATAGGGAAAATTGATTTGATATACAAGGAAATTGAGTTACAAGTGGAATGAATTAAACTTGTAAGTCAAGGTACCACTTGGGGGTCTGGAACGGATTAATGGCATTTCAGTTTATTTCAATAGGAAAAATTGATTTGATATACAAGGAAATTGAGTTACAAGTGGAATGAATTAAACTTGTAAGTCAAGGTACCACTTGGGGGTCTGGAACAGATTAATGGCATTTCAGTTTATTTCAATGGGGAAAATTGATTTGATATACAAGGAAATGAGATAAATTAAACTCATAAGTCAAGGTACCACTGTATTTGCAAAACATTCAAGATATATATATATATATTTTTTATTTTGATAACACCAAAAAGAATGAATTGCTTTGTTAATTGCTAAAACTTCAAATTGTAAAGAAACAAAAAACATTCTGTAAATTTAAATGAATCATTGTTCTTTTATTAAAGCTTCATTTTTATTTCAATTGTTTTACATTATGAAATATTTATTTATACAGGTTAGCCACCATCCCCCAATGTGTGCTCAATACACAGAAGGCAGGGGTTGGCGTTTGTGGCAGGAATTCACTATGATGAGTAAATTCCGTGGAAAATATTTGCAGATTATTCCAATGGGTAAGACACTTTCTTCTATGACTACATGTTTTGATATCGCAAACACGTATGACTGCGATATTATGAACACGTATGACTACACACACACACAAATTAAAAGGCGTTTGTTACCATTGGTCTCAAAGCATTGTATTAGTTGCTTATCACAACTAATACACTGCTTTGAAACCAATGGTTACAAATTTTAATTGTGTAGTATATCATAACAAATGAATATAGCTCTGTAATCAAGCACTTTATTTTTCTTTCTCTAATAAATATATATATATATATATATATAAAGGTATTACATATCTATTTATTTGATGACAATAGAACAGTCACAACCTTAGGTTTCATACATGCTAAAATTGCATGCATTCATCAGGTGACGTTGATACGAATATAAGGAAAATCGATTTTTTTCGATTTTCCTTGTATTTGTATCAACGTCACCTGATGAATGCATGCGATTTTGGCATGTATGAAACCTAAGGTTGTGACTGTTCTATTGCCATCAAATAAATAGATATGTAATACCTTTATATATTTATTATATTATTATATAATAGCTCTATTCTTTATATTGAGCATTCTCCTAATACTACTGCAATTTGGCACACCATTCCAGTGAAAGCTGAAGCGGTGACTATCTTAGACTATATATATATATATATATATATATATATATATATATATATATATATTATATATATATATATATATATATATATAATTAAAAAATTTGAGATGAAACAAAGAAATCTCAGTGTTCAACCACAAATTTGTAGGAGCTTCATTTATTTATTTATTGAATTTTTTAAATATAATTGTTTTCCATAGCCTGAAACCTGGGTAGTTGCCTATTTTGCCATCATCAGGTCGCTAATAACTCTTCTGGTGTTTATGCGAAGACATTTCTTGCTCTTATATATATATATATATATATATATATATATATATATATATATATATGGTACTTATTATTTGCAACTTTGTTTCATTATTCAACCATTTTATTTTATTTTATTTTATTTATTTTTTTTTTTTTTTTTTTTCAGTATTAGCCATTTAGAATTTACAAAGTCAGTAACCATTATACATGGCGAAAAGTTACTACAACTGTGCACAATATCATTGTTGGCCGATTGTGGGTAGACAATTATGGTGAAATGGATATCACTAACCACACGACTGGTGATAAGTGCCACTTGAAGTACTCAGCCTACAGTTACTTCAGCAGGGAGACGCCAAGAAAGGTACATTTTATAATCATTTTTTACTTTTTTACTTTTTTTTTTTTTTTTTTTTTTTTTTTTTTTAATGTGTAACAAATTAAATATCAAGTTGTGCTGCTGACAACATGGATTCCTTTGATTCTCTCTCCCTATACAATCCCTATTAATTGTCGCTCTAGGCAAGTCTACTATCTTCTCAAAGAATCTTTGCACAGCATATATGGTATTTACCTCGTACCCCACTTGTACGGGTTAGGCATAAAGGCCCTATTAATGTGGGACCACCCACAAACCGAAGCTCATGGGTGGTGAGTGAAAAATTGCATTGATCCCGTCAAGGGGGGCACCTCGGGTACTGGGCAATAAACCCAGCCCTGCCCCTTTAAATCAAGAGGGCAGGTGTTGCCCCGAGGGATAGCCCCCTGGGATCAACGATAATAGTTTGTAAGGTCCAGGGCCAAAGCCACTGGAGCACCACCACCCCGACATTTGCACAGAATATATGCGCTATCAGAAATACTGATAGGTACACGTCCTGCATTGCTAACACACAAAAATCTAAAAGGATGCTGTAAAATCATATCCATGCATCCCAGTGTTTTTCTTTTTTCTTCCCTCACCATTTCAAGCTAACTGTAAATACCTTTCAATAGTTTCTTACAAATGAATTACCCAGGATAGGTTACTAGGTAGGAGTTAGATGGCTTTAGTTTTCCTGAGAACTCATTCAAAGCAAATATGTGCATCTCAGGACACACTAAATCAAAAAGCTATCGGCATCACTGCACTATTAACACTATATATAGATAAAGTACTATTAAATAATTCATCTGATAGTTCCCAAAAATTCCCTTTTTTTTTTTTTTTTCTTTACACAATTATTTCTGAAATGATCCAAATTAATCTTCCACCCTGTCGGCTGGGGCGTTAGAATGCACCTTTGCAGAGGGGTAAGACTCCCCCAATGGGGCCACCTTTTGGCCGTGGGTGGCAACCCGTGATGCTTAAGGATAGAGCCCAGGTGGATGAGCAGTTCATGACATGCAATACTCCACTTTGGCCCTATCTTGGGCTAGACGGGCGGTCGGAGAGGCCCCCTTTGATCAATCGGCTGATCACGTCAAGTCCTAGCACCTATATGATTTTCCCAACCCTATTGCCCTTATGGCAACCAAGCCAAATCTTTTTTATCATATGGGTGCTAGAAAGCGGTGACTGAGGGTCTACATGTCCTGGGAATGACGTTAAACTCTATCTGATGGTGAGGTTCCAGTTCTGGAGGTTTGGGATGTGGAGCACCCCTTCATCACCATTGCTCCCTGGTCCACTCTGACCCAGAGTGGTAGTACCTGTTAGGGTCCCATCTATCGGTTAAATAGAAAAATGTATTTATAAAAAAATTGTATTATCCATTAAGAATTGATTTATTTCAAAATTTTATTGGCATTAAATGACCCACTGAGGTTGATATGCCGTAAAACAAACCAAACCAAATTAATCTTAAATTTTTGTTGTGCTATTTCTGTTTTTGATCTGATTATGTTGCATGCCAAATCAAATCATTTTTTTATAAACAAAAGACTGGTTGTAGTTACCCATCTAATTATTGAACAGGCTCATTGTTGCTTAACATCTGTGATCTAGTGGGGACTGACTATAATGATTTGATTAAGCCTTTTGTTCAAAAAATATTGAAATATGAAGTATATATATATATTCGTTTACTTAAAATCTTTTTTGTATTACAGGTGACAGGAGTAGTGACAGACAGCTCAGGTAAAGCCCAGTGGGTGTTGACAGGAACTTGGGATGACAAAATGGAAGGCGCTAAAGTTGTCAATGTTGATGAATCTAAAGGAAAACCTATTTTTGAGACTGGTCCACACAAATATGTGTGGAAACGTCGAGCCCCACCGTAAGTTTTGTTTTTTTGTAAAGTCTTAAACTCCCTGATATTAAAGACATTTATTTGAAATGTAAACTATTTAAAGACTTTTTCTTTTTTTTTTTTCTTTTTTCTTTTTCTTAAATTTATGTACCAATTATCAAGTTACACGACTCAAAATTTAACCTCTATTGCTAGATTTCAAAATTGACTTGACTTTCAAAATTCTATTGCTGATTTTTTTAACCAAAATATACTAATATTTACTTATATATATATATATATATATATATATATATATATATATATATATATTATTATTTATACTAGCAAATATATGCACCCTCCGGGTGCAAGTATTTAAGTTTAAATGTAATAAAATATTAGATTAAATCAGAAAGGCTAATGAAACTAATTAAGAATTCAAATAAAGATTCGAAACAGAGGGGGTATAATCGGAAAATAGAACAACTGAAACTTACTCTTTCATCACTTCCGTTTTTCAATGCTAAATTTTCCTAATTTAACTATTTAGTTAAAATAGGAAGTAAAGAATAAAATTACAGTTATTTCTTCTTGTTAATAAATTTCTTTTAGGATTTATTGAAGAGATTTTTACTCATATTCATTAAGATAAAACCAAACAATTAGAAATCAATAATACCAATCACATTTTTATTAAAATCAGTTTTTTAATATCAATATGCAAATTAGCTTTACGTTTACACTGAAAACTGGTATTTTGTTGTATATATAAATACAATTGCATGCTATTAGTATTTAGGTAAGGCCAACAGTATAAATAATGTCAAACAGTTTTATTATTAATTGAGGTTTAAATAGAAATAGAATCATGGAGAATGTGACGTAAATAACTAAGGGAATTGTGACTTGAGTAGTAATATAGTTTCGGTTACAGACAGAAAAACACACAATCTCCATTATAAGATATATTTATTTATACTTATTTATACATATATATATTATTTATACTTATTTATACATATATATATTATTTATATATATTTATTTATACTTATTTATACATATGTTTATTATTTATATATATTTATTATCTTATATTAATTATAGTGTAATGAATAATTAAATATTCAAATTAAAAATTATTTTATTATGAAATCATGATGATAAATTCATGATGATTATCAAATTTATATAAAAATTTGAAAATAATTAAATATAATTATAGTGTAATAATATATATATTATTATCTTGTATTATGTTATATTGTATTATATTACATTGTATTATATTGTATTATATTACATTGTATTACATTGTATTATATTATCTTGTATTGTATTATCTTATCTTGTATTGTATTATCTTATCTTGTATTGTATTATCTTATCTTGTATTGTATTATCTTATATTGTATTGTATTATATCTATATATTGTATCATATCATATCTTATATATCATATATATCTTATATTGTATCATATTCATATCTTATATTGTATCATATCTTATATTGTATTCATATCTTAATTGTATCATATCTTATATTTTATCAATCTTATATGTATCATATCTTGTATTATATCATATCTTATATTGTATATATTATATCTATATTGTATTATATTATATCTTATATTGTATTATATCTTATATTGTATCATATTATATCTTATATTGTATCATATTATATCTTATATTGTATCATATTATATTATATTGTATCATATTATATCTATATTGTATCATATTATATCTTATATTGTATCATATATTATATCTTATATTGTATCATATCTTATATCATATCTTATATTGTATTATATATCTTATATCATATCTTATCTTATATCATATCATATCTTATCTTATATCATATCATATCATATCTTATATCATATCTTATCTTATATCTTATCTTATCTTATATCTTATCTTATATTGTCTTATATTATATTGTTTTATATTATATCCTATATTGTTTTATATTATATCTTATATTGTCTTATATTATATCTTATATTGTCTTATATTATATCATATCTTATAATATATGATATAAGACAAGATACAATATATCATATTTTATATATCATATATCTTATATCATATCATATCATATATCATATCTTATATCATATCATATCTTATATCATATCTTATATCACATATCTTATCTTATATCACATATCTTATCTTATATCACATATCTTATCTTATATCACATATCTTATCTTATATCACATATCTTATCTTATATCACATATCTTATCTTATATCACATATCTTATATCATGTATATTTATATTATTATACTAATATTTACTAAAACATACTTGTATATTATACAAGTGTGAATAAAGAAAGATAATGCTTCTGCATTCTTATTAATATATTGAAATTTGGTATAACATCCATTCATACAAATGACAAAGTTGTTTTTTTGTTTTTTTTTGCGGGGTTATAGTTTGTCTTTTTTCTTTCTTTTTTTTTTTTTTTTTTTTTTTTGCTGTATAGTTTGTGTGTGTGTGTTCTTATCTTTTGAGTGGTGTATATTTTTATAGTATTTTTAATTTAAAAAAAATTTGTTTGAGGTATGTGCATATAAGAATGATTGGATGAAAAATTTAAGCTTTATCATAAGGGAAACTGCTTAGTTTATTAAAATGATTTTGTATTAAGAAATTCGTAAAGACTTGGAAAAAAAATCAATTCATTTTGAATATGACTTAAAAATTTTATGCAAATATTGTCTAAATTTACTTAATAAGAATGAATTGTTTTTTCCTTTTCAGAAATGGCTGTGAGCGAATGTACTACTTCACACAATTGGCCCTTGAATTGAATGAACCTGAAGAAAATATTGCTCCAACAGACTCTCGAAATCGACCTGATCAACGCCTCATGGAAGATGGCAAATGGGATGAGGCTAATAAAGTAAAAGTCATGTTAGAAGACAAACAGCGTGTTGCTAGGCGACGCCGAGAAGCCGAAGCAGAGGCTTCTTTATCTCAAGGTATGTATTGTATATTTAATGGCGATAATTTTTACAAATGAAAAAGAAAAAACAATATATAAAATGATTGATCTTTAGATAATTGATTTCAGTTTCATTTTTGTGTGATTAAATTTATAAACAAATACAAGTAAACATGAAATTATTATACTCAAAAGTGAAAGTGAAAATAGGATTTGTATAAATCTAACATCTATATGAAATATCAGTGATAGTTTATGAAATTATAAAAAAAAATTTTTCTTTCTCTCTCTCAAAGACTTGAGAGATAATTGTTTCTTAACTTAAAATTCAGTACCAAATTTTTTTATTTATAAAAAGGGAAAGTAAAAATTTAAGTTATAATGAAATGTAAATTTCATGAAACAGATTTCATTTTCCAAAGTCATTGAGGGTGTATCCACTTTACACTGTTGACAGTAATAACATTTTGAGTGGATATATCTGCTTTCTGCAGAGAAAGGATTAATTGTTGATTTCTAAATATTGACTATCAAGAAATGGTTATTTGATCTTGATCAAATAATTGTAGTTTTCTTATAATGTATCAATTTTTCTTGGTTTTCTCTCACACATATATATATATATATATATATATATATATATATATATATATATATATATATATATATATATATATAAACATACTTTATTAATGATCAGCAATTTAAAGAATTGAAAAGAAAAAAGGGGGGCAGGCAAAAGACGATAGAAACTTAAGAGCCCTTTCAACCGGTGCTTTTTCAAAAGTTAACAACCAGTAGATTCTTTAAGAGTCAAAATGTATATATTGGGTAAAAGAGGGGGATAGGATTGTGTAAATGATGGAGCAACAAGAAGGAAAAGAAAAAATATATATATATGTTATTTATTTGTGTAGTATATAATTAAAAGGTGTTTGTTACCATTGGTTTCAAAGGAGCATATTAGCCGCTTATTCTCAAGACAAACCATCTTGGATAAATCAAAGTGCTTGTATGCTGGCCTGAAGAGCAATATAAAACGTTTAGAACATTCAAATCTCACCTACTTAGGTTCATTTCATAACTAGTAGTTTTGGGGTTCTAAATCGAGAGAAGAAAACCATCTGAAGATTGAAGTTTTTTCTTTCTTCTATCTTCAGATTATTATGCATTCCTTCTTTAAGAGCTGTGAGTTATGCAGAGGTAATGCATCTGGATCAGAATCACAAGGTTCCTGGTTCGATACCGGCCCTTGCTAATTCAGCGTATGAGTAGCACAGGGATCTCTGCGGTAGCTGATGTTAGGTGTAGCACTCCACCTCAGACCCTAAAACAATCTCCTTGGTCCAGTGAAAAGGGGATAGACTCCCTCTCTGTCTGGCTGATACTGACAATAGGCCACTCCGTCGTCTTTACTTTTACCTAGAGCAGAACAAAGTTGTTGATCCAATTCAATAGAGATTAATACTTGGGAGTTTTTGTGTCCAAAGAAAAATTGGTGGAAGTAATCATATTTCTGAAACTATTCCTATGCATCCCGTCCGGGGGTGGGGGGGGTGAATTCATGCTTCAATAATTCGTTGGTAGTCAATGACAAAATATCTTCCATATCATTATTATCTGGGATTCTTGGTGTTTCTTCACCAACTGAATATTGCCCAAACTATTACACAACTTATACAAGTTTGTTTTCCTTCACAGTATGTCCTGGTGACATCACTATCCCCAAGATACTATTATTACTTGCTGTCCATCGTATCCAATGATGACACCACGCGAATCCTTTTCCTCCAATATATTCAATTTCTAGTTGCTTCTTGCCAATGGCCTATGGAGATGTTAAAGTCCTTCAGGTTTCTTTTTATGTTGTCTTTGTACCTGAGCTTTGGTCTACCAATTCCATGTGATCCCTCTCTCAGTTGAGAGTACAGAATCGGCTTTGGTAGTCTGTCATCCCCAAGTCTGTTTAAGTGGCCAACCCATCTCAGGTTGCTTCTTGCCAACGGCCTATGGGGATGTTAAAGTCCTTCAGGTTTCTCTTGATGTTGTCTTTGTACCTGAGCTTTGGTCTACCGATTCCATGTGATCCCTCTCTCAGTTGAGAGTACAGAATCGGCTTTGGCGGTCATCCTCAAATCTGTTTAAGTGGCCAGCCCATCTCTTGGGTTGTGTTGGACAAGTATTTCATACATGCCAGGGAGTCCTGTTTGAAACCTGCTGCCACCACTTGACATTTAATATACTGCTTCATAATGTAGGATGTAGTAGACAAGATAACAATATAGAGATAACTTCTCAAATTTATTCAGGGGAAAATTTCATTGGGCCAGTTAACTACTTTCCTCTATTGATCTCTATTGATACAATTTGAGGTTCTCATATTTGGCAATGAATATTAATTAACATTACTACTCTGTCCTGTCCTTTATATACAACAAGGATCAATATGTTCTTTACTTCATCTATACATATATAAAGGGCAGTTGTATGTATGTATGTCCAAATGTAATCTATACATATATAAAGGGCAGTTGTGTGTATGTATGTATGTCCAGAGGAAACTTTGAAAATAAAACAATTAACAACAAAGTAAATATATATACACATTAAATATCACCAGGGCTTGGTTTTTGAGAAAAAATAAGAGATTTGATTTATATTTGTGAAAAGGATTAAAAAAATAAAATTTAAATGATAACAGCATGGATTTTTTTTTTTTTTTTTTTTTTTTTTTTTTTTTTTTTTACATTTAATAATTAAGATAGATTAACATTTCTTTTCAGAGTAGCTGGATCAACGGAAGGTCCATTTTTTTTTTCTGTAGGGATTTAAATGGGGCATCCCATGAGGATTAAATTCACGATTAAGTAATAATTGATCTGCGGGACTAACTTTTAAAAAAAATCCCCCTCTACCCAGGCGACGCCAGGTAGCCACTGCCAGTCTTGATTAAAGCTGGCTTACAGTCAAGTCATACTGAAAGCACTGGCTCCTGCCAAAGTTAAGCAGCAATGGGTCTGTTCAGTACTTAGATGGGTGACCATTTAAGCAATAGCAGGTACTGTAAGCAACCTGATATTAAAACTCACTTGGTTCAACATTAAATGTGACTCTGAAACGGTTGATATGCTGTAAAAGAATCAAACCAATTTTGATTAAAGCTCTCCGCAATTTGTACAACAATAATAATTCTGTTGATTCATCGTTGACTGGGGGAAAGTCTTTGTTCACTTCTTGAATCAATAAGTCTTGGTCATCTTGCCAATGATTGGTGACTTTCCCTCTCCCCCCTGCTCTACCATTCTTTATATCACTGTTAGTAAGTACACACCCCACATGTTGCACCATTTTTTTTTTTTTAAATGCTTTGACCTAGATATCCAACTTTAGCATTTATTAAAAAATCATTCAGATGTTTCTTCTTGCTCATATGGTAGTCAACATATCAAAATAATTGTTATTGTTGTTGGAATTGCTGACCATGTTCATTTCCTAAGACTATAACCATTACCCCAACATATACTTCCATTTATTGTAAGAAACAATTCTTTCATCAACATTAGCCCAACTTGAAAGATTGATTGATCCCATTTGCAAAATGTTACCTGCTTGCCAACATACAGATTATTTCTTTCTCTCCAGTGGATAAAATTAAATCATTTCATTTTAACTACTCATAATTGTTATTGTTGTTGGAATTGCTTAATTATATATCAATGTCTACTACTTTCAAAAAAAGTTGTGAATTCTATTCATGATTTTTGATTATTCACTGTAGCGCTGTAGTAGTTTGGAACATCCTACAACAGCATTCAGTCCTTCCCTCATATGAAGGGAAATAAAATTATACCATAGAATATAGACATGACTTAATCAATACCATACAACATGATCCCCAATAATGCTAACACATTGTTAAAACCAAATTACTACAAAAGTATAAATATAAATACACAACATATATTACTTCCTAATCGTTAGGCATGACATAACCCCAGATGGGTTTATTGATTTTAACGTCATATTAACCCATCTACCTGAGGCTAGATTACCTCTTTATTTATGTAATTCTTCTTACCTGGATATGTTCAATTGTTATAAGACAGGTGTCATCCTTGTCAAGGGTCATAATGTTCTGCTTCATCAGTGTAGGAAATTTCCTTTCTCAAATGGCTTTGGTTGATGGTATTATCATTGGTATTTCAGTCTCGGAAGACTATAATATAGTTCTTGTGCCCCTGAAGTAACAGCGCCTCCTGTGACAAGTCCAATGTTCAAAAAACATTCTCTACCACAGATGTCGCATGTGAAAGCTGTCCCTGAAGATATTGATGTGCCGGTGCTTTGTTGCCGCTGCTTTCTTCTGGACCTCTTGGCTTCATGATGTTGCGCCAGGGTGGCTTCAGACATGAACAGTCTGCTAAGGAGAGCCTGCCGCCACTGAGGGCAGTCCTGAGGCAAATTTTCCCAGCTGGAACGGGTAATGCCAAATCACCTGAGATCATTCTTGCAGACATCCTTGTAACACAGCTGGAGGCAACCAATCTGTCTCTTACCAGGCGAAAGCTCTGCATAGAGGATGTCCTTTGGGATTCGTCCATCATCCAACCGCCGGACATGGCCCAGCCATCGGAGATGGTATTATAATAAAATTACAGAACCACCAAGCAGACATTTCATGTAGCAATTATCCAATGTTGTAAATAATTTCATTCATAGCTTTATCTTTAACTAGCAACGGCTACCCGGTGTCGCCTGGGTAGAGGGGGATTTTTTTTAGATTAGTCCCGCAGATCCATTATTACTGAATCATGAGTTGAATCCTCGTGGGATGCCCCATTTTAAAACAAAAATTTTTTTAAATAAAATAAAATAGACCTTGCATTGATCCAGCTCCTCTGAAAAGAAATGTTAATGTCTACTATCTAAAATATTAAATGAAAAAAAAAGAAAATCCATGCTGTTATCATTTAAATTTTATTTTTTAATTATCTTCACAAATATAAATCAAATCTCTATTATTTTTGCTCAAAAGCCAAGCCCTGGTGATATTTAATGTGTATATATATTTACTTTGTCGTTAATTGTTTTATTTTCAAAGTTTCCTCCGGACATACATATACACACAACTGCCCTTTATATATGTATAGATTATAATAAAACATTAATTAGTAAGTACTTATTAACTCTTTGCCTACTTTAAGTCACTCACAAACTCTCCCACCAATGGGACCCTACCATAAACCGCTAGCAGCAGCTCTTGTACAGGTCTCAGATTACAATAGTCAGCTGAAAAAGATAAAAAATTGAGAAAATTCTCCTAGAGTAGATTGGTCTCAACTCTATGCTATAAATAATAATCACATTACTGTTGGACAGAATAAAGAATCTTTTCATTTTCACAGGATGCCCCATGATTTTGTTCTTCTGCCACAACTTGAATGTATGGCAGGATAAAGGTTAATGCCTTAAGGTTTAGTGCTCCATCTTCCATAAGATTTCCTGTAGTAAGGCATTCTATTGTTTGTACCTAATGAGATTTGAGTAACACCTACAGTATGTAATATTGAGATTACTTAATTTCTACAAACTGTCTTAATACTTTAATGTATTTTCTTAATGATTATAGCTCTAAAAAGAAAAAAAACAGGTTTTAATATTTATTATTTCATTAACAAAATTAGGATTTTAATCTAAGTAATGGTTGGTTGGCAGTCTTTCCTCTACGAGAGACGATGGAGTAGTGTCAAAGTTTGTTTTTTTTCTCTCTCTTTGAACTACATAGCCTGGGCGGGTTCATATGGAGGATAAGCTGTTGCCGTGCAGCAAATCCCCCTCCCCCTCTGCACACTGCCGCTGTGATCCAAAGGTAAGGAACCAATGCGGTTTGGCAATGGTAGTGTCGCAGGAGTTGATGGGTAGCACTGGATTACAGCATCACACCACCTTAGGGACTCAGACTCCTGATTTGTTTTTGGGTGTTTACTCCCCTAGCCTAAGTAATAAACATGGGTAAATCTACACAGATTTTTAATGATTAAAATATTGATTGCCAACTTTTTTTTTTTTTCTTTTTTTTTTATATATTTATTAATAAATTAGGTTTGTGTGAATGTGTGAAGTATTTTCTTAATTTTAGACAAGAGATAAATCGGTTAAGTCTAACATGAACAAAGGGGAACCACTCTTGACTGATAAATTATTTATTTATTTATTGATCTACTAGGAAAAAAGAAGACGGTGTTACGGTTAGTTTAATGGGGGAAAATGAATAATTTATCAGTCAAGAGTGGTTCCCCTTTGTTTATGTTAGACTTATAGGAAATAACCGAAAAATGTTACTATTAGTAAAAATTTTACTTTTATTTTTTATATATTTTATTTTTTTATTTTTTTTTTTTTTGTTCAATCTCTTGCCATCAAGTGTTGTAATAAGTTGATAATTTATTGTCATTTCGCTATTTTTTGTTCTTTCTATCTTTCCTCCATTGTATAGATGATGGGGAGAGTTCTTCGGGTAAGACCAACTTATGTCCTTTTTTTTTTTTTTTTTTTTTTTCTTTTCTTTTCTTTTCTTTATTTGTCTTTGTTTTTCACTTAGATATGTTGCAGTTGCTGCCACCACCACCACCACCACCACCCTGAACTAAAGACACTGCCTTAAACGCCTGTTGTGTGTGTATAGATAGTGGTAGAAAGTATTTCCACTTCATGGTTGACATACTACCAAGGACTCACCGGGAAGGGTGGGGTGGGGTATCATTATATAAATATATTTAGTAACTGCAGGGTGGATCATATCAATGACTTAAAAGGGCTGGTTTAGCTCAGTTGGTAGAGCGTTCAGCTAGGAATCACAAGGTTCCTAGTTCAATACCAGCCTTCGCCAACTCAGCATATGAGTAGCACAGGGGTCTGTGCGGTAAAGTGAGGGGCTGATTGTAGGTGTGGCGCCCCGCCTCAGACGCCAAAAAATAATCTCCTTGGTCTAGCGCTATTGAAAAGGGGATAGACTCCCTCACTGTCTGGCTGATACTGACATTAGACCACCCCAACGACTTTACTTACTTTACTTATATCAATGACTTGTCTATTGTAGTAGATATTATCCATCCCTATCATAATGTCTATTAATGTTTTAATTACTCAGTCAGTGATGCTGATAACTTTTTAATTTAGTGCATCCTGAGACTCATGGATTTGATTTGAGTGAGTCCCCGGGAAATTTGATGGTTCCCAACGAAAAATTTAATAAATTGCAGAGTTGTTATCTATGAACAACTAAAGCAATCTAGTCTCTACCTTGTACCCCATCGCGTGTAATTCGTTTCCAAGAAAATATTGAAATGTATTTACAGTTAACTGGAAATGATGGGAAGAAAAAAACACTGGGATGCACGGATACAATTTTACAGCGTCCTTTTAGATTTTTATGTGTCAGTGACACAGGACGCATACCTATCAGCATCTCTGCTCAATTTTATTTAGTTTTCACAATTCATTGCATTTATATAATAAATACTCTTAAGAAATGTCATGTACCTGTTTGAAAAACTAATTTCATGGGTGCATATCAGTGAGTCTTTGTTAGTATATATAAGGAAAAGACAAATGTTTATTATTGTATAACCAAATCATTTGTTAAAAATAACTGGGAACTGGGTAGGTACATAAAATAACATTAAAAATTTTGGATCCTATAACCTTTAAGCACCCCATCTGCAATCTCGATTCATAAGGACATTTTTTCATTTACACCATCAAAATCCGGTTGTTTGTTAAGCGTTAGGAGTTAGTTTTATAATTTAAAAAAACTCTAAAAATCGTCTGTTAACAAACAACCGGATTTTGATGGTGTAAATGAAAAAAAAAATGTCCTTATGAATCGAGATCGCAGATGGGGTGCTTAAAGGTAATATGGTCCAAAATTTCCATACCTATTCAGTTTATAGAGGGTGTGATAGAAATACCTTGAACATTTTAAACTGTCACCTGTTTAGTGCATGACTCCGATCAATATTCCAGTTCATACAGAAATGGAAAAGTTTTAACCCCCTGAAACCACACTTATCATCCTCCAGGATTTTGACAAAGTAATGAAAGAAATTCAAAACCTTTTAATGTGCCATTTCTGCAACAAAGCAGGGCACCCCACAGCAAACTGCTGGACTAAAAGGAATAACTATAAGACGCCAACCCAATCTACAGTGGGGATAGTTTCTTGTAGCCAAAAAATGTCTAATAAAATCCATGCTAGAGATGTGGAAATGGAATATAAACCTTTCATCTAGATGGAATTACTAGTGCTACTTGACTATATTCATTTACACACCACATAGGTGAGAGTTTAAAATGTTGGGGTAGGTATTCCAGCTACACTCTGCATAATGCTTATCAAACACAAAAGACTTTGATGGAAATGATTAACCTATTCATTCATATATTAGAAGAATCCTAAGAATTTTTTAAAATTTAATCTGTTATTTACAATAAATCATTTTTATTTAATCTATGACAATATAATATACAGCACACAGGCCAGTTGGATATATATATATATATATATACCAACCCCTCTGCACAAATAGGATGTAACACAATGTCAATTTCTTAAGCAGAGTTTAACAGGTTTGAATTCAGTTTTCCTTCTCTTAGACTGGTTGCCTAACCAAGGTTAAAGAACCCAGTCTGCCCAACTATTTTACCCATAGCTGGAGGAAGAATAGTTGGATTCATGCCTTTCCCAAGGGTATTAGTGCTATGTTAAATGTAAACAGCCTCGTCCAGGATTTGAACTCTGGTTGCTATAGCCATTTCCTATGACGATAACCATTACACCACGCACCTCCACAGTTGGATATATATTGTTTTATGATTTATTAATAGATGGAACGTTAGTAAACATTAAAACTTTTTTTTTTTTTTTTTTTTTTTTTTCTCATAAAAACCTTCATAAGGACAATTTGCTGATAAGATGTCTAACCAAAGTTGAATTTATTTCAAAAATCAGGTTAGACAATATCACCCAATTGTCCATTATGAAGATTTTTATTAAAAAAAAACGAAACATTTCAATGTTGAATAACTTTCCATCTATTGATAAATTCATCCTATTGAAATGCTTTGTTTTTCTTATTTACATATTGTCAGATTTATTTCCCCTTTTTTTTTCTTTTTTTTCACCCATTATTAATAGAAACTAAAAGCAAACCAAAACTTGATAAATCCTTTGGCCAATAGAACAGCACATAATAGTAACCCTCCAATATGACACTTGTATCTCACACACACCACAGAATAGTAACCTTACATGACACCTGTATCTCACACACACCACAGAATAATAACCTTACATGACACCTGTATCTCACACACACCACAGAATAGTAACCTTACATGACACTTGTATCTCACACACACCACAGAATAATAACCTTACATGACACCTGTATCTCACACACACCACAGAATAGTAACCTTACATGACACTTGTATCTCACACACACCACAGAATAGTAACCTTACATGACACCTGTATCTCACACACACCACAGAATAGTAACCTTACATGACACTTGTATCTCACACACACACCACAGAATAGTAACCTTACATGACACCTGTATCTCACACACACCACAGAAAATGTTAGTCATGGAAGTTTTAATTAAATGGAGCACAAATATAGTAATTTTGTAATCACTTTTCATTCTTTTCACTATCTTTGTTTTATTAGTCTTAAGTTACCTTTTATTTTTTATTTTTTTCTTCTCTAAGACAAAACATTCTTATTTTATTATTAATTACTCAACTTTTCTTTTTTTTTTCTCATCACAACAATCAAATTTATACACTTAGCAAATAATATGAAATCGGATTTTTTTTTTTCTAATTCTGGTAAAAATGTAATGGATTTAAATCTTAAATTTATTCTTGAACTATTTAGTATACATTAAATTTAGAGGGTGGATGCCGTCACAAAAACAACAGCATCAATTCTTTATTTGGTGAGCATCTAAAAACCAATAATGGTGGAAATACTTTTAATCCAAATTTGTAGAACACCACCAAACATAGTCAATTTGAGGAGAAAAAAAAAGTGTTTGTGTTCTGTTATATTTTATGTACCAGTTGTTTTATATTTCGTTCATTCTACAGGGGTTTTTTTTTTTTTTTTTTTGTTGTTGTTGTTTGTTTGTTTTTTTGTTTTTTGAGTTCTTTCATGAATTGGAATTGTTTTTTGTTTGTTCTTTTTTATTGAAAAAAACTTTAGTTTGCTTCTTTTTTTTTTTTTTTTTTTGTTGTTGTTGTTGTCGTTGTTTCAGTTAATAATAAAACAATTTATTTTTAAACTCGTGACAGCCTATATTTTTAGAAAGAGTTCATTGTAATAGTTGAAATTTTTCGTTACTAGCTCCAATAATTTCATGCGTTTTAAATGTTTTAATTATAAAAAGGTTTATAGTTAATCATATATATATAGTTGTAGAAAAAAGTTTTTCTCTCTACCATGGTTCGAATGTTCAAGGTACACCTTCTTCAGGAGAACTACTAAACACCAAAACAGTGGTAGAGAGAAAACCTTTTTCTGCAACTATAAATTCTTTATATTTTACAAAATATATTGAGACTTTTTGGATTTACTAGTTATGCTAATGCAATGAAAACATGGTAGTAACTTTTTGTGTGTGTGTGTGTGTATATGTATATATATGGTGGACTCTCCTATCGTTCTCTATAGGAGAGGGTCAGCAGTGAGTGATTTAATTCCTCCCATGTTGTGCATGCTGTCAAGGAGACATTTTATGTTTCCTCGAGTGTGACAGCAGCCCAGCCCTGCTGCGAGCCATGAAGCCACACTGACAAACGAAATGCACCAAGGCAGGAGTTAAATGTTTTTGTTTTAAAGTTAGGCAGAGCCGATCTCTATGCTTCGGTATATTTTCTTCAAAGCTCTTTAGTTTAGCGAAACCTGTGTTACGCCATTCCTTCCGATCCGATGCTAGATCTTATATATATATTTATTCAGTTATTTTATTTAAAACATTGATTATTTTTTTTTTTTTTTTAAATTTATAGTTGTAAAGGACTAAGAAAAGTTCTGTACAAAAATAGATTTTTTTTGTTTGATTTTTTTTTTTTTTATATTTTTCTGTTATTGTATATTTGTGATCTTAGGATACTGAGTAGAAATTTATGTAAACTACCAAAAGAAAAATATGCTCCCTGCTGAGCACAAATATTTAAGTTTTAATAGTATATTGAATTAGACTAACAAAACTAAATATGAATGAATATAAAAATATTGAATTTATTTTTATTTAATTTAATTTATTTTTCTATATAAAATTATACAATATGTATAAGAATACAACAATAATACTAGAATTCAATAACACCAAGTAATTATTAAACCCGGTTTTGTTAAAACTAATATGCAAATTATCCACACCATGTACTAAGTAAACCTTTATTCTTTAGTGATATTTAACATTTTCAGGATTTTAGGGAAACACTTACAGAAATAATTTTTTTTTTTTTTTTAAATGTTAAAAATTATCCTATTTATTTATTTATTTATTTATTTATTTTTTATCACTAAACTTTTAAACAATAAGCAGAGTATTATAAAAAAAAAAAAGAATTGTTGAGCTTTTTGAAAGAAAATGTTATCTAATTGCATAAATTCATTGTTCAATTTGTTGCAATGATTAATAGTGGAAAATTTTACTTTTTTTCTTTTTTTTTTTTTTTTTTTTTTTTTAAATTGCTCAATAAATGGAATTGATTTATGTTAAATTTTGTAAATAATTATAACCAGGCATAGAATTTATGTATAGATGTAACATTAATATTTGTAGGATTTTTAGAATAAAAAAAAAAAAATATCGTTTTTATAAATTTTAAAATATCTAAAGAAAATACATTAAAGAAAAAAAAATGTTTGTCTATTACTCTAGAAATATTAAATTTCTATTGTTGCATGTGTTGTTGTTCTTGTTGTTGTTGGCTGGCCCTGTTTGATTATGTGCTGCTAAGTGAATTTGTGTTTTTATCATGTGATTGTTAAATAAGAACAGAAATACATTCACTTATAGAGAAATCATTTAGGATAATCATTATTACAGATTTATTATTTTTGTATTTATTATAAATGTTCATCAGAAATAAAGTTTGTATTATAGTGGTACCTTGACTTACAAGTGCCCGAACTTAGGAGTTTTCTAAGTTACAAGCTGTCATTCAGTCAATTTTTGGCTTTGTGTTGAAAGCTAAAATTTGACAAACAAGCAGGAATCGGATACGCTTATGTTAATAAGTTTATTAAAAAATATCTAAGTTTCCAACATTTCCAAATGTATTGTGGCAAAGAAAAATATCTATTATTGCTGCACGTAATTCATTACATTCTATTTTGTTTTTATGCTATAGATTTTTTTTTTTTTTTTTTTTTTTTTTAAATTTTATTTTAAGTAACAAAAATTGGAGGGTGGATTAATGGCATTTCAGTTCATTTTAAAGGGTAAAATTGATTCAATATACGAGGAAATTGAGTTACGAGGAGAACAAATTAAACTCGTAAGTCAAGGTACCACTGTATATGAATTCATTTTTTTTTTTTTTTTTTTTTTTTTTTTTTTCAAAAAGTATTACAATGTTAATATTTACAACATGTCTCTTTTGTTTTAATTGCATTTAAAAATAAATTAAAAAATGTCTTTTTATTTTATTTGTTGTGAACAATTGAAGACTATTACAAATACAAAAAGCATAAGATATATATATATACATACCAACCCCTCCACACCTGCAGGATGTGACACAGTTAATTTCTTAAGTGGAGTTTAACAGGTTTGAATTCAGAGTTTTCCTTCTCCTAGACTGGTTACCTAGCCATGGTTAAAGTCCAGTCTGCGCTGCTATTTACCCATAGCTGGAGGGAGAATTGTATCCATACCTTTCCCAAGGGTATTAGCACTATTTGAAATGCATACAGCTTTGACGATTCCATTTCCTACGACTAACCATTAGACCACGCACCTGCATAAGATTTAAGGTGTCACACTCTGTGTAAGTGTGTATAACACACATTAATTTAAGATACTTTAAGTTCTAGGAATAGATTTACTAAAGATACTACACTGCACATATTCAATATTATTTGCATGATGTAGCAAAAATAATACATTATCAGAATTAGATTTATTAAGATTAAATTAATTTATCCCATTTACAAATTGTTAATTAATATTATTTAGTTAGTTTACAATAATTACTCTACAAAAATATCACTTTTCACCTATCAACTACATTGTCTCCTCTAAAACATCAACAAGTAAACCATTTAAAACTAAGTTAAATCTAATGAGTCAGATATATCTGCAAAACTATTACTTAGCCATTGAGCACTTTTCCATTTTAGCTTTAGACAATCATAGCGGTTTTTTTTTTTTTTTTATATATATTATTTTTTTTCTTTTGGCCAAGTGTTATAGTATTATTCGATTATTTTCTGTTGGTACAACCCTCTTGGTCTTTTCTTTTTTTCACCCAGGTGAAGTTTAGTAGTATATTTTTACTACCAAACTATTTGCCGTTTTTTTTTTTTTTTTTTTTTCTTACCACAAGGGTTTACCAATAAGTTTAATGTGTGTGTGTATATATATATATATATATATATATATATATATATATATATATATACACACACCCTACCATACTATGATTTACTATTAAGGCATTTTGTAAGTTTCACTATAGCCAATGTTCTGATATTTCAATTGAATGTTATGATATTGACATTTTAATTAATGTTATGTCCCCAATTGAAATGAACATTATTTGGTAAAACCGTCAGCTTAGAAACTTTAATGTTAACATAAAATAAACAAAAGCTCCAAAATTTTATTGGAGCTTTTATTTAAAAAAAAATTTTTAAAAATTGACTCTCCTGTCGATTTTCAACGTATGAGGGTTTATACACACAATAAACTCCCACACAGGGATTTGTTTATAGTGGTGAAGGCTTGTGTTGGACCATCCACACTTTTTGGCACAGTCGATGGTTAAGAATTGGTGCATCAAAGGTTGCCCAATCAACGACTGACCTCAGAAATTTTGAATTCAGAGTTATTCCTCTCCTAGACTGGTTACCTACCCAAGGCTGAAGGGCCCAGTCTGCCCTACTATTTAATCCATAGCTGGAGGGAGAATATATGGATTCATACCTTTCCCAAGGGTATTAGCGCTATGTGAAATGCCAACAGCTTCATCTAGGAATTGAACTCGAATCGACGTCCATTTTCCACGAATCTAACCACTAGCCCGCGCGCCTCCATATAAAGAGCTTTTATAAGTTTTTTTTTTTTTTTTTTTTTTTTTTATATATATATATATATATATATATATATATATATATATATATATATATATATATATATATTTTTTTTTTTTTTTTTTTTTTTAATCATGATTTAGCCTCATAGTTCTCCAGAGTATTAAAAAAAAATCAATTAAATTAAATTTAACAGACCTAAATTCCAACATTGTATGTCACCCCGCCAAAAGAAAAAAAATACCAAAAATCGGGGAGCGTTTACATTTTTTTCAGGTCAGTTAACTTTGAACCACATACCTTTTAGGCATAACACAGATTCTCAAAGATACATGGTTCAAAGTTAACTGACCTGAAAAAATGTAAAAGTTTTTAAATAAAATAACTGGTGTATTATATTTTTTATTCATTAATATGTAAGTAAAGTCGTCTGGGTGGTCTAAAATAT
>CM042179.1:36865031-36915031 GCA_023376005.1 Doryteuthis pealeii
ACACACACACCTACACACATACACCTACATACATACACATATACACACTTTATCATTTGATATTACATAATTTAAAACATAACCAAATTTTTACCAACTGTTTGTATTGAATTTGATTTTTACAGTAGCTCAGTCTAATATCTTTTTCTAACAAGTGATAAAATTTAACATTCTGTTAATAATTTGTACAAATATTTTTTTATTATCCTGAATTGAAAAATAGGATAAAACTAATTCGGTTTGGATTTTGAGTGGAAACAAAAAAATTGTTTAACATTAGAAAAGAAAAAGCTACTTATTTGTTTGTTATTAATAACAAATGTATAACAACATCTTTTAAAATAAAAGCAACAATAAAAAAAAAAAAGTTAAAAAAACCTGCAAATTGTCAACATTGAAGAAATTAAAGTTATTTTGATTTAACCAAGGTTAAAACTATAAGCAATGAACACATGTCTTTAAAATCATTCTGACTGCATTTGAAAATAATACAAATAAAAAATTAAAAAATACTTTTTATCCCTTTTCCATTCCCTCAAAATACAAAATTAATTCCTGAACATTAAAAAAAAAGTGAAAGAAAAACGGAAAAATATATCAAAAACAATTATGCCCCTTTTTTTTTTTTTCTTCTTTTTCTATTTTTTTTTTTTTTTTTTAAATCTTTTTTAAAAATCTTAATTCTTTTTAACTTGAGATATGTTCAGTTCCCAAATCAACCTGTGATATGTGAGTATTGCCCTGTTGTGATTGGTTGGCAGAAAGATGTTCATGGCATCTTGTCCAATGAATGGTTGGCTGGTGGGACGAGGCAATGCCTGCCTGTCTCATCTATTTTTTGGATGTTGTTTCTTTTGTCCGTTCTTCCCACATCAGATATAGGATAAAGTGAAGACAATGATATCAATATGCATTATCACAAATGATATCAATATGCATTATCACGACGATAGTGATATTAGAAAGCATTATAAAAATATGGCATCCACATTGCAAGACCGAATCTTATCTATGCAAAAAATATTTGAAATAAAAGAAGTCCCCAATTATTTAGAAAGTTCCTTTTTTTTTTTTTTTTTTTCTTCATCTTTTTTTTTTTTTTTTTTTTTTTTTTCTTTTTTTTTTTTTTTTTTCTTCATCTTTTTTATATAGGTTTTTTTTTTTTGTTTTTGTTTTTTTTTTTTTTTTTTTTTTCTTTTTTTTCTTGAATCTTTTGAAAATTTTGATCACTATATAATTTTGCTCGGAGATAGTTTATTGATGGTTTGAATTTTTTTTTTTTTATTGCATACTCAACGGAACCTTTTTATTTCATTTATTCTCTGTTCAGGCATAAATTAATAATAGAATTTCAGGGTAATAAAGTATAGATATTTTGTTATTAGAAACTGGGCCTTGAAAAAGAAAAAAAAAAAAAAAAAAAAAAAAAAAAAAATTTAATATTAGTGCTTAATCACCAATGTTCAGCAATGTTGTAATTGGCTAGTAACGAATAAATAATTAAAAAAAAAAAATTTGCTTTTTAAGTAGTTACAGTTTGCTGGAAATATCAATTTCTTCAGTCAATACTCAAGAATAACTACTTTAAAATATTATATACTGTATGTGATTTATAGTAATAACTGTCAACATTCTTTTTTATCGTTAAAGTTAATTTGTTATTCTTGGTCGTTAAATAACAGTAAAATTAGTTACTATTCTGAAATATTAGTGCGCTAGTTTGTAATTAGTTTACTTGTATTAGTAAAATTTACAAAAAAAAAATTGAAAAGTAATCAAGTTAACAATTTTTCCTTTTTAAATATAAAAAAAATTGTACAAAAAATTTTTTTTTATATAAATAGTACCATCTATTATTAAGCTTCTATAATTATTTCTATTTTTTTTTTTTTTTTTTTTGTCTTTCTTTCTATATACTCTAAAAGGATTTTTTTTTTTTCTTTTCTTTTCTTTTTTTTTTTTTTTTTTTTTTTTTTTTTTTTAACAAAGGTATAACTTCAAAATACAGGTTAGCTTTTTGCATGTAGCTTCTCTTACACAATTGTTTCTTAACAAAAATCATTTTTACCTGATACAGCCTGCGGAGGGTTTTTTTTGTTTTTGTTTGTCTCTCTCTTTTTTTTTTTTTTTTTTTTTTTTTTTTTTTTTCTCTTCCAAACCAGGTATGTGAGATATACCAGAAAAAAAAAAAAAACGCTAACTTGATTGTGTATTGGAAAAGATAAGAGACATAATTTTATGTCAAATACATAAAAATCATAATGTGACACAAGGTCACTTGTTCAAATTTTCAGCACCTAGAGCCTCGATTTCTTCAAAAAAAAAAACATGAGTATCCAAATTATGGTGGAGGTGGGGATGTGTTCACTAAATCATAATTTTTTTTTTTTTTTTTTTTTTTTTTCTGCTAAAAAATTAAACACCACCCACACCATATACCAAGGGATCCCCTTTGAGTTCTATTTTTTCTTTTTTTTTTTTTATCTGACTATTTAGGGAGAAAGCTCAAAGTATGGATATATATTAAATTTTTTTTTTTTTTTTTTCTTTTCTTCTGTGGTTGGTTTAATTTTAATCCCAGATAGAATTTTCCTATTTCTTTTGGCCTCTCTGTTTTACTTTATATTTCTGGGGTCAGTGTTATTGCTGTCTTAAAAAAAAAAAAAAAAAAAAAAAAAAAAAATCTTAATTCCTGTAGAAATACATTGCATGTAATATTCTTTAAGGATTCTGATGTAGTCCTCCTCCTTCAAGGTAAAAAAAAAAAAAAAAAAAATGCAAGTAATGTTTTAAAATGATTCATTGTTCAAAATGTTACTTTTTTTTTTTTTTTTTCTTTCTTTAAAGTTTTTGATAACACTTTCTTTTTTAGAATTTAAAATAATTTTTTAAATTTTTTTTATTTTTTTTACCATAGTTACTCCGGCCAAGTTTGAGATCTTACATTTGTTTTACAGTGGTGTGATGTAAACAGTCTATCTATATAGAAACATCCAGCAAGACATTTATTAAATTAATAAATAAATAAAGCATTGCACTTGCTTCTGTAAATTCCATGTAAGTTTGCTTGTAATCTGAATTTTGTGCAGTGTATTTACCTTCTTTTTTTTCCCTTTCCTCCCAAGCATTCTATCATTACACTAAGAATGTTGTTAAAAAAATGGGGGGGGATTATGTTAATATAGTAACATTTGAACAAGGTCACTATTTCTCTCTCCCCAAAGTCAACAGTTGTTTTTTTTGTTGTTTTTTTTTTTTTTTTTTTTTTTTTTTTTTTTTTTGGGGACTGCATTATACATGTCTGATTTAAGGAATTATTATAAAACCATAATAAATGAAATCCAATCGAGAAAAACTCTCAAAAGTACTTGCTAGCTCAATTTTTTTATTTTCTTTTTTTTTTTATATATATCTTTATTTATTATAGTTTACAATACATTTAAGGTGCAATTGTTACCATTGGTTTCCAAGCAGCATGTTAGCTACCCTTCATCAAGACAACAGGTGTATTGTCTTGAAGAAAAGTGGCTAATATGCTGCTTGGAAACCAATGGTAACAATTGCACCTTAAATTTATTGTACACTATAATAAATAAATACAGCTTTTACACACATAATCAAGCACTTTATTTTCAATTCTCCAATACTAATATATATATATATATATATATATATATATATATATATATATATATATATATAAAATAAAAAACTGAAAAATAAACAAAGAAAATACTGAATGGATAAAATAGATTTTATATTACTGACCCGTGTTTTGGCCAAGAGTTTATCCATGCACACATGCACTCTATCTATTATGATTTTAAATATAAAATCAAATCTTAATAATAGAAAACTCCAAAATCTTTTAGTCTACAAGGAATAACGGCCGGCGTCAGAGGAAATTCTTTGCTGTTTGAAATCAAAGTGCTTGAAATACGGATAACTTCTGAAATGTTTGAAAAATTTAAAATGATAATAGTGTGCATGGATAAACTCCTAGCCAAAACACGGGTCAGTAAAATAAAATCTATTTTATCCATTCAGCATTTTCTTTCCTTTGTTTATTTTTCTTTTCAACATAACATCAATTCGCTTCCATTTTCAACTTATATTATCTCTCTTTCTCTCTTTCTCTCTCTTCTCTCTTTCTCTCTTTCTCTCTCTCTTCTCTTTCTCTTTCTCTTTCTCTTTCTCTCTTTCTCTCTCTTTTCTCTTTCTCTCTCTCTTCTCTCTTTCTCTCTTTCTCTCTTTCTCTTCTCTCTCTTTCTCTCTTTCTCTCTTTTTTCTCTCTTCTCTTCTCTCTTTCTCTCTTTCTCTCTTTCTCTTTCTCTCTTTCTCTCTCTTTCTCTCTCCTCTCTTTCTCTCTTTCTCTCTTTCTCTTTCTCTTTTTCTCTCTTTCTCTCTTTTTTCTCTTTTTCTCTTTTTTTCTCTTTTCTCTCTTTCTCAAAATGCCTTTTTGGCATGTTTCTGGCATATTTTGAGTTCTTTTCTGATTGTGATCATCTGTTGTTTGTTAACTGAAATTGATATTTATAATGTGTGTGTATATAATATATATAATATATATATATATATATATATATATATATATATATATATATATATTATACACATATATATTTTTTAGGTATGCAACTTTCCCCACTTGGATTTCTTTGAGATCTTTTCTTTTTTTTTTTTTTTTTTTTTTTTCTTCTTTTTTCTTTTTTTTTCTTTTTTCTTTCAAATTATTGATTTTTGCTGTTGACTTATTAACTGCCAGATATTCAGTTTTTTTTTTTTTTTTTGTTTTTTTTTTTTTTTTCTCTTTTTCTTTTTTTTTTATTATTATTATTATTATAACCTTCTTCCTCTGGGATTTTGTTAAATGATATAACCACCACCACTGTTATCAGAAGAACAACCATTGTCATGTCATGTGGATAGAATTTTTTATAGAATCTCTTTATTCACAAATAATCATTGAGCATTGAGTGCATAATCTCTTCCAGAGATCTAGAAGAAGAACAGAATAAGAGACACTGAGAAAATTCTTTTGACAACAACAACAACAAAAAAAAAAATAGGATAATAAAAAAAATAAATAAAATTGTTTATTAAACTTTTTGGGTTTTTTTTTCTTCCTTATTCTAAAATTTACATAAAGTTTGTATTAAATACAAGCACCTTTTTTTTTTTCTTTTCTTTTTCTTTTCTTTTTTTTTTTTCCTTTTTTTTTTTTTCTTTCTTTCATTTTATTTATACTTTTTTTTTTTTTTTTTTTTTTTTTTTTTTTTTAATGAATGAATTTTAAGCAAAAAAAAAATGTATTTTCTTGTATTTTCCATTTCTACTTATTTTTTTTCTTTTAATTCTTTATTATTATTATTTTATTATTATTTATTATTATTATTATTTTATTATTTTTTATTATTATTATTATTATTTTATTATTTTATTATATAATAATATATTTTTTTTTTTTTTTTTTTTTTTTTTTTTTGTTCAAGATAAATATTTAAAAGGACAATGTGTAATGAAGGAAAGTTTTTTTTTTTTTTTTTTTTTTTTTTTTTTTTTTTTTAATATTACAACAGTTCAGAAAAAATAAAGCAAATGTTTTTGACTTGTAATTCAATGATGTTGTCACAACTATCACAAAAAAAAAAAATCTTAGTAATTCAATTAGTTTTTGGATTGTTATTTTTGTGACGTGAAGCATTGTTGGCATCTATGAATTTCTATTGGGTTTTTTTTTTTTTATATTTAGTGACTGGTCACATCTATGCTTAGTTGTAAACTGGGGCTAAACACATTTTTTATTCTAAGTTTACAGAAAACCTGGGACGAAAAATTGAACCCATTCTGTATCATCAAATTGTGAACCGATGATTAAACAATACAAAGTCTGCAGATTGGCTTAATTGTCGGTATCAGCCGAATAACGAGGGAGTCTATCCCCTTTTCGCTTACACTAGACCAGGAAAATTTATTTTGAAGAGATAGAGCACAACACCTACCATCAGTTCCCAGATGGTGTTTTACCGCACAGACCAGATTACCTGAGCTATGCTACTCATGCATGGAATTAGCAAGGTGCCAGTATCGAATTCAGAATCTTACAATTTATTTATGAATGTTCTACTGACTGAGCAGAACAAATGCTTATTAAATGTTAGGGGAAGAAAAAAAAACCATCTTAACCAGGTTCCAGTAGCTGAAAATTATTTAGAAAGTATTTTAGGTATGAATTCTAAATTTATCTATTTAGAAAGTTAAGAAAATGCCCAATCTTTCTATTTCACTCATTGTGAGTTTTTCACACCAGCAAAAGCTGGTAGTTTTACACTGGAGTCAAGTGATAGCAAGTCTCCAGGGCTCTTCTGAGTTTTCTAGCCTACTATTATTATTATTATTATTATTATTATTATTCCTTTTGAGTTTTTCACATCAGCATTAGCTGATGGTCTTTCACTGGAGTCTGAGTGACAGCAAGTCTCCTCAGGTCTCCAGGACTCTTCGGAGTATTCTGGCAGATTGCAGCAGTGCAGTGTTCTGAATGGTTTCAATCCTTCCTTTGATTTCCAAACTTTCCAAACCCTTTTCTAATCCTTTTGAGACCGTTGGATTGGAAAAGGGATTATTATTATTATTATTATTACTATTATTATTACTCCTTTTGAGTTTTTCACATCAGCATTAGCTGATGATCTTACACTAGAGTCTGAGTGACAACAAGTCTCCACAGGTTTCCAGGACTCTTCTGAGTATTCTAGCCGATTTCAACAATGTTGTTGTCTGGATGGTCTCAATTCTCCATCTGATTTCTAGTTCCTCTAATCTCTTTTCTAAACTTTTGATTATTATCATCATTATTATTATTATTTCAATCCTGTGAGTTTTTCACATCAGTGTAAGCTGGTAGTCTTACACTGGAGTCTGAGTGACAGCAAGTCTCCTCAGGTCTCCAGGACTCTTCTGAGTATCCAAGCCTATTATTATTATTATTATTATTATTATTATTATTATTTTTCCTCTTCAAGAAAAAAAGGAGACAATACAAAAATAACAAACATGAGAAAAATGATCCAATAAAAACATAGAGGCTACTTTTCTTTCTTTTTTTAAGTGAGTTTTCAGGTTTCCTGATTAACTAATTTTCAACTTCATGATGGATAAACCTGAAATAAATGAGAAAGAAAAAAGCAAGTATTTGTTCTTGTGTTAAAACATGACTTTAATAGAAGAATTTATGCTAAATCAAAAACTGAATGAATGTGAGTGAACATGTTGCTGTATGATTTGTTCTTGTCATGTGGTTTATAGTTACATAAGGTTGTATTCATTAATAATTGTAAATAGCCTCTTTTCTCTCTCTCTATCTATCTATCTATCTATCTATCTACCTCTCTCTCTCTCTCTCTCTCTCTCTCTCTCTCTCTACCTCCACCTCTCTCTCTCTCTCTACTTCTGTTTACCTCTACCTCTCTTTCTCTCTCTCTCTTTCTACCTACCTCTCTCTCTCTCTCTCTCTCTCTTTCTTTCTTTCTTTCTTTCTTTCTTTCTTTTTTTTTAGGGTTGTACTTTGCTTCCTAAATTTGCATTTTCTCATGATTTTTCTTGGGTTATGTTGTTTTTTGGGGGTTTTTTTGTTAATAATCCAATATGGATTAAATAGTTATTGAGACTTAACTGATTTTTTTTTTTTTTTTTTTTTTTTTTTTTCAAATCAATTATCAATTATTGCTATATTTGCTGCAGTTGACCTCTGAAAGAAAAATTGTATATTTTGAGAGAAATTTTAAAATCAAATTCTCTTGTCCCTCAGTAAATTTCTGGCACCACGCGTCTTTTTTTAACTCCATCTCACAAACACCTGTACAATCCTAGATTTTGATAGAGAATAAAGGTAGAAAGGTACTTTTTTGTCAACCACAGGTAATTTTAGTGTCTACTAAAATCAATTAGATACGACACCTAGAGTAATGAAAATATAACTGCAAATGACAAATGTCTATTAAAAGTATCAATTTCCAACATCCTTGCTAATATAATAATTTACTAAGCTTAGTTTAGATGAGGCACAAGGCCAGGAATTTAGAGCACCTAGTGAGAATCAAACTCACTAACAATGGATTGCTAATCTAGCTTGTTAACCATTACACTATATGAGATACCAATTTAATTAATATAATTTTTAGGATCTTATGCAATTTTTTATTATTACCTGTCATTTTTTATACTTTTTAAAATATTTCCAAAAGGTAAATAATAAAAAATATCTATTAATAATAAAGATTCACTTCCGGTTTTTGTCTGTAACAAAAACTACATCACTGCTTACATCACATTACTCAAAATTTGAACATGCAACATTAGACAGTACTCATTGTTTTTTAAAACAAGTTTTAATAAATACATGACTGGTATTATATATCTATATATAGTTTGTTTTATTTAAAGTTTACATTTCAAATTGTTTTATTTTTTAACCCTTTAATGAATTTGATCATTTTACTTAGAGTACAAATTTGCAGACATTGAATTTTTAACTCCCACCCCTCAGGCAATATGTTTCAAAAATCTATTTTTACATCGCCCGGGTGGCGTTTTTTATTTTGCTAGTATATATAATAATTTTAAATAAAAAATAATATTTATAAACAAAAATATTATAAAATATTATGAATAATAGTTATTATAAAAGGTAAATAAAAAAAAAATTTTAAATAGAATAATTTTAAGATAAAAAATATCACAATAAAACAAATATATTATAAATAATAAATATAAAATATAGATGATAGATATAAATACTACAATTAAAATATGTAAAAAAAAAAAAAATGAATATAAATACTACAATAAGATTAATACAACAATTATTATGAATAATAAATATATCATGAAATATTGTAAATACTGAAAATGAATACTACTATATAAATACTGAAAATGAATGCTATAATATAAATGATAAAATAGATACTACAATAAAATGAAGCATTTAGATTTTTTTTTTTTTATTAGATTCAAAGATAATCATATTGATTAGAAGTTTATCAATTTCATGGAACTTATTTAGGAAATGTTTTTGATTTAAGAATTATTTTATTTCTAATTTTTCACCAAATCAAATCTGTGTCAAAGTAACACAAATGCTTATTTGAAATTTCAATGCTAAAAACAATAGTACTTCAACTATAGTCGATCAGTTGTGTCAAAGATTGAAAATTTAATTATTTCTCTCCTCTTGGATTAAGTACCTCTTTGGTCATCATCAGCATTTCAGTCTCAGAAGACTATATAGTTTGTTTACCCCCTGAAGTTACAGCGCCTCTTGTGACAGTGAAATCCAATGTTTGAAAAATATTCTCAACCACAGATGTCACATGTGAAAGCAGTCTCTGAAGATGTTGATTTGCTGGTGCTTTGTTGCCAGTGTTTTCTTCTGGACATCTTGGTTTCATGGTGTTGCCCCAGGGTGACTTCAAACACAAACAGCCTATTTAGTATAACAATCATAAAAACAATCTTCTATACATTACAGCCATTTTGAAATTTAAAAAAAAAAATGTTTTCTTAGCTTCCGAGTTTTGTTCAAACATCTGCACTCCTTTTCTCTTTTTTTTTTCTGTGTGTTGTTGTTTTTATTAATTACCACAATATTTCGGATAATCCCTCAGTCACGCAAAGGAGTCCAATTTGTCCAGACATTTCTTGGAATTTTATTGATTCTTTCTGAAAATTATACAAAGTTTTCTTTACACTTTCGTAATAGCTTAAGTTTTTGGGTTTTTTTTTTATTATCTGAACACTTTACTTATGCTTGCCATTAAATTGTTAGAAATTTTGGACCATATGACCTTTAGGCACCCCTTTTTTTTTATCTCGATTCAGAAGGACATATTTTTCATTTACATCATCAATATCCAGTTGTTTGTTAACAGACGATTTTTTTAAATAATTATAAAAATAACCCCTAACAAACTACCAGATGTTGACGGTGTAAATGAAAATTATGTCCTTCGGAATCGAGATTAAAAAGGAGTGTCTAAAGGTCATATGGTCCGAAATTTTCATCTAACCTTATTTTATCCCCCAAGCTAATTTGATAGATTCAATTTTATCAATTTGCTCACCCTAAAAAAAATGAATTTAGCATAAGAATTTTTTTTTTTTTTTTTTTTTATAGCTGTAAAGATAAGTGTATATGTGTATATATCAGCATTGCAGTCTCAGAAGACTATAAAATAGTTTTTGTGCCCCTGAAGTTACAGCGCCTCCTGTGACTGTGAAGTCCAATGTTAGAAAAGCATTCTCGACCACAGATGTTGCATGTGAAGGCTGTCCCTGAAGATGTTGATGTACCGGTGCTTTGTTGCCGCTGCTTTCTTCTGGACCTCTTAGCTTCATGGTGTTGCGTCAGGGTGACTTCAGACATGAACAGTCCTCTATGGAGAGCCTGCCACCACCGAGGGCAGTCCTGAGCCAAATTTTCCCAGCTGGAACGGGTAATACCAAAGCACCTGAAGATGTTGATGTGCCGTTAATTTGTTCTGTAGTGGTTAGCATAGCTGACTGTTACTATTATTATAGTGAGTTAGATTCTCACTGGGTGCCCTCCACTTGTTTCAACATTTTTTTTTTTTTTTTTTTTTTTTTATGAATTATATTACATGGGATTACACCTATAATTAAAATATTTAAAGATTTATGTGTGAAAAACTAATAATCAGGACATAACAAAATTCCATATTGGCCATCACTTATTGTTTTTTGTTTTTGTACAGGTATACTAGTCATAGTTTCTACAACACTGCTTCGCAAAATTTAACAAGTACCATCAAACTAACCCAAATAATGAATTGTTGTTAACCTCCAAATTGTCCCAACAAAATGGTTGATGTTATTTCCCCAGTTCAGATTTATAAAAAGATGACAACAGATTCATTGAATGAAATAGAGGAGAAAGAAAAATAGGTAATCTGAACATTAGCTACATAAATGAGTGTAACCTCCCCTTGTTTGTTTCACTTTGAGGAAGCCTTAATAACAATTAAGTTCATTTCAAATAATGCACAGGCACAATTTTCTTGTTAAAACATACAGTTGTATTGTATTGATTCAAACAAATTCATATTTTCAGTGTAGATTTAAGATGAAATGAAAATGGCCGACCAAAACATGGCTTCAAAGTGAAACGAACAAGGGGAGGTTACTCTTATTTATGTAGCTAATGTTCAGATTACCAGAAAAAGATTCCTCGCTTTTTTGTAAAATTGTTTAACAATGATTATTTAGTCACCCAATTTTCTGTGTCCTTTTTTTTTTTTTTCTTTTTTTTTTTTTTTTGTCTCCTTGACAACATCTTACCCAAGTTTCTTTATGAATCTTGTTTTGTTAGTCCAAGAGCACCAAGGCTTTTTTTTTTTTTTTTTTTTATAGGACAGTCTCTGAAAGTCTCAACTTTATGCTTTATTTTTCAAAGCAAACTTACAGCTGTACTATCTCATTGTACATAAATATAATGGTAACGTAGTGATTTATATTAACAAAAATGACACTTGACTCTTCACTGTATTAATTAACATAAAAATTGAAACTATGCAATAACTAATGTTAGCATTCCTGAGAAAGGGGAGATAACTAATGTTAGCATTCCTGAGAAAGGGGAGATAATACTTGTGTATCTTGAAAGAATTCTCAGAGTAATAAGTAATTTGTTGAGCTTTTTAAATACAATGTTATTAGATTATTTCTACCTATGTCTGTTTTAGTTGATGTATTGGTGCTCTTGTACGTTGGAATTTATCTGCATGCAACCAGTTGGAAGTATACTGAAAATACACCAAAAATTTGTCTTTTATAAATGGCATTTTAAAAGTGTACTTTTTAATGCCAGGAAGTGTTTGCACAAAGTCACAAAATGGTGTAGAGCTTTGTGAAATTTTCATGTCTATCATTTTAAAAAGAAATCACAAGAAATAAACTAACTAGATTGTCTAAATGGTAAAAAGTTTTTAAAAAATACTATTCATCTGAAAAATAAAAATTATACTATGTGTGTATGGATGTATATATATATATGTGTATGTGTGTATATATATATACACACACATATATAGATTTTAGAACTTTTTTACCAAAATAATTGAGGTTATTCAGTGATTCTGTTACAAAGGAATTTGCTACTAAATAACACTTAAACCTCATCAATGAACGTTTGGTAACGTACAAAGAATTTTTGTATTTTATTTTGTGTGCACATTTCTATTTTGTAGATTTCACTCCTCCATGTTGCTTTAATTTTGGTTTGTTATTAAGCAAAATTAGCTGAAAAGATACGCCCTATACACTAAAGAGACAAACCCCCCCATGGAGAGAGTACAAAAAAAAAGTTATGGTAGAATTTGAAAAGAAAATACCCATGAAAATACTCCAAAGTGATATATAAATGACTGAATAATAGTTTCAAAGGACCGAGCTAAACGTTTTAAAACTTAAAAAAAAAAAACTTTAAAAAAGGAATAAAGAAAGTCAAAGAAGTTTAAAAAGAAGAAAAAAAAAGAAAAATTTAAAAAAAAACAAAGAAAAATTAAAAATGTATGCATGTGTGTGTTTGTTTGTGTGTGTATGCGTGTGTGTGTGTTTGCTTATTGTGAACACTTTATATGAATAAACAGAAATTTTATACGATTGAAAAATCTGAGTTGTAGTTGTTCCTAATGTATGAAGCTTTTTTTTTCTTTTTCTTTTTTTCCTCTCTCTCTCTCTCTCTCTCTCTCTCTCTCTCTCTCTCTCTCTCTCTCTCTCTTTCCTGCTCTTTCCTTTTCCTTCTCTCTTTTTTTTACTTCCTTCTCTCTCTCTCTCTCTTTCTCTCTCTCTCCTTTTTTTTCCTTCCTACTCTTTCCTTTTCCTTCTCTCTTACCTTCTCATAAATATCCAGTAACTTTAGCCCCAAACATTATGGCATCCATCAGACTCTAGTGTTTTGTTACCAGGTGTGTTAACACACATGGGCAAAGTTATATGGAAAACTGACAGTTACCATTGTAGTGTAAATATTATGGTCTACGAAGAAAGAGGGGAAGAAGAAATAAGAACAAACAAAGTTTAAAATTTGGAAGAGTAAACACACAATGGGGTAAAAGCAATGACCGTAGAATGACCCCGGAAATAGATTTTAAAATAAAAACGGAAGTTCCAGGTTTTGAGCAGAAACGGATGTGGCTCTCCCAACCCAGGACGAGAAATGGAAGAAGAAAATCGGTCTCTTTTTCGTTCAGGCTTGGTGAAAGGCAGACTGGACCTTCCTGGTTCCCCCTATAGGTTTCATACAGTAGTAGTGGACATGATTTACAACCGGGTAATTTGACCGTGTTCTCTCTCTCTTTTTCCTTCTCTCTGAAAAAGAACCCATGTACATCAAAGAAATAAACATCCCCTTGGGACTATACAACCTATGTGTGTTGTTTCTCAACTAATGACTACTACTACTACTACTACAACTTGAGTTGGCCTATGTGACAAACACCATTCTTGTACCGTGACTATCATTATGCTACACCGTGCTATACAACTTTGAGATCACCGGAGGAATTGTCAGGTTGAACACAACACCAAACTACTTCATTTGGCCACAGTAGATTAACCGACTCCTTCATTTTAAAAGAAGAACCTCCACCTAAATGTTCATGTGGAAACCGATACACAATAAAAACATATTTTGATTGAATGCACACACCTCTCCCACACTCAAAGAAAGTTCTACAATGTTGACAGAATGGACAAACTATTTGGAAAAATAGATCCCAAGAGGATATTAAACTTTTTGAAAAGAACCGGCCTCTTATCAAGGATGTAAGTTCACAGACCTACAAAAATCACCCACTCTCTTGATGTTCAAATTCTCAACAGAAAACTTGATTTTATTAATGAAACGGACATTTTTAGGCATTTTTGATAAATCCTTATAGGAATGGGGATGTGGACTTTGTTTAAATGTAATATTAAACATATTTAGAAGTCTTTGATTTAAGGGAAATAACAGGTAACTTTAAATGAAAAGGCCATTTTTAGCCATTTATTGATAAATCCTTATAGGAATGGGGATGTGGACTTTGTTTAAATGTAATATTAAACATATTTAGAAGTCTTTGATTTAAGGGAAATAACAGGTAACTTTAAATGAAAAGGCCATTTTTAGCCATTTTTTGATAAACCCTTATAGGAATGGGGATCTGAAAATTCTCAACAGGATGTTAAGAGTTAAAACTGAATCTACTGCAGGCTGTCAGACCCAAATAACTTTCTTGTGTATCCTCAATGTATTTGCTTAAATGCCAGATCTCTTTTTTAGCCTTTGGAGTCAAAACCATGCTCGGTAATTTAACATAGTTTTCAATATTTATGGTCAATATTTTAAACATCTCATCCAGGTGCTACAGGGTTACTGAAAGTATTTAATATATTAATATACTTTCTGACTTTATAGGTAGACATTTTGTTTGGTGGTTAGTAAACTCTTGTTCCATTGATCATTCACATTAGTATTTTTATTCTTAACCACTAATTTTGACTAGTACCATCTTTCCCCAAAATTTGATTAATATTTGAAACATCTCATCTTGGTGCCACTGGGTTAGTGAAAAGAGGAGCTTTTAGTGTGGAAAGTTAATTTATATCAGGAAACCAATGTGCAGTGGAATCGTACAATGAAACATGCTAAGTCTACAAGTGGGAATGGTTGCTATGGTGAAGGGCTCAGTGGGTAAAAACTTTTGAATGAAAGAGTTAACTTCCAGCTGGCTACAAATTAACAGATATGTATCGACATTTCAGTCGTGGAAAATTATATAATTATTGTACCCCTGAAGTTACAGCCAATGTTTGAAAAACAGTCTTGACCACAGATGTTGCTGTTCCCGAAGATCTTAATGTGCTGCTGCTTTGTTGCTGTGAAGAGCTCAGTCGGTAAGAACGGAATGAAAGAGTTAAGTGGCTATTTACAAATTAACAGATATGCTCGTAATCAACACAGATTTTAGTAGCATAGAAAAGTACAAAAGTGAGAAGAAAAAAAGTTACAAACCTGTTGAACTCCGCTTAAGAAATTGACCTTGTATCACATCCTGCTCGTGCGGAGGGGTTGGGAAATATATATATTGGCCCTATCTTGGGCTAGATGGGCGGTCGGAGAGGCCCCCTCCGATCAATCGGCTGGTCACATCAAGCCCTAGCACCTATATGATTTTTTCCCAACCCTATTGCTCTTATGGCAAGCCCCAACCCCTTTTTATCATATGGGTGCTAGAAGGCGGTGGCTGTGGGTCTACATGTCCTGGGAATGACGTTAAACTCTATCTGATGGTGAGGTTCCAGTTTTGGAGGTTTGGGGAATGTGGAGCTCCCCTTCATCACCATTGCTCCCTGGTCCACTCTGACCTGGAGTGGTAGTACCTGTTAGGGTCCCATCTATGGGTTAAATAGAAAAATGTATTTATAAAAAAATTGTATTATCCATTAAGAATTTATTTATTTCAAAACTTTATCAGCATTAAATGACCCACTGAGGTTGATATGCCGTCAAACAAAACAAACCAAACCAAACCAAATATATATATATAAATGGTCACCCATCTAAGTATGGAACAGGCTCATCACTGCTTAACTTCGGTGATCAAGCAAGAATAGGTGCTTTCAATGTAATTTTGTTGTTGTGGGGGAGCTATGTTATCAATGACTGAATGTTGGTCTTCACATGTTTGTCGTTTTGAGATGCTATTTCTCTGAATTTTTTAGATGATTATTTGGATTATTCGGACTATTGTCCTCATCTTTATTGTTATCTGCACAACATTTCAGCCAATGTACCCTCTGGCTATTTGGACACACAGCATAGTGGATATAGGTGTTGGTAAAATTAGCTAGAATACTTAGAAGAGTCCTGCAGAGCTAAGAGACTTGCTGTCACTCAGACCAGTTAAAAAGCACCAATTAAAATTGGTGTGGAAAGGCCACAAAGAGAAAAATAATGGCATTATACAAATCTTTGAATTTTGATAACATGTGAAATGGCATTTCAACAAGGTAGGTGTACAACAAGTGGGTCAGTTGCAAGGGAGAAAGAGGGTTATGGACTACTTAAGAGGATATCTGGATTGGAGTTGTTTTCTTGTGGAAGTAAAAGTATCACCCAACCTGAAGTTGAAATTATTTTCTAGAGAAACAAAAACTGTGAAAATCAAAGCATCCAGAATAAATTCAAAGACAATCCAACATTTTGCTGAAAGTTCATTAAAGGGTTATTTCCTATCAGTCAAACATAAACAAAGGGGAACCACTCTTGACTGATAAATTATTTATTTATTTATTGATCTACTAGGAAAAAAGAAGACAGGGTTAGGGTTAGGGTTTAGGGTTATTTCCTATAAGTCTAACATAAACAAAGGGGAACCACTCTTGACTGATAAATTATTTATTTATTGATCTACTAGGAAAAAAAGAAGACGGGTTTAGGGTTAGGGTTTAGGGTTATTTCCTATATGTCTAACATAAACAAAGGGGAACCACTCTTGACTGATAATTTTTTTTTCCCATTAAACTAACCCTAAATCCTAACACTAACTTCTTTTTTCCTAGCAGACCAATAAATAAATATGTTATAAAATGATTTCACTTTAACAGCATTTTGTGGTGTTTTCATATCCTTTTATCTATACTCATAAATAAATAAATAATTTATCAGTCAAGAGTGGTTCCCCTTTTGTGTTAGACTTAAAGGAAATAACCCAATAAAGATCATTTGAAGATGTAAATTGATCATGAGATAATAAAAAAAATGGAAACAGTTTTAAACTTTCAGAATTAACAGATTATATATATATATATATATATATATATATATATATATACATATATATATATATATATTGCACTATTAGAAAGGCTAATGAAACTAAATAAGAATGCGTATAAAAAGATTTGAAATAGAAGTGGGTATATTCAAAAAATAGAACAACTGAAACTTACTCTTCCATCACTCCTGTCTTTCATTGCTAAATTTTCCTAATTTAGCTATTTAGTTAAAATGGTAAGTAAAGAATAAAATTAGTTATTTCTTCTTGTTAATGGATTTCTTTTAAGATTTATCCCCAAGATTTTTGCTCATGTTCATTGAGATAAAACCAAACAATTAGAAATCAATAATACGAAGCTCATATTTATTAAAATCAAATTTTTAATATCAATATGCAAATTAGCCTTCCCCTATTTTCTTGTATATGTAAATACAATTGCATATTATTAGTATGCAGATAAGGCTAACAGTATTAATAATATAAAACAATTTTATTAATAATTGAGGTTTAAATAAGAATAAAATCACGGAGAATGTGACGTAAATATCTAAGGGAATTGTGACTTGAGTTGTCCATTTTCTCTCTCCAATCAAGTACAACGCTGTACCTGGTGAGATTTGAAGATCAGGTTCTTTTTTTTGATAATTTGAATTTACAAATACTGTCCTACTAATTATGACTTTAGTAGTAATGTAGTTTCAGTTACAGACAGACAAACACACAATCTCCATTATAATAAGATTAATAAGTAGGGACAGTTTTTGTAAATTCAAATTATCAAAAAAAAGAACCTGATCTTCAAATCTCACCAGGTACAGCGTTGTACTTGATTGGAGAGAGAAAATGGACTCTGATTTATCTATGCTGATGGAGACCTGTATCCCAGTAATTAATCATGCAAAACTTCTGTTACTGCACATTTAATTGGGTAGAGGTGTAGCATAATTATTATGGCTTATGGAGAATTTGGGGATTTTTAGGAGAAAGAGAGGAAGAAGAAATAAGAACAAACAAAGGTTAAAATTTGGAAGAATAAACACTAAGCGGAGGGCCAGTAATTTGACCAAAGAATGACCCCAGAAATATAGTATAATTAGGTACGATTACTAGATAGAAATAATTCATATGAGCTAACCGAGTATAAGCAAATCCTTATAGGTAACAGTGTGGATATGGCAGTCCTATATTGTGACATAAAACCGACAAAGTCTGGTGGTATTGTGAGATACTGCTGGGGCGCTCTGGGTTAGTGGTAATGATGCTTCGACCCCGAAACCATGCCTGAACCCAGAGTCATCATCTGATGAAGGCTTTGTTGGTTGCAATGCTACTGTGTAAATAGCAGTCATTGTAGGAAGATTATTAAAAATAAAAACGGAAATTCCAAGTTCCAGGTTTTGACCAGAAATGGATGTAGCTCTCCCACCCCCGAAAAGAGAAACGGAAGAAGAAAATCAATCTCTTTTCGGTCAGGCTTCGTGGAAGGCAGACTGGGCCTTCCTGGTCCCCGCCTATGGGTTTCATACAGTAGTAGCGAACATGATTTACGACCAGGTAATTTGACCGTGTCCTCTCTATCTTTCTTTCTATCTTTCCTTCTCTCTGAAAAAGAACCCACGTGCATCAAAGAAATAAACATCCATTGTGACTATACAATCTGCGTATGTTGTTTCTGAACTAACGACTATTACTACGACTAATGGCAACTACTACAACTTGAGTTGGTCTATGTGACACATATCATTCTGGAGTTAAGGGCTTAATAATAGGATTGCTATTGTTAATTATGATAGCAATCCTATTATTAAGCCCTTAACTCCAGAACGATATGTGTGACATAGACCAACTCAAGTTGTAGTAGTCGCTGTTAGTAATAGTAATAGTCATTAGTTCAGAAACAATACACGCAGGTTGTATAGTCACAATGGATGTTTATTTCTTTGATGCACGTGGGTTCTTTAAGGAAATCTTGAGAATAGCACTAGTGAAGCTAATATATTCAAAGGTAAAGTTTTGTCTAATGGTTTATGGGGTTATTTTAAGGTTCGTTGGTGCTGGTATCTTAACCCCAATAAAAGCTGATTTCTTTGTTCTTCTTGGCTGGTATTGTAAACCTCCCTCAGCGCCAAGTGCACCTGTAGGCACCTTTTGCTGTACATCCTACTTGCACCTTCCAACATTACTGACTACCATGATCGTCTCATGATTGCCTGTTCCTTGACCCTCACTTGTGTTCGTAATTCTGCTTCAGGGCACCATCCAGGGAGTTTACAATCAATTACAAGAGAGAAGAAAAACAAGACAAGACAAGACTGTGACCGATTCAGGTTTTGAAATTAGAAGAAAGAAAGAAAAGAAAGGAAGAAAAGAAAAATCGTAAATGTAAAATCACCGGGTGATTCGATCGTTTGGGTCAGAGTAGATTCAAAACAGATGGGCGATCCGGAAATTACCATATCAGGAGGGGAGATCTCAAGTAGGTCAGAAGAACTCCCAGAATCAGCGGCAGTCGGAGACAAGTCTTTGATGCGGCCAGACTTAAGTCGCGCGGAGGACATTAAACCGTATGTTGCCTTCGGCCCTTGAGAAAAGCATTTTTATTGTTTTCCCTTTCTACTTAAGAAAGGATAAAACTTCTTGTTGAAAATCTTTTAGGAAACGAATTAAAACCTATATTTTTCTAAGACCACACATGTTTTGGAGACCACTTGAAAAATGGCCGGAAGAGAATCTGCTTCTATTTCAAATTCTCCCATGTTTGCCGAGATGGAGGGACCCCCCCTGTTCCTTTGGGGACCTCTGCTAACGCTGGCTTCTACTTCACAAGGCTCTAAGGGGTCTGTTCCTTTCGCTGTCCAAAAACTAACTGGTCAACTTTCAAAATCTCACAGAGGTCCCAATTCTCGCTATCAAATCTCGTCCACGTGATTTGAAAAGTACTTTGTTCTAACATTGAACTAAATATGCTGGTGGTCAAGTTTTATTGCTGATTCCTATCTCTACTCTCTTTTGCCTAAATCCAGACATTTGTCTCTTACTGGCCTTTATCACACCTTTTTTTTTATCTACCCTAAATCCTTTTCTTAGTTTTAGGACTTCTTTGACTTAGCATTGACCCACCTTACACATACAATATATGTAGATACACACACACATGTATATATACATACGCACATATATTGTCCACACTAGTTACTATTTACTACTGGTCTTGCTACTACATATTCAATTTACACACACACACACATATATCTATACATATCTGTGGGTTGGCTTGCTACCTATTTCTATAGCCCACTATACAGTTACATACACACACACATATACCTGGTTTGACTTACTACTTATTCAATTATCTAACTATGCAGTTATATGCACACACACTTGCCTGCACCCAACGTTGTGTTATAGTATACTGAAATTGGAACTTAGGAACGAAAAGGTACGAAAGAGGAAAGAAAAGGAAAGAGACAAAGGTAAGAGGTGGCTTTATGACTCTGGCTTTATTGACCAGGTCATAGTGGCCTGTAGCGAGGGAAAATCTCCCTCGCTAATAGGACCAACTAGACCTAATTACGGCCTCAGTTAGAATGGCCGAGGTATTCCTTTTGGGGGGGTAGGGAGTCAGTCCTTTTTGTCGGACATGCCTAAATGGTGTTCTGGTCAAGGCCCCATGGGAGTTTGTTCTTTTTTATTTTATTTTTTTTTTTGTATATTTTTAATCCCCACAGGTTATACTGAGATGTACAACCCAATTGTGCCATTACATTCAATTTGGGACTAATACCCTTGGGAAAGGTTTGAACTACATCTTAGTCAAAGTTTTGTAAAATGTACAAAATATGAATAAAAATTGTTTTTTTTTTGTCTTGTTGACCATCCTATAAACCAATTCCAGTCAAATGGACTATTATATTTTTGTTGGCAAGACGCGTGATGCACAGGAGCTAAGTGTCTCAATATCGAGATTAACAGAGCGGCGACATGTTCATCATCATGAACGACGAAATACAGATGGGAATTTCCCTTGCAATGTGTATGACCGTATCTGCAAATCCAGAATTGGCCAAACTAGTCACTAGAGGGTCGACAACTGTTGAAGACATGGAATGACGTCATCGTCGTCTGCGACAGATTTCCAAAGGGGAAGGAAAAGGATCCTATAACCCAATTCCAGTCAAATGGACTATTACATTTTTTTGTAGAAAAGAAGGTAAAAAGTCCACATCAATGTACAGGATTTTCAGATAGGCTCCCTCACTGTCCATTTGATACCGACAATAGGCCATTACCTACTCTTTACTAATTATATTTTGGTTGGAGGTGACAAGACATTCAGACAAATCTGTATATTAAAGTTATAAGGATGAATTATTTTCCTGTTTCTTTTAACAGAATTTTGGTTGGTTGGTTGGGTGGGTTTTACGGCATGTCAACCCCTTGGGTCATTTTATGCCGAATACTTCTATTGGTAAAAAAATGTTTAATGCTGACAAAGTTTTGAAATAATTTCATTTTTAATGGATAATACAATTTTGTTTATAAACTCATGTTTTCTATTTAACCCATAGATGGGACCCTAACAGGTACTACCACTCTGGGTCAGAGTGGACTAGGGAACAATGGTGATGAAGGGGTGCTCCACATTCCCCAAACCTCCAAAACTGGAACCTCACCATCAGATAGAGTTTAACATCATACCCAGGACATGTAACAGAATTTTAATTGATAAATTATCCTGACAGTGATAAGGCATTTTGGAACGTATTGTAGCAAGATTGTATGGATGCAAATTCTTATTGGTTTTTAAGAGCCTGTTTTTATATATTTCTTCTTTAATCTTTTACACTATCACTACTTACCTGTGAACAACCAGCATATAGCTGGCCATGCTAAAAAATCTGACCTTGTTCTACCATTTATGTGGTATCAGTTTTTGTTGGTCATATGGAATTATAGACTAGACCTCATGGGCCAGATAAGGGTAATTATCCCCTAGAAAGTATTAAAAAAAAAAAGGATGAATTTCTCTTCAGGATAGATTTTATATTCTTAAAGCATCTGTGTAGAGGCTAACTGATCAAATACATAAAATGAAGATGACCACAAGTAAATTTTGGAGGTCAACGTTGAATAGTCTATGGCAGTGGTTCTCAACCGAGGGCCATATGGCCATCTTCAGGAGCCATATAACATTTTAAGCCCAAGCATACAGAAAATATTTAATTATAAAAAAATACAATACTGAATATGAGAAGTAAACAAACAATGTGTTTGATATGGCCTTAGCCAACAAAAAAAAAAAATACTGAATATGTCAAATGTCATTTCAACAAAGGTGGGTGTGCAACAATTAAAGATCATTTGAAGATGTAAATTGATTATGAGATCATAAAAAGAATTAAAAAATGTTGACTTTTTTGTATATAAGGTGTATGCTGAAAGCCCACTCATACTTATAGACTCGGCAAGAACCATATGAACTCTCTTGGCCAATCACTGGCAGTACACTGCTGCTGATATAATACTTAAACCAACAATACTGACCATAACTATTTTGAACCTTCGTGGACGACAGACATAGGATTAAATCACTGGACCTTTAACGATACGCAGGATAGGACTTATTTCGCTTACCAAAGGATTCCATAATTCAGGACTTACTTACTTTAAGTCCTTTTCAACTGGCCAAGGATGGCATTTAAAAACTTAACAGGTTATGGGGCCCCTTAACATTAATAACTTTTAATATTATAAAATACTTAAACAAACATCAATAATTAAAAGAGAAACATTATTATAATTACTAGCAAATATATGTACCCTCCGGGTGCAAGTATTTAGGTTTTGATGTAATAAAATATTGTATCAAATTAGAAACTATTTAGAAAATGATAAACTGAGGGGGTATAATCGAAAAATAGAACAGCTTTAAATCTAACTCTTCCATCATTTTCCGTCACTCCTGTCTTTCATTTTTCCTATTTTTTTCTATTTAGTTAGATTATGAAGTATTTAATAAAATTACAGTTCTTTCGTCTTGTTTATGGATTTCTTTTTAAGATTTATACCCGAGATTTTTGCTCATATTCGTTAAGAGAAAACCAAACAATTAGAAATCAATAATACTAAGCATATATTTATTAAAATCAAATTCTTAATATCAATATGCAAATTAGCCTTCTCGTTCACAATGTAAACCGCTATTTTGTTGAATATATAAATATACTTGCTTGTTGTTAGTATGTAGATTAATCCAACAGTATTACTAATGTATAACAATTTTATCATTAATTGAGGTTTAAATAAATATAAATTCATGGTGAATGTGACGTCAATAACTAAGGGAATTGTGACTTGAGTAGTGATATAGTTTCGGTTACAGACAGAAAAACACACAATCTCCATTATAATAAGATATATTAATAACATTCATGTTAATGCTCTAAAACATTATGCACATGTTTTTCTTTAAGAATTCTTTAAGAATTTTAAATATCTTTTCTCTTAAAGTTCATTATAAGTTATTTTGCCTTTTGTATCACTGGACCTTTAACAATACGCTGGATAGGACTTATTCGCAGGATAGGACTTATTCGCAGGATAGGACTTATACACTTACCAAAGGATTCCATAACACAGAACTTACTTACTTTAAGCCCTTTTCAATTGGCAAAGGATGGCATTTAAAAACTTAACAGGTTATAGGCCCAGCACACTTCCACTTTCAGAATTAATAGATTTCTATATATTTGCACTTGAACGCAGACAATCAAACTAAACGGACGTCTTTTACATTACTCTAGGAAGCAATGAAATTGTTTAGGTTTTTTTTTTTAAAGAAAATAAGGGAAGTGATGACTTTTTAAAAAAAATCTATTTATTTATTCCTTATTAGAATTATATTCTTTATTAATTAACAAATTTTCTTATTCAAGTTACATACAGTGGAATCACTAGCAAAATAAAAAAAACACCCTCCGGGCGATGTAAAAATAATTTTTTGAAAGATATTGCTTGAGGAGGTGGAAGTTAAAAATTAAATGTCAGAGAGTTTGAACCATAAATCATGAAATCATCAAATTTATTAAAGGAGTAAAAAAAAATAATAAAACAATTTGAAATCAAAACTAAGTTCTATTAACTTTGAATATTTATTAAAATAAAACAAACTATATATAAATATATGATACTGGGGATGTATCTATTAAAACTTGTTTTAAAAAAACAATGAGGACTGTCTAATTTTGCATATTCAAATTTTGAGTGTATTTATTCTATGTTATGACGATTTTGGGTAATGTGACGTAAGCATTGACGTAATTTTTGTTACAGACAAAAACCGGAAGTGAATCTCCATTATTAATAGATGTACAAATTTTTATGTTTACTGTTTTTGTTTATTTACAAAATGTTAAGTTAAGTTTCTACATAAAAGTTATTTAATTACATTGTATTTTTAAGTTATATTTACAAATTTAAATGATCAATGTAAGAACCTTAAGTTAAAATGTGTAAAAATGTATAAAATTGATGTTCAGTTTTGTTGACCATCCTATAAATCAATTCCTGGTGTTTAACACTCAAATGGACATTACTATTGGTGTAAGAGTGAAAAATATATATATTTAAAATTATATTATCTTTGTAAAAATGTATAAATATATAATATAATATAAATATAATAATAATATAATTTATACAATATAATTTATAATAATATAAATATAATAATAATAATATAATTTAATAATAATAATAATAATAATAATAATAATAATAATATAATATAAATATATAATATACAAATAAAAACTTAGATATATTTAAAATTATATTATCTTTGTAAAAATGTATAAAATTGATGTTTAGTCTTGTTGACCATCCTAATTTTTGTCATACAATGTGTGATAGCACGTGCGATACCCTGCCCTCATCAGCCGCCAACTAGGAGTGATAACACAGTTTTGGTAGCTGAGGCAGGACTGCCACTTCCTAGCGCTACCCAGCAGCTTTCACCACCGGACAGGGTATTTAAAAAAAAAAATTAAAAAAATGAAAAAGTGCAGAGAAGAGATGTTTTGTTATCAGTTTGAAAACGCATTTGTTTTCGGCTGTTGAATTGATTACGCGATTGCAGATGTTACATAATAATATGGGAATGATGATTCCGCGCGTGTATCATTCGTGTCGAAGACTTTTAAATCTCGACCAGATTCAGCTCGATGCATTTTGCACCATGGTTTGAAGACGATGTGAAGCGATTTTCAGACAGCGGCCAGTGATTCCTATTTTTGAAAGAAACAAAATCAATTCTGGTGTTTAACACTCAAATGGACATTATTATTGATGTAAGAATAGTTTACCAAATTTGACCAATGGGATAAATTGCAAAAACTTCTTAGTTTCAATTAATTGATTGGATCAAAAAACTCTCTGTGTTAGAAATTAATATGTCTGTAACAGTGTAACAGTAAGGGAGATATTTCAACTATTGAACAATGACATCTGAATGAGGTGGAGGTGTAGCAATCGAGGCAGTTAAAAGGGTTTGGTTTGGTTTGGTTTTATGGCATATCAACCTCAGTGGGTCATTTAATGCCGATAAAGTTTTGAAATCAATCAATTCTTTATGGATAATACAATTTTTTTATAAACACATTTTCCTATATAACCCATAGATGGGACCCTAACAGGTACTACCACTTCGGGTCAGAGTGGACCAGGGAGCAATGGTGATGAAGGGGTGCTCCACATTCCCCAAACCTCCAAAACTGGAACCTCACCATCAGATAGAGTTTAACGTCATTCCCAGGACATGTAGACCCTCAGTCACCGCCTTCTAGCACCCATATGATAAAAAGGGGTTGGGGCTTGCCATAAGGGCAATAGGGTTGGGAAAATCATATAGGTGACCAGCCGATTGCTAGGAGGGGGCCTCTCTGACCGCCCGTCTAGCCCAAGATAGGGCCAAAGTGGAGTATTGCAATTCAGGAACTGCTCATCCACCTGGGCTCAGTTAAAAGGGAGAAAGAAAATTACAGTAACAATTATATTATCATTTAATAAGAAAATTGTATGCAAACAGCAAGGAAATATTACATTTTATATTTTAGTCTTATCACAAAAAATACAACATTAGACCTACTTGTCCCTGTGCCTTATAGCATAGGGATTCCAGACAATGTTTTTTAAACTAAAGCTGATGAATCAAAAGGGGGGGGGGGTCAATCAATACATTGTAAAGGATATCGGTGATGGAATACTTCTGGAAAATTCCAAAAGTTGCTTTGTGTGTGTAGATGGAAATTCAGTTTGATCATCTCTAGTGGGGGTCTAACTGGTTAGAGGGGTATTATGTTGAAAGACCTGAAACCCGGCCAATGAACCAGTTAATAATAACATAACTGACAACGCCATCCAGTGCTGTTTAATAGCACAGGCGTATCTCAAACATCATCTGAGATTGGTGCTGAATCATGTCACAGGGATCATTTCTGCTTTTTTGGGAATTGTTTAAATTTCAAAATAATATTAACTTACCTCAACTGATGCTCTGTCAAAACCTAAGAATCAAAAAACATCTGTGACCTCTCCCGTCTTGGGGTCAACAACTAGTTTCTTCATAACACTGAGAAAATTAATAAAATCTAAATTTTCTATTTCTCTGAATGAGATGAGACTTGATGATTAGCATTATCTGCGTTATTTGGACTATTGTCCTCATCTTCATTGTTATCGGTACAATGTTTCAGCCGATATGCCCTGCGGCCTTCTTCAGGTATTTCTTGTCCAATTGGACACATGGCCTAGTGGATAAAGGAGTTAGGTTAAAACAGTTCTAAATGACAGTTATCTCTAGATTGCAGGTTCAATTCTTATCAAGAGTAGCAGTAACATAGAATAATAATTAACACAGCTTAACACCTCTACCCCAGCTATGGTTAGCGGAATGAGAACAGGATACCCCCGTGGACTAAATAAAGGGTTAGGTTCAAAGTTTCGTGATGGCTCCTGATTACGACAAGAAGGTTCTCGAGTCCGACAAGAAATATCTAAATTTTCTATTTTTGCATAATGATTTTAATAAATAATTATTTGCTGTTAGAAATAGTTGGACCAAGTTACCTTTAAGCACCCCAGGGACGACCTGGATTCAGAAGGACATGTTTTGCTTTGCACTGTCAACATCTGCTTGCTTGTTAGGGGTTAGCAGTTAGTTTTATAATTTAAAAAAAAAATGCATCTAAAAATCGTCTGGTAACAAACAACCGGATGTTAATGGTGCAAAGCGAAACATGTCCCTCTGAATCTAGGTCACCCCTCGGGTGCTTAAAGGTAACTTGGTCCGAGATTTCTAATACTATCAGGGTATTCTCAAATGCATTAAAATAAATCCTATAAATAATTTTATGTAGAATTCAATTAGAATTGAAATAAGTGTAGAACTTTTATAATCATTCTTAATCATCTTCATACATTGACTGCTATTTATACAGTAAGCATTGCATCCAACGAAGCCTTCATCAGATGATGACTCTTGGTTCAGGCATGATTTCGGGGCCGAAGCATCATTACCACTATTCCAGAGCGCCCCAGCAGTATCTCACGATACCAGACTTATTTAGTTTTGTCTTTCTAATTTAATATATTTTATTATATAAAAATTAAATACTTATGTGGCATTACTTTTGTATTTGCCTGGAGAGTTGTCTGCCCGTTTAGTTTGCTGGTTCCCGCTAGGGGCCGGTTATATTTAAGCGGCTGGTTTGAACGTCTCTTTCTCTTTTCCTGTTGCTTGACCCACGAGACACGACTATGGGTTAGACTCTGGTCTACCCCCCTCTTGTTGGGGCTTTGGCCCCCCTTACATTACTGTAAGTGATTCACACAGCATGGACTATTCCTAGTCTCATGTCTGCGGCTTTTATGTTTATCTTTTTACCATTCATGAATGTGTCATTATCTCTACTTTTGTATGTATGTTTATGTACACCTCTATGTATTATGTACCCTGTTTAATTCTTGTGCTGTATATAAAATGTTTTGTCTATCAACCTTTGTCGGAGTTTTATCTCAAGTATTATCACTTTAAATCTTACACTTACACCCGGTGGAGGGCACATACTTTTGCTAGTCCTGATAATGAATCCTATTACCAAGGCACTAAATCTACGCTGTGATGTTTATTCGATAAAAAAAATTGGGTTATTTCCTATAAGTCCAACATAAACAAAGGGGAGCCACTCTTGACTGATGAATTATTTATTGATCTACTAGGAAAAAAGAAGACGGGGTTAGGGTTAGTTTAATGGGAAAATTAATTTTTTACTCAGTCAAGAGTGGTTCCCCTTTGTTTATGTTGGATTTATAGGAAATTACCCAAAAATGTATCCAGATGTTTTTTTAACCGACAAAGTCTGGTTGTATTAATGAATTTTCAGGTCAAAAGTCTAGTAAAGGTAACCCAAACCCAAAATCTTTTTAGACTATATTTTTTCGATGCAAGTATCATTGGGGAATAAGAAAATAGAAATCTATTAATAATGGAGATTCGCTTCTGGTTTTTGTCTGTAACATAAACTACGTCACTGCTTACGTCACATTACCCCAAATCATCATAACAGAATAAATACCCTCAAAATTTGAACATGCAACATTAGACAGTCCTCATTGTTTTTTAAAACAAGTTTTAAGAAATACATGACTGGTATTATATATCTATATATAGTTTGTTTTATTTTAATACATATTTAAAGTTTACATTTCAAATTGTTTTATTTTTTAATCCTTTAATGAATTTGATGATTTTACTTACTAGGGTACAAACTCGCTGACATTGAATTTTTTACTCCCACCCCTCAGGCAATATGTTTATTGGACCACTGCTCTTAGAATAAGGCACTTTCCAGTACAATTTGTAACTGATCTTTATTGTCTGTATTGGTGCTAAACATTTTTTTAAATCATCTAAATTCTTAATATAACCATAAATTTCAAAAATCTATTTTTACATCGCCTGGAGAGCTTTTTTTTTTATTTATTTATTAAATTGTAGTTTACGAAAACTTTTCATGCTCCGAATGATACCAGCATTGGGTTAGAAAAAAAAAAAAAAAAAAAAGAAGTTTGGTTTAAGGATACTATTACTGCACTTTTAACTTAGACTACTTAGAATAGAATTACAATGAATACAAATAAATGCTTAAAATCTGGGAGAGAAAAAAGAGAAACACATGTAAAAAAATCTTTCAAGCAACGACACAAACTTCTACCATATATTTTCTTTCTAAGACCTAAATTTTAACCTCATATGGGTTTTTTTTTTTTTTTAACCATATGTGAGATACATATATATATATATTTACCAACTCCGCTGCACGAGTAGGATACGACACAAGGCCAATTTCTTAAGCGGAGTTCAATAGGTTTGAATTCAGAGTTTTCCTTCTCCTAGACTGGTTACCTAGCCATGGTTAAAGAGCCCAGTCTGCCCTACTATTTACCCATAGTTGAATTTATACCTTTCCCAGGGGTATTAGTGCTATGTGAACAGTCTAGTCCGGGATTTGAACTAGTCTCACCGTGTCTATTTCCCACGACGGTAACTATTAGATCATCCACCACCAATGAGAACATGTTTGTATTTTGTGTATGTAGGAAATGGAGCCATTGATACAAGTTCAAATCCTGGATGAAACTACAGTTCGCTTAGTGCTAATACCCTTGGGAAAGGTATGAATCTAACTCTTCTCCCCCCAGCTATGGGTAAATAGTAGGGCAGACTGGGCTCTTTAACCTTGGCTAGGTAACCAGTCTAGGAGAAGGAAAACTCTGAATTCAAACCTATTGAACTCCGCTTAAGAAATTGACCTTGTGTCGTATCCTACTTGTGCAGCGGAGTTGGTAAATTATATATATATATATATATATATATATATATATATATATATATATATATATATATATATACACACACACTTGTGGTGGTCACTACTAGAATAGGCTCAGTCCTACTTAATGATCTATTTCACTAACTAATAATAAAGTATGGTCCAAGTTCATAATATTAGGTTAAAATTTAGTACTCAGAAAATCACGATATACAAATACATTTATATACTGTATAAACAATAAAGAATACATTTTGTTAAATGCATCCAGTAAGTATCAAATATATCTCTTTGCCTACTTTAAGCTGCTTGCAGCAGCTCTCTCACCAAAGTACAAAAACTGATGGTTATTTTATTATAATTGAGCAGAAGGACTAGTAACTACAAGGTTTTTGGTTCGATACCAGCCCCTCGCCAACTCAGCGTATGAGTATCTGTGAGGTAAAGTGAGGAGCTGATGGTAGGTGTGGCATTCAGTTTCAGATGCCAAAACAATCTCCTTTCGTTATAATTGAGCAGGAGGACTCAGATCACAATAATAATAGGAATTTATTTGAATTGAATAAGTTCTGAGGTGAATAGATATTGAACTTTGAAATATCCCATCATACAGGTAAAGACAAAGAGATTTATAGATTCAAGCATTTTTGTTTTTTGTCTAGATTGATAGTTCATTATAACTGAGCAGAAGGACTCAGATCACAATAATAACAGGACTTTATTTGTAAGGTGAATAGACAATGAACTTTGAAATATTCCACCATACAGATTTTTTTTAAATACCAAGAAAATTTGGTACAGCTGTGGGGGAAATTTGGTTGGCAATGGTTGAAAAAAAATTAGAAAAAAAATAGAAAATAAAAAAAATAAATAAAAGAATAAGAAAGAAAAACAAAATCTGGTCATTTGATTCGCTTAAAAAATTCTGAATCACTTTTTTTTTTGTTTTTAATGTCAATCTTGCTCATTTGTAAAGTTAGGAGGAAAGATGAACCATAAGACCTTTAGGCACCCCTTTAACGATCGATTAATAAAGACATGTTCTTCATTTACACCGTTAAAATCCAGTTGTTTGTTAACAGACGATTTTTAGTTTTTTTTAAATTATAAAACTAACCCCTAACCCAAACCAACAACCAGATTTTGACAGTGTAAATGAAAAACATGTCCTTATGAATCAAGATCGCAAAAGGGGTGCCTAAAATGCATATGGTCCTGAAAAACAATTAAGGGCTGCCTTAATGGAACCATTTAAGACAGTAGACTCTTGTAGAGATTCATGCCAATAATTCTGTTTTCAGTTGCAGTAGGGGGAGGGGGTTACAAGGTTCATACCCACAGAGAAAGGAGGAATTTATGTTTTTCAAAAATGGTAAATGAAAAATTGCTCCTTAAATATTTTGAGAAAAAAACAGATCTAAAAGAAAGCAATTCAAAATTTTGATGAAAAGGAAAATCCCTTACAACAATGAAAAAAATAAATTACAAAAACAAAAATATTTTTTTTTTATAATTAAATCTTTTATTCCACATTTTCTATATTATTTAAATCAAAAAAAGTTTTGGATATTGAATCTGCAGCAAGGATTTTATTAACAGCCTAAATGTAGATAGAAGGCATAAACGAAAAAAATAAAAAGGTCCTGGAAACACAGTCTCCTCATCACAAAAAAATAGAGCAATGTAAATAATAACTATTCATGGCAATAGGACATATAGATAAATCAATGCCTTTTTTTTTTTTTTTTTTTTTTTTTTTTAATCAGGAGGTAGAGTTTATGATGTATGCGTTTGTATGTGGGTTTTGTTTTTATAGGTATTATCTTCAGGAGGCATTTTCCAACAAGTTTTCATAGACAAACTATTTGTTTGTGATGTAAAGTCCCTATAATAGGAGGAGGCAGAGGAAGAGGAGGAAAATGTGTAGTGCCTATTGTTTTTTCTTTTCTTTTCCTTCTTTCAATCATATGTAAATCTAAAGCCAGTAAGAAATATTAAAGTATATATTTCGGCCATATTTGTTGAGCCCTGAGGCTTAGAAATTTTTTTTAACATATAAAGTTTTCATGTGTATAAAAACTGAAGTATATGTATTGTCAGTTTTTGTTTCCCCTCCCCCATTTAAAAAAAAAAAAAAAAAAAAAAAAAAATGTCCTTCTCCTCTTGGTTTGTTTTCAACAGTATATTAGTTTCATGAACATGAATTATCCTACCAATTGCAACATAAATGTATAAATTCCAATATTTACCCAGATAAAGAATTACTCTGGTAAAATGATGATAATAATAATTACCCAAATAAATAAATATGCCTTTTTTGACATAACAATTGAAAAAAATCTTTTTGTTTTGGTTTTGTTTTTTCCTTCACTCTTTGATAAAAAAACCAAAAAAAAACACAAAAAAAAAAAAAAAAAAAAAAAAAAAACAACAAAAAACCAGAAAATTCATGATTTTCCATCAATACATCGATCTTTACCATTTGCCTTAACAGCAGAAAAATGTAAACAGCACAGAAAAAAGAAAAAAGAAAAAAAAAAAAAAAGAAGATTTTAAAAAATATAAATCGTTTAACATTCAACACAAGAACTTTTATTCATTTTTTTTTTTTTTCTTAAATGTGGTCTGCAATTTTTGTATGAAAAAGTAGGGTTTGATTATATTTCACTAACATTTGGCCAAATCTTCAGCCGGTCAACTGTTTTTGTTTTTTTTTATATTGGTATTTAAACCCCCCCCCCCAGACATTCCAAATAATGAAATCACCCACACCTTTTTTTTTTTCCTCCCTTCTTCATTTCCTTCCAATGTATCACTGGTAAATAATGTATTATCCTCAAAAAAGTGAGTGTGTGTGTGTGTGTGGGGAATCATTGACAAATTCACCTCATTTGTCTGGAATAAATTAAGATTAAAAGTTAGATATTTCAAAAACCTTGTAAGTCAAATTTAAAGAACACCAACATTTTATTTTTTTTCCAGATTGAAATTAGTCAAAATATCAAATTGAACTTCAGTAGTTTATACCCATCATGACCGATCTTCAGCTTTACACCCTGGAAAACTCTCCTGGGAGTTGTTCACAAAGCACATCCATATCCGATTGCAATACTGTGAGGTGTTCACAAACAGGAAGCATGGTTTGGTTTGTTCCATAGTTTACTCAGACTAAAAAGAAAAACAAACCAACATCAAAAGTTTACCAGTTGAGACTGTAGGTAACAAAATGTGACCTCTGCCGAAACTGTGAAACCTCAACTAATTAGGAAGATAAGTATTTTAAGCTTTGTTAAAAAATGTGGCCTGATTGTATAATTTATGGATTATTTCCTCTAACTCCAACCTAAAAATAGGGGAACCACTGATTGATTAATTGATAAATCATTTATTTATTTATTGATCTACTAGGAAATAAGATGGGGTTAATGGGAAAATAATGAGTAGATTAATTAACAGATAAAATTCAGAGTGGTTCCCCTTCTTTTAGGTTGGAGTTATAGGAAATAACCCATTTATGTTTTGTATGTGGCTGTTATGCAAAATAAAAAAATGGCTGAAAAAATGGCTGAAAAACAAAAAAAAACAAACAAAAAACAACCAGAAATTACTGTCAGTAGTATAAGTTTTTACTAAACTTTATATCGGGCAGGAAGAGACTATTTACAACCAAGTATTTGTCAAATCAAGTTTTCAAAAAACAGAATTAGATTTTTGTAGAAAAGAAACTGTTGAGGTCATGTCACCCACTGATTTGAATCATCAAAATGATTATGACAATATAACGATCACACAGTATAATGATCATACAATATAACGATCACACAAAGACATGAAAGATAAAGAAAAAGAGAAAGAAAGGAATTTCAATAATCACTATGTCAGAAAAGCCACACATTATGAATGAGTAAATGATATCATATACAATGAAATCTGTTATATGAGATAGGAATTAAAATGTATAAGATTACACTAGATCGGGCAGACACACATACACACACATTTTAACCTTTTATGTTTACAGGCAAGAAAGAGCAAGAGAGAAAAAAAAACAGGAGAGAAAAATTCAACTAAAGACCATCTACAAGCACGAGTTTGTGCTGGTAGAGTTGTATGTGTGTGTGAGTATGTGTGTGAATGTGTGTGAGTAGAACACAAAAAATACAAAATAGAATCATAAAAAACAAAAAACAAACTGATAATTATTATAGATGAATCCTCTTGACATCACCCACAATTTTTTTTTAGTTCACCCCCACAGGCATAGTTTTATCTACTCGGGTAATTAATAAGTTTCCCTATACAAAAGTTCTGTACACTGGATAAAATTTGAAATTTGGACACCACCTTATAAATTAGTGTCAGTTTTAGCAGGAGGACAACAATGGAATTTTCTTTTCTTGTTTCTCTTTTAAATTCGATCCAATAAATCTTCACATCAAATGTCCATTATATTATCATCCTCAGGTGAAAATGAGATGTCATTGAAGGTTTGAGAAATTGATGTTGAAGTGAACGGTAGTAAACTGAAATAAAAGAGAAAGATAATATTGTTAATGATGTCAGGTTCAAAGTTATAATAATGTTAATTATTGTTGAACAAACAACTATGACCAAGAGTGTTAAATATAACAATGGACTTTAAAAGAAGGACAACACACGGAGAAGCATTTAAGACATGAAACACATATACATGAGACAAGATACATAGTAGATAATATACATACATAGAAAAGGTTTGGTTTGTTTTGTTTTACGGCATATCAACCTCAATGGGTCATTTAATGCCGATAAAGTTTGGAAATAAATCAATTCTTAATGGATAATACAATTTTTTTATAAATACATTTTTCTATTTAACCCATAGATGGGACCCTAACAGGTACTACCACTCCGGGTCAGAATGGACCAGGGAGCAATGGTGATGAAGGGGTGCTCCACATTCACCAAACCTCCAAAACTGGAACCTCACCATCAGATAGAGTTTAACGTCATTCCCAGGACATGTAGACCCACAGCCACCGCCTTCTAGCACCCATATGATAAAAAGGGGTTGGGACTTGCCATAAGGGCAATAGGGTTGGGACAATCATATAGGTGCTAGGGCTTGACATGACCAGCCGATTGATCGGAGGGGGCCTCTCCGACCGCCCGTCTAGCCCAAAGTAGAGTATTGCAAGTCATGAACTGCTCATCCACCTGGGCTCTATCCTTAAGCATCACGGGTCGCCACCCACACATAGAAAAGGGATAAGATACAAAAGTTATGGAGAGTCCATAAGTTAAAGTCACCTACTACATTGCCCGTGTGGGGGTGCAAACCCCCACACAAGTAGGGTGTAGACAAACTGTCCAAACCTATTAGTTGTCAAGTCCCGGAGAAGAAAAAGAGTTCAAATTTGGCGGTTGCCTGCTTAAATAGGCAAGATGCCTGGTAAGGAAAAAACAGAAACACGGGGGAAGACAACTCTTCCAGCCAACTAAGGGCAGATAATACCACAATGAGATAAATAACACATATACAGAGATGCTGATAGGTATGGGTCCCTGACACACAAAAATCTAAAAGGATGCAGTAAAACCATTTACATGCATTTTTATGGAGGTGTGTGGTCTAATAGTTAGAGTCGTAGGAAATGGAATCGTCTACCCGAGTTCAATTCTTGGATGAAGATGTTTGCATTTCACATAGCGCTAATACCCTTGGGAAAGGTATGCATCCAATTCTCCCTCCAGTTATGGGTAAATACCAGGTCTAACTGGGCTCTTTAACCATGGCTAGGTAACCAGTCTATGAGAAGGAAAACTTGGAATTCAAACCTGTTAAACTCCGCTTAAGAAATTGATCTTATGTCGCATACTGCTTGTATTTGGTAATAAATATCCATGCATCTCAGTGTTTTTCTTTTTTCTTCCCTCACCATTTCAAGCTAACTGTAAATACATTTCAATAGTTTCTAAGAAATGAATTACACAGGATAGGTTCCAAGGTAGGAGTTAGATGGCTTTAGTTGTTTCCCCAGATCATAAATAAAAACCCTACAATTTATTATGAAACTTCAGTTGGGACCCATTAATTTTCCCGGGGACTCATTCAAAGGAAATATGTGCATCCCAGGACATACTAAAATAAAAAGCTATCAGCATCACTGCATGTAGGTAATAAATATACAGTCCAGTTTTTTTGTTTTTTTTCCATTTCATTTTATTATTTCAGAGACACAAAGAAATTTCAAGATTTTTTATTTTATTTTAACATTCTATCAATTTTCAAATTTCCTCTCTAATAGAAATAAATAAATAAAATTTATTTTTAAAATTTCACGACCGCCATTTATATATTAAAAAAAAATTTTTTTTAAATTCTTTTAATTATATTTTTGTTCTGGTTTGTTTTGTTTTATGGCATATCAACCTCAGTAGGTCATTTAATGCCAAGAAAAGTTTTTGAAAAATCATCCTTAATGGATACTCAATTTCTATTATACACACATTTTTCTATTTAACCCATAGATGGGACCCTAACAGGTACTACCATTCCAGGTCAGAGTGGACCATGGAGCAATGATGATGAAGGGGTGCTCCACATTCCCACAAACTTCCAGAACTTGAACCTCACCATCAGATAGAGTTTAACATCATACCCAGGACATGTAGACCCTCAACCATCGCCTTCTAGCACCCATATGATGAAAAGAGTTGGGGATTGCCATAAGGACAATATGGTTGGGGCAATCATATAGGTGCTAGGGCTTGACATGGCCCGCCGATTGATCGGAGGGGGCGTCTCCAACCGCCCGTCTAGCCTGAGTAATGGCCTAAGTGGAGTGTTGCATGTCATGGACTGCTCTGCCACCTGTGTTCCATCCTTAGGCATTACGGATCACCAACCACGGACAACAGGGAGCCCCATTGGGGGTTTTCATTCTGGTAAAATTACATCCTTCATTCATATTATTTAAGTTGAATGGCTGAAAGTCTTATAATTTTATAATAATAATTTTTGAGATTTGAGCACAAAATTAAAAATTTCTTTATATTTATTTTTTAATTTGACTAGATACATTTTTGTAAAAAATTCAAAAAGAAATTCCTTTATCTGTGCCATAAAACAACGTACAAACTTTAAAAATAATTCTAACAACCCATTTCCTTTAATTTAGTAATTTTTTTTATCATCATCAATGATTAAATTAAAAAAATATATTTACATATTTTTTATATACATTATATACATTTTTTAAATCTTTCTTTTTTTTTCTCAAACTCTTTAATAGCTGATCTTATAATAATATATGTTACTCTTCAAACTTATATATAAATTTAGCTATACCAAAAACTTGTTATATATACTAGCAAAATAAAAAACACCCTCCGGGCGATGTAAAAATTGATTTTTGAAACATATTGCCTGAGGGGTGGGAGTAAAAAATTCAATGAAGGATTGAAAAATAAAACAATTTCAAATGTAAACTTTAAATATGTATTAAAATGAAACAAACTATATATAGATATATAATACCAGTCATGTATTTATTAAAACTTGTTTTAAAAAAACAATGAGGACTGTCTAATGTTGCATGTTCAAATTTTGAGTGTATTTATTCTGTTATGACGATTTTGGGTAATGTGACGTAAGCAGTGACAAAAGCCGAATCTCCATTATTAATATATATATTAAAAAACCTTACAATCATTCTTAATTCTTTTACTTTATATATAAGAAAAATAAAAAATAGAAAAATAAAGATATTAAAAAAATTAATTACAAAAATAAAAAAACTTTTCTAAAAATCCGTTGCAGGATTACCGTCAGCGGTTAATACTTATACTGTTTGAATAAGAGAATTCGTCTGGTGTTGAACTTGGAATATGTCTTCCTTTTTCAAAATCTATTACATTAAGAGATACATGAATTGGTGACGGAAGTGCTCATATTTGAAACTACAACAAATTTTTTTTTTTTTGCAACATCAAGGTTTTCGTTTTGAATTCATATCACAGGACTATAAAATTTAAAAAAAAAAAAAAAAAAAAAAAAAATCTGTTTTCAAATACCTTTAAAGTAATAATATCATTCGCATCTGATGAGCCGAGAGAGTTAAACACTTTGTCTAAGCTACCTGAAATAGGCTATAATGTTAAATCTCTAAGTCTTTTGTTATTTCTTTACTTATATATTTGCTCTGTGACTAACAATAAGAGCACACAGTGAGCTCTCAAACTGCGACAGGTTTTTTAAATAAAACTCTTGTGTCATAAGGAAGATTTCTTCTCTGGACTTTTGGATTATATATCTATAAAATGGTGTAAATATGGCCTTGAAGAAAAAGAAGAAGAAAAGAGAAAGAGAAAATTAAAACGTTCAAGTACATAAGGTTAACATGAACTGCACCTCTACTGAGGGGGTAAGACCCCACTCTCCAATGAGGCCAGCAGTTGTCCATGTCTGTAAAATATAATAGAATATTTAACATAGCTTAACACTTGTACTTGGTAATGGTTAACAGAATTATAACAATCAAATCCAATGGATTAAATAAAGGGTTTGGTTTGAAGTTCTGTGGAGGTTCTTGATTCCAACAAGAAGGTTTTCGAGTTCAATAAGAAACACCTGAAGAAGGCTGAAGGGCACCTTGGCTGAAGCGTATATATCCCCCCTCCACACAAATATGCACGCAGGTGCACACGTACATGTATATTATTACTGTACAGTATTCATGTTCCTCACACTAATACATTATTCTATGTACTAGACATGAGACTTTGATGAGTTGTGGTGCACCTGAGCACTGTACACATACATGTATATTATTACTGTATGCTATTCATGTTCCTCACACTAGTAGCGCTAGGAAGTGGCAGTCCTGTCGTAGCTACCGAAACTGTGTTATCACTCCTAGTCGACAGCTGACGAGGACAGGGTATCGCACGTGCTATCACACGTTGTATGACGAAAATTTGAATACTAAGACTCTCTGGAAAGAAAGATGACCCATTGGAAAGACAATGTGACTCTCCAGAAAGTTGGAGTGACATCCTGGAAAGTCAGGACTCCTTTTTAAACATGAACAGTACAACTAATGAAAAATGCCCTCTGGGTGTCTGTAGCGGGGAGGGAGAATATATCACCCGTCATACTTACACAAACGAAAATGACCTGGACCTGTACCCGGCTACAACGTGTGATTGCGGCAGAGAATTTAACAGCTTGCGAGGATTACGAATCCACAAGGCACGCTGGTGCGAACGACGTAATTCTCCTAAAGAATGTAAATCGAATGATGGGCTTATGAACCAGGAACACCCCCACAGTGTCCAGGAGCCCATTGCTGAGCGGCAGCAACCTGGAGACATTCCTAGCAAGCCAAGAATTCAGTGGCCCAAGGGTAATCAGAAAGCTATTTGGACTAATTTGGACCAGGAGCTTTCTTTTTTGCTCACCACCCATCTTAAGGGTTCTATCAACCAACAACTATCATCCTTCTGCAGACAGCACGAATGATACGCGCGCGCGGAATCATCATTCCCGTGTTTGCTACGTAACATCTGCAATCGCGTAATCAACTCAACGGCCAAAACAAACGCATTTTCAAATAACAAACTGCACTGATAAAGAAACATCTCCAATGAACGGATGATATAATCTATTCTCTGTTTAATACATATATACAATTTTTTTTTTAATACCCTGTCCGGTGGCGAAAGCTGCTTGGTAGCGCTAGGAAGTGGCAGTCCTGTCGTAGCTACCGAAACTGTGTTATCACTCCTAGTCGACAGCTGACAAGGACAGGGTATCGCACGTGCTATCACAAGTTGTATGACGAAAATTATTCTATGTACTAAACATGAGACTTTGATGAGTTGTGGTGCACATGAGCACTGTACACATACATGTATATTATTACTGTATGCTATTCATGTTCCTCACACTAATACATTATTCTATGTACTAGACATGAGACTTTGATGAGTTGTGGTGCACCTGAGCACTGTACACATACATGTATATTATTACTGTATGCTATTCATGTTCCTCACACTAATACATTATTCTATGTACTAGACATGAGACTTTGATGAGTTGTGGTGCACCTGAGCACTGTACACATACATTATTACTGTATGCTATTCATGTTCCTCACACTAATACATTAAACACTGTACACAATAAATTTCATTATCATCATCATTATTATTTTATAGCAAAAGATGAGAACAGAAAAATTTAAATACAAATCAAGCCTTATCTAAAAAATTCAGACAAATGTCCTTACTGTTCATTTATCATCTTATAACACTATTAAAATCTGGAAAATTTTTTTTTTTTTAAAATGAACTGACAACCCCCCCCCCCCCCAAAAAACAATTTTTTTCTATAAAGAGTCTGGATAATTATATCAGAAAATTTTTATAAGTTTCTATACGGGAGTTTTTTTTAGTAAAAGAACCATGAATACAGAATTCTGCTAAAAAATACCAATAAAGAAACCAACCCTGTTGTATAATATATAAAAAAAAAAAGATTGTTTTACTTATTTTTTAAAGATAACGGTGAGTAATTTTTTCCTAATCGGATAATTTGATCTCTGAATTAACAGTTTTTCTTTGTAACGACTGTTTATGTTCATTATTTTTGTTTTTGCGAGATTTAAAAAAAAAAAAAAAAAAAAAAAAAAGGTTAAAAAATATTACATTTGTTTCTTCAATATTACCTAAACTGATCACATGACGTGATTTCGGTGGTACCTACCATTCATTTATCATCTTATAACACTGACTAGAGTGGTCAACTCGCCTTGTTTAGGGTGACTGAGTCAATAACAGAACCGAACTCAGTGCAGAGTTCATAATACAATAAAAGCACAACCAACGAGCACATGTACATATATATGCACATAAAAAATTTTTTAAAAAAAAGTTATATTACGTCCAACACAAATTATGCACATTCATACGCACACACATGCGTGGATACGATCATAACGTCACAGTCCTTACGCACGCGCATGACAACATATGCACACATACAAACAAAAAGGCGCATTCACATAAACATGCAACACGAGAATACAGTTAAAAAAAAAAAAAAAAATTGTATCACTTTCAAAAACAATCTTGTTTACCTGACAAATGCAAGATAACTTCAGTTCCAGATATCTTCTGTTGAAGACATTTTTATCTCGAAATATTAAGAATAAATTACAGGTGAACAAACACCACCATTGTTACCTTATTTTTCTTTACACTTGCATTGTGGTAGACTTCAAAACCAACCAACAAACTAAAAAAAAAAAAAAAAAAGAAAAAGTTTGTTTTAACTTACCTAATATCTGGTAGGTTTAAGGCACTTTTTGGTAGATTGCTTTCTCTTGATTGTGCTCTCACCGTTTGAGTTGTGAGAGTCGTTTCTTCAGGTGAACTTTTAACAACATTAGCCAACACATCAGGTGGTCTCCATAGAACAACATCTAAACACGGTTTCGGTGTTGGTGGAGAAATTCTGACAAAGAAAAACAAAACAATTCATATTAATATTCTCTTTTAAGAACTTACAAGATAATCTTTTTTTTTTTTTTAAATATTGAATTTAAAAATATGAAAATACAAATTTAAATTGTTTTTCTACTGCGAGATGTTACATTTTACTGACTGAACTAAGAGTAAATTTTACACTTTCTTTCTTAAATTTAAAAAAAAAATAAATGAATAAAAACATAAATAAAAAACAAATAAAGTAAAATAAAAAGTAAATAAATATTGCCATCATCTCTGCATTTTGAGATTTGAGGTCAATGTACTCAAAATCACAAAGAGAACGTGTGTAAAAAAAAAAAAAAAAAAAAAAAAAAAGTAGTGAAATAGATCACTAATTAAGAGTGAACCTATTCTGGGAGCAATGGTGATGAAGGGGTGCTCCACATTCCCCAACCCTCCAAAACTGGAACCACACCATCAAACAGAGTTTAACGTCATTCCCAGGACATGAAGACCCTCAGCCACCGCCTTCTAGCACCCATATGATAAAAATGGTTAGGGCTTGCCATAAGGGCAATTATATAGGTGTTAGGGCTTGATGTGACCAGCCGATTGATCGGAGGGAGCCTCTCCGACCACCCGTCTAGTCCAAGGAAAGGCCAAAGTGGAGTTTTACAAGTCATGGACTGCTCATCCAACAGGTGGCTCCAATGGGGGAGTCTTATCCCTCTGCAGAGGTGCATTCTAACGCCTCAACCGACAGGGTGATCGAATATAAGAGTCAACAGAGTAGAAAGAAACAACAATAGAAAAAAAAAGTTTTGGTCGATTTTAAGTAATTGAATTGGAAATTATATCTTATGCTTCAAATTTTCTTGGATGGATTATAATTTGTTCATATGCCATTTGGTAGTATGGTCAGCATATAATTCCTTGCACAATTCCCATTGGATCACCTTTCCTACCCAGTCGTGCATAGTCTTGTACTCCCTGCTAACTTATTTACCTTTTTTTTGTCTTTTTTTTTTTTTTTGCCGTGACCGTAAAAAGAAAAATATAGACCGTTGTTTGAAACTTTGGACCAAGTAACTAATAAGCACCCTCACTGAAACCTAGATTCAAAAGGACAGGTTTTGCTTTTAACAGTCAAATTCCGGTTGTTGGTTAACAGATGATTTTTAGACACTTTTTTTTAGTTATTTCATGTTGAAGTTGTTACTTTGGTAGCAATTTTTTTTTTAAATTATAAAACTATAAACAAAAGACTAATTTTTATATTAAGACACTTTTTTGTTTTTTTTTTACTTATTTCATGTTGTTAATTCAATAGCACTTTTTTTTAATTACGAAACTTTAAACGAAAGACATTTAACACGGGAATGGTTAAAGCTATAAAAAGTATGTTATAAGATTATAATAATAACTGCTAACCATAACAAAATCTTTTTTTAAATAAATACTTTTTAATTTTAAACTAATATTGTTATTGTTTTTTGTTTTTTGTTAATATTAAAATAGTTTTATTTAATCAGAAGAGAAATGCAGATATATTAATTTAAATAATTGTTTTTACAAACTATTTTTAGGTTTATTTAAATAAAAGGATGTTGTTCAGAAATGGTATTACGCAATTTATAAAATTCATTTTTTCATATGTCTCTACGTGGATTCCTATCTGAAAGAATATTGTTATAATGTCAATAACAATATTAGTTTATTTTTGATGGAAATTATTTTTTAACATATACTAACAACAACATGAAATAACTCATTTTTTTTCTTTTTAATATTAACTATCCATAGAGGCACATGGAAAATAAACAAACATGTCTTTCCCTTTATGTTTTATTAAAAAACAAAAACAATATTAGTTTATCTTTAGTCCAAAATTAATTTTTTCACATATGCTAACAACAACAAAATGAAATAACTAAAATTTTAAAAATCAAAAACTATTTTAATATAAAAATGTGACTGGTTTTTATCAGTTGTTGATTTTGTTTACTAACAACCAGTGAAAAGCAAAATTCAGTTCCTTTCAAAACTGATCTCGGCTGGGGTGCCTATTAGTGACTTGGTCCGAAACTTTAAATGGACCAGATTCCAACAACAGTTTGTTTTAACAAATTTCATTATGTTTTTTAAATAAATAAAAAATTCTATAGATATAGATTTACTAGTGGGCTAATCACGTTTGGCTTTTCGATTTCACGTGTTCCTATCATTAATTTTCCCTTTCGCGTGCAGTAATCACGTCATTGCCACTCAACTAATGGTAACTGACCTTTTTTCCACACATTTTTCTAACTCATCGCATACAAAACATCTATCATCTTTTATACACACAAATCTTTTTCTTTTCATTTTCACAGTCCTGATGAAGGCTTCCATTGTAAACCGCAATGTGCAAACATTGAGTATAAATTTCCATCCATCATAACATCTGGTGTTTGTTTTCTACATTTTCTCCACATACTGTCGGATTAATTTCCTCATCTTATTTCCATATAGATCGAAATAATTTATTTTCTTAAATCTAAATATTTTTTGATGATTTCATAGTCAAAAGATCTCCACCCCACCGAATCTCAACTTTCACCATTACTCCCAGGTCCACTATGATCTGCGGTGGTAATACCTGTTAGGCTCTCATCTATGGGTTAAATAGCAAAAAATGAGTTAATTTAAAGTAACAAGCAGAAGTGGAACTTGGAATGCACAGATACACAATACCCTAAAGAAGAATAAGAAGAATAAGAAGAAGAAATCCCCAACTACACAAAATGATGAGCAGTCATTAAAACTCTTAACATCCTGTTGAGATTTTTTTAAGTCCAGAGCATTCCTATAAGGATATATATAAAAATGGCTAAAAATGACCTTTGCATCTAAAGTTACTTATTATTTCCCTTAAATCAAAGATTTCTAAATACGTTTAATATTAAATTTAAACAAAGGCTATTGTTTAGGGCTGATTAGTTAAAACGAATGTGACTTCCAGCTGGGTGGAATGAGGTGGTATAGGACTTTAAGAGTTAAAAGATATAGAAAACATAACAAATAAGGGTTAAACTTGCAAATCGTTGTCAAAATTAAAATAGAAAATTTTGACGACGATTTGCAAGGTTTAGAAAATAATTTTTCACTGTCTTTGAATTACTTAAATAAATAAATAAATAAAAAATTTAAAAGAAAAAAGAAAAGGAAAGAAAAACCCATACACACTTATACAGTTTTGAGTTTTGTTTTGTGCATTTTTAATTTATCTTAAAGAAATGATTTTTTTTTCTTTTTCGAGGAAATCATATTCAAAATCAACCTGAAGAAGAAAGAAAGATGTAAAAAAGAAAGAAAGAGCTAGAGAGAAATCGATACCGTGTATATATTTACCTACCTACATACCTGATATTAAAATAAAAAATTAAAAAACGAAAAGAATTTGCAGATGCGTGTTTATTGGCACGCACCTTAATTTTGTTATTTATTTACATTAAATTGTGTCTTAAAGTTTTCTCAAATTAACTTATATTTACTTGTGAGATCAGACATTATAGGAAAGACAAATGATCTTAAAAAAAAAAAAAACAACATTTTTTATGAGAGGACTGCAAATTATTCTGGGGTAAAAATGGTGTCTCAAAGTTTTCTCAAATTAACTTATATTTATTTGTGAGATCAGACAATGATATTAAAAAAAAAAAAAAAATGTTCAAATGAGTATCCAACAAGGATGTTGCAAATGCACAGGTTAAAAACTTTTTGGGGTGGGTGTGGGTGGGGGCTCTGCAAATCACTCTGGGGTAAAAAAAAAATGGTGTCCCAACAAACAAATTTACTTGTAAAATCAAGTAAATACAAACAGGAAAGACAAAAGGTTAAAAAAAAAAAAAAAAAGAAAATTAAAATGAAAAAAAGAAAAAAAAAAAAAAAATACACAGTAAACAAAATAAAAATGGAATATTCAAAAACTGTATTGAGCCCTTTTGTCCAATTATAATGAACTAATCATTTTGTTGTATCTTGCTTTTTTTTGTAGGATGGCTATAGTGAGAGAGACACTGTAAATGGTTTAAATCATCTAGTGGTAAAGAAATTAAGGGGTCATTGGTTTGGGTTGGTTTGGATTTACGGCATATCAACCTCAGTGGGTCATTTAATGCCGATAAAGTTTGGAAATAAATCAATTCTTAATGGATAATACAATTTTTTTTATAAACTCATGTTTTTCTATTTAACCCATAGATGGGACCCAAACAAGTACTACCACTCCGGCTCAGAGTGGACCAGGGAGCAATGGTGATGAATGGGGTGCTCCACATTCCCCAAACCTCCAAAACTGAAACCTCACACTCAGAATTTAATGTCATTCCCAGGATATGTAGACCCTCAGCCACCGCCTTCTAGCACCCATATGATAAAAAGGGGTTGGGGCTTGCCATTAGGGCAATAGGGTTGGGGAAATCATATAGATGCTAGGGCTTGACGTGACCAACCGATTGATCAGAGGGGGCCTCTCTGACCGCCCGTCTAGCCAAAAATAGGACCAAAGTGTAGTATTGCAAGTCATGAACTGCTCATCCGCCTGGGCTCTATCCTTAAGCATCACGGGTCGCCACCCATGGCCAACAGGTGGCCCCATTGGGGGAGTCTTAGTCTTCTTATTTGGTATTCAATTTTTTTCTTTTCAAACCCAATTTTTTTAATCCTCATTTTGTGATCTATTTAACCAATAGATTTGACTCTAACAGGTATGACCACTCCTGGGTCAGGGTGGATCTGGGAGACCCCCCCCCATGTTCCAGAATTGGAACTTCACCACTAGATGCAGTTTAACATCATACCAAGTACACTAAACTCTCAGTCACCACCTTCTAGCACATGATAATTAGGGTTAGGAGTTTGCCATAAAGGCAATAGAGTTGGGACAATCATATAGGTGCTAGGGCTTGATGTGACTAACCGATTGATCGGAGGGGGCTTCTCCGACTGCCCGTCTAGCTAAAGGAGGGGGTCAAAGTGGAGTGTTGCATATCATGGACTGTTCAGACACCAGGATTCTGTCCTTAAGCATCACAGGTCACCACCCACATGCCAAAGGGGGGGGGTCTCTCTACAGAGGTGCAGTCAGTGTATTTAAGGTGTGTAAATATTGGCCAGAGTATGAAAAAGACTTGTTGCAAAATCTTTTAACTTTTGAACACTAAAAAAGTTAAAAATTCAGGTATTTAAATATGAAAGAGATATCACAAATGTTGGACCAGGTAAACTAATAAGCACCCCAGCTAAGAGCAGTTTTCAAAAGGATAGTTTTTACTTTTCACTGCAAACTTCCGGTTGTTTTTAAACAAAAGCAACACACAATTTGACATTAGTATTTCATTGTAAGATTTTTTAAAAGTTTGTTCATGTTTATTTACAATATCTAAGAGTTAGATGTAGGGGGGGGGGGAAGCACCCAGTGAGAATCAAACTCAATAACAATGGTCTACTAACTTAGTTTAATAACCATCACACCCATGCTATATTTTGCAAGGCCTTGAAACTTGAACTGTTATGGGAAGGTTTGCATATCTAATAACCTTTTTATTTTAACATTTTAAACAAAGTTGAATAAAGTCAGTTTAGTGTAGGTTTATAGAGTAAAGTGTAAGTTTACTGTTATATTTTTTTTCTTTATTACTTTGGGTAAGATTGCTAATGCAATACTTATTCCCGCTCGACACCATGTTCCAACTTGTAACACTACAGTACCAAGCCAGATATCAGAGTGAAAGGTATGTAGCTTTGTGTTTGGGCTTACCTCTGCAAAGCTATACAAAATACTTGTAACACTACAGTACCAAGCCAGACATCAGAGTGAAAGGTATGTAGCTTTGTGTTTGGGCTTACCTCTGCAAAGCTATACAAAATACTTTGATGATTTTTATGAATAATTAGAAGACATTTATCTATAAAGGATTCATTGAAATGCAAGGATGTGAGTTTATTTATTTAAAAAAAATTATTTTGTCATTTGCAGTTACAAATAAAAGATTTTCTGTTATATAATTGTTTACTTTGAACACTTAACATTATTATTGTTTTGTGTTTTGTATTTTGAAATTTGATAATTAAAACTGATTTATGGCCATTTTAAGAATATATATACTTTTTTTTTTTTTTTTTTTTTTTAGGTGTGTACCATATGTGGCACACATTACAACCAACATGTTGAGGAAGGACAAAATATAAATAATAATATAAAAAAATGTTAGTATAAATCATAATGATATCTTAAAGGCAATTACAATGCATATAAAATATCTAATCAATTTCGAAGTATCTTCATCTTCAGAGACTGTTTATGAAATGGATGCAGTCTTGTGTGTTTATATATATATATTTTGGTTGTTATAAACATGCGTCATATGGGTTGTTAGTTAATTTTTTAAATGTATCATGTTAGAGATGCTGATAGATAGACGTTCTGCATCCCTGACGCACAAAAATCTAAACGGACGCAGTAAAATCACATCCATGCATCCCAGTGTTTTTCTTTTTTCTTCCCTTACCACCATTTCATGCTAACAAATACCTTTCAATCATTTCTTAGAAATGAATTACACAGGATAGGTTACAAGGTAGGAGTTAGATGGCTTTAGTTGGGACCCATTCAAAGCAAATATGTGTGTCCTAGGATGCACAAAATAAAAAAGCTATCAGCATCACTGATGTTATTTGTGTTGTAAAATCACAACATTCTATTAGAATGTAGTTATAAAGTATTATAGCAATTTTGACACGCTATATATATTTTAAAAAAATGTTGTTTTTTTAAATTGGGCGTTATTATGAAGAATTAAAAATGTATAAATGAATGGACTCGATATTATGGAGTATTGGATTCACTTATTTTTTAATTATTTTTTCTCATAAATTTTCAGGTTCGTTAGATACCCTTTGTCAAATGTTATTACTGTTTAACGGTTTCTTTGTCTCTGTTGTTATCGACAGTGGCAGCGTCTGTGAAATATTTGTAATAACGGAGAATTCTGATATCTGCGTTTAATCTCTTCACGTGCGTTTGTAATTTTAGAATCCATTTAGTTTCTGATTGTTTTCTAGATTGCGTTGTTGGGAATGCGTGTTCTAATAAGATGCATTTGAGGTGTGTAAGGTTGTGTGATAAGGTGTTAAAATGAAGTGCTATTGTACTATGCAGGGATTTGAGATTTATAGTGGATTTGTGGTTCGTCTAAAGGGTGTTGATGTTTCTCCCACATATCCACTATTTCTACATTGTGTGCAGTATATATAGTATATAATGTTAGCGCTATCGCATGTTAGGTGTGGCGGATGGATTGTTATGTTTGTGTAGGGTATTTTTATTTCGGTTTCCGTATGTATGTGGCTGCAAACTTGGCATGTTGCATCGTTTATATATATATATATATATATATATATATATATATATATATTATAATCTGGTGGGGTTTCTTGTTTAAGTAAAAAGGAATGTATAAGTCTTGTGTGGCCGATACATAGTTGATTTGGTTTTTTGTTTTGTTTTACGGCATATCAACCTCAGTGGGTCATTTAATGCCGATAAAGTTTTGAAATAAACCAATTTTTAATGGATAATACAATTTTTTTTATAAATACATTTTTCTATTTAACCCATAGATGGGACCCTAACAGGTACTACCACTGCGGGTCAGAGTGGACCAGGGAGCAATGGTGATGAAGGGGTGCTCCACATTCCCCAAACCTCCAAAACTGGAACCTCTCCATCAGATAGAGTTTAACGTCATTCCCAGGACATGTAGACGCTCAGTCACCTCCTTCTAGCACCCATATGATAAAAAGGGGTTGGGACAATCATATAGCTGCTAGGGCTTGATGTGACCAGCCGATTGATCGGATGGGGCCTCTCCAACCGCTCAAAATAGGGCCAAAGCAGAGTATTGTAAATCATGGACTGCTCATCTACCTGGGTTCTATCCTTAAGCATCATGGGTAGCCACTCACGGCCAACAGGTGGCCCCATTGGGGGAGTCTTACCCCTCTGCAGAGGTGCAGTCATATTCTAATGCCCCAGCTGACAGGGTGGGATACATAGTTGAGAACAAGATCTTAAAGTAAATTTCTTACTGAATATTGCCAAATATCACGTCGCACAAGCAGCACATATATCCATGACACTTTCTCGCCAACCTTCCCTATCATTCATTGCCCCTGGGAGGTCTTCTGTGCAGCAACCAGCATCCACGCAGAGTTGGTCAATGTAGGTCATTGGTGGGCGCCCCACATTAGCATACCCATGTGTTGGCTTCCACAGGAGAACTTATGAGCTCATCCTTGCTTCTCCAGCAGTATCCTACATGCCTAGTCTGTCTCACTCGGATGGTTTGTGAGATGGAAGGCAGATGGCCATATAGTTGCTTCCTTGTGGGGGTGCTATTTCCATGACTTGTTCAAGACTGCATATAGCATTCTTGTGCAAGATAAAGCAAGCTAGATGCTGGGCGGATGAGCCCAAATCAGGCCAACGGCCAGGATCAAACAGTTCAGTCAGGAAACTACTGCTCCTCATCCCTAAGTCTGGTTTGGTTTGGTTGGTTGGGTTTTATGGCATGTCAACCCCTTGGGTTATTTTATGCCGAATACTTCTACTGGTAATTAGGTATTCAAAAATATATAGGGGTTTATTTGCTGTAATCAAGTTGTCTGTTGAGAATTTTAACATCAAGAGAGTGAGTGGGTGATTTTTGTAGGTCTGTGAACTTACATCCTTGATAAGAGGCCGGTT
>CM042179.1:36922531-37060031 GCA_023376005.1 Doryteuthis pealeii
AAAAAAAAAAAAAAAAAAAAAAAAATCAAATGTCCATCCTGTAGAAGAAAAAAAGAAATTCACAAATGCTGCAGAGTAGACTACTTTGCTAGTGTCTGCAAAACCTGTAAACATTTTAATGGGCACAAATGACCCCTATACCTTTACAATTAGCAACACAGATAACTGGCAAAATGACACTCAATATTGGAGATATAGCATGAAAAATGCTAGTAGATTCAGGTGATATTGTAAATGGTATTGATAGGAGCACATGGGCTGAGAGGAAGGAAAAAAATGCATGAGTAGCAAGGCAGGACAAACAAGACCATGGCTGTTCCAAGTCACTAAAACCATTGGGGAACTTTGTGACAGATGCTAGAATTGGTAAAAAGAAAAAAAAAACACCGCTGAATTCTTCACCATAGATGTACAACTGACTGATAGGACTGAAAACAGCTACAACTCTCTGGCTCTTAAAAATACAGGAAAGTGTAAAGGCGAGTCACATTGAGTATTGGAACCAAATCACCAACGGGCACCCCAGCCTAGATCAGTTTTGAAAGGAACTGAATTTTGCTTTTCACCGGTTGTCAGTAAAGAAAATCAGCAGCCGATAAAAAGTTTTCACTATCAAATTTTAATTCTAAAATTTTCTAAAATTCTGAAATAGGATTAAGGTTAGGGGTTATTATTATGACCTTATGATATATTTTTTATAAATCTTTTTTATTAACTATCCGTAGAGGCACATGGAAAATAAATAAACGTGTCTTTCGTTTTAAGTTTGTTTTTTTTTAAATAAATAATATTAGTTTATCTTTAGTGCAAAATTAATTTTTTCACATATGCTAACAACAACAACATGAAATAACTAATTTTTTTTTATTAAAATCAAAAACTATTTTAGTATAAAAACGTGCTTTCATTTTTATCAACTGCTGATTTTGTTTACTGACAACCAGTGAAAAGCAAAATTCAGTTCCTTTCAAAACTGATCTCGGCTAGGGTGCCTATTGGTGACTTGGTCCATATATTGTTATAACCTCACAGTTGAGGAACACAAAAGAATTATAAAAATGTATTCTTGAGTTGAGAAAAATTGTCACAAAAGCAGAAACGCTGGTTAAGCCATTAACCCAATATGTCAACCAAGCCCCATTCAGACTAAAAGAAACGGTGGGAAAAAAAAAAAATAAAAAAAAATGGAAAGGACTTGTCAAAGCAGACATTATCGAAGATGTTGAAGAACCAACTTAAATCAAAACCTCCAGACCTTTTAGACAGCACCAAATTGTCAGCAAGCCTGTTACATGAATCTAAGAAATCTGATACATGTCCACTATATATATTATTATAATGGTATAATAAATTTGCTCTACTTACGTATTGAGCACTTTATATTTGTTATATCGCTGTCTTATCATTGTGAAACTTGTATCAACAAACATAGTGATCAACTTCACCAGTAAGTCACTATTTTCATATATATATATTAGTTGTAGAAAAAAGTTTTTCTTTCTACCAGTTTCAGTGTTCGAGATACACCTTCAAGAGCAGGGTTCTCTTGAAGAAGGTGTACCTTGAACACTGAAACCATGGTAGAGAGAAAAACGCTTTTCTACAACTATAAATGCTCTATATTTTACGAAATATATTGAGCACTTTGTGGATTAACTACTTATGCTACCACAATCAATAAAAACATTGTAGCAACATCTGATGAATACATATATATATATATATATATATATATATATATATATATATATATATATATTATGTACGTGTGTTGTAGTGAATCTTTCAGAAAAAGTGTTGATGTCAGTAATATCGACAGTATGAAGCAATGTCCTCAGTGATCTTTCTTAAAAGCACTGATGACGCAATACACCCCACCCACCCAGTTGACAAGGCTGACAATATGCCATTGTATTCCAGGTAAACGAGTAAGACCCACCCACCGACAAAAAAAGGGTGACCTGGGTAGGACACTATACTGTATCTGGGGGTGAAGCTCAAAGTCTCCTATGACCCAGAGTCATTGGGGTCCCATCTAAAAGTCAAATAAATCTGTTTTAAAATTGGAACTAAATGATTTAAAATATAACTTATCAAAAGCAAAGAAGACAAAAGGGAAACAGAAGAAAATCTGGCACTTTTTCGGCTGGGCTCTGCTGAGAGCAGACATGTCTGCCGGTCCTCCATATTGGGCTTGGGACAGCACTACAAAACATGATAACATATGAGAAGATAAAATAATTTGACCGTTCCCTCTCTTTCTTTCTGTCTTTCCTTCTCTCTGAAAAAGAGCCCACAAGCCTAGAAATAAATACACAGCCCCTTGTGACTATACAACTTGTGTGTATGTTGTTTCTGAACTAACAACTATTACTACTACTACTAACAATGACTACTACAACTTGAGTTGGCCTATGCGACACATATCACTGTTATAAAGTGAAACAAGTATTTAATCTGAAGGACAGACAGAATTCTCTCAACCTTTAATACCAATAGCAGAGATGCTGATAGGTATGCGTCCTGCATCACTGATGCATAAAAATCTAAAAGGATGCAGTAAAATCATATCCATGCATCCCAGTGTTTTAATTTTTTCTTCCCTTACCATTTCAAGCTAACTGTAAATACATTTCAATTGTTTCTTAGAAGCGAATTACACTGTATGGGGTACAAGGTAGGGATTAGACGGCTTTAAATGTTCATAAATAAAAAGTCTATAATTTATTAAGAAAGTTTAGTTGGGACCCATCAAATTTCCCCAGGGACTCATTCAAATCAGATACATGTGTCCCAAGACGCACTAAATTAAAAAGCTATCGGCATCACTGCAATAGCATCAACTAGCAGCTCTGCAACAAATGGAGCAGATCAGAATAGCCCAGTATCACACTGCAGGAACCTCAACAAATAAGATACAAACAGCTACACCCGAGATGGAAAACCTGTCAAGACACCCAGGAAATAAAATTATAAACAAAATAAAAGACATTTATACCACCCTGAGAGGCTACTTTAATTCCAAGAAAAGGAAGTATGTAGTATCCTCGTATAATACTGAGATGGGACATTTACCCCAAATACCAGTGGAAGTGAACACCGCCTATTGTATATATTTACCAACCCCTCCGCACAAGCAGGATTTGAGACAAGGTCAATTTCTTAAGCGGAGTTTTAACAGGTTTGAATTCAGAGTTTTCTTTCTCCTAGACTGGTTACTTAGCCATGGTTAAAGAGCCAAATCTGCCCTACTATTTACCCATAGCTGGAGGGAGAGTAGTTCGATGTATACCTTTCCCACCTATTGTATGAACGTTATAATAAATATATTAGTAATACAGCTGCCATTATGGTTAACATGTTATTCAGGTGAGCTCTAAAAGTTAATTTATATCCATCTTAAGACACCATGTCAACGTCAACCAGGCCATGTCACCCACCCACTTCAATCTTTCTGAAATTTTGTCCAGGTGTGGACTATGTTAAAATTAGACATTCCCCAAGATATTAGCTTCCAATTCCAAAAATTGGCGAAGTTATGTCAATTTTTAGCTCTCCAAATTTGAGGGGGGTCCAAAAATGCTAAATTTTTGTTATAGATGCAGTGCCACATTAGGATATTGATCTTACTATGAAAAAATCAGAAATCATCAATAACTTAAAATTGGTTGACTTTAAAACTGTTTTGATAGCATTTCTGGATTTCTTGGTCAAAAATGCTTTTATAAACCAATTCTTAGTAGTAGGGAAGCTCTAGAACTCCTTTTACAGACAAAATAGGTTTCAAAAAGGTCGCCATTTTTCGCAACCACCCTCAAATTTGGAGAGATAAAAAAAATCAACCCAATTCCGCCCATTTTTGGAATTGGAAACTCAAATTTTGGGGATTGTCTAACTTTAACATAATCCATATCTGTACAAAATTTCAGAAAAATTGAAGTGGGTGGGTGACAATTTTACTTTTTTTTCTGGATGATTTAACATGGAAATTACCCATATAACAGTGACCTGTTAGATACTAAAAGCAACTGATTACCTGTATGCCAGACTAAGCCAAGATAAGTATATGAGATTGACAACTTCTAGATATCCTTTCATTATATAAGTTGCTTTACTTAAATATTTAAAAAAAAAAAAAAAAAAAAAAAAAAAATTTCGATTCAGCAGGAGTGATGACCGATAGGAGAGAACCATAGGAATCCATGCTGTCAGTAAGACATGATAAATATTTTGTGGGCAGTGATAATAAAGTGAGAGAGTGTGATTAAAAGTAAAAGGATAATTTAAACAGTTTTTTTTTTTTTTGTGTGTGTGTGTGTGTGTGTGAGCTTAGCTGATAAAATATGTTTTTATTAACAGACCGCAACACCAGGGAGGCTTATTTTGTGTTTTACACAGTATGTTTTTACTGTTAGTTTAAACCCATTATATCTTTGAATTGAGCTTGTTGAAAACTTTCTTTTGCTCATAAAATAGTTTTTCTCTCCCACCACTTGTCAAAGCTATATCTATTTCCCAATAACATCAAAAATATTGTTTTTTAAAAAAAATGGCCTCGATGGTTATGTGGGCTGGTAATAAAATCATTTCCATTGAATTTCTATAATAAAACAATTTGCAATGAATTTATTTGTATTGTGTAACACCATTGAGGCCTATTCTATGTTTTACTCAGTAAGATTTTACTGTTAGTTTAAACCTATTATATTGTGGAATAGATCTCATTGAAATATTTCTTTTGCACATTAAATATATTTCCCTCCTCCCTCCATTTTTTTTATCAAAAATTGTTAGGATTGTACTTATTTATGATACTGTAAATAATACCTAATATTATCCATTTTGATTGTATAATGTTCCACTAGAAATAAAATCTTGGTTTAGAAGAAAATTAACTTTTTATAAAACAATTGTTAGTGTGTACTTATTTATGGGTGATACTGTAAATAATACCTAATAATATCCGTTTTGATTGTATAATGTTCCACTAGAAATAAGAAAATCCTGCTATCTTTGGTTTAAAAGAAAATTAACTTTTTATAAAATAAATGTTAGGGGTGTACTTATTTATGGGTGATACTGTAAATAATACCTAATAATATCCGTTTTGATTGTATAATGTTCCACTAGAAATAATAAAATCCTGCTATCTTTGGTTTAGAAGAAAATTAACTTTTTATAAAACAATTGTTAGGGGTGTACTTATTTATGGGTGATACTGTAAATAATACCTAATAATATCCGTTTTGATTGTCTAATGTTCCACTAGAAATAAGAAAATCCTGGTATCTTTGGTTTAAAAGAAAATTAACTTTTTATAAAATAAATGTTAGGGGCGTACTTATTTATGGGTGATAGTGTAAATAATACCTAATAATATCCATTTTGATTGTATAATGTTGCCCTTATCTATACTGTACAAAATTAATGTCAGATAAAAAGGATGAAGACTAGAAAGAATAAAAAAGAAAAGAAAGAGAAGATCAACTGATGAGAGAATAGCAGAGGCATGAGGTATAATTTTACATCCATGGAAATTTCGCTGGTCCAGCCAGCTATAAATGAATATCCATTGCATGGAATAGAAAAGTTTTCTAAATATATATTTAAAATTTTTTAAAAACTTACATTTCTTGAAGAAGTTTATGTGGTAGAACATTTTTGAAAGGTTGACAATCATTTCTCATATTGGACAACTTTGAAGATTTTTCATTGGAAATTCTGAAGAGAAAAATAATTCAAAGAATTAACAAGAGAGAAAAAAAACAACAAAAAAACAAAAACATTATTTTGTAAGCAATTATGTAAATATAATCTCCATTTAGTCTTAATAATTCTGTTCCCTCTGTTTTTATTATTTTTCCTTACTCCAATTTCATATTTATTTATTCCTCGATTTTTAGCTCTGTTGAAGGCTAATGAAACCACTCAACTAGCTTACCTTCACTTAGTTTTTAATTCATTATATATACTAGCAAATATATGCACCCTCCATAGGGTGCAAGTATTTAAGTTTTAATGCAATAAAATATTGTATTAAATTAGAAAGGCTAATGAAACTAAATAAGAATGCAGATAAAAATATTTGAAACAGAGGTGGGTATAATCGAAAAATAGAACAAATGAAACTTACTCTTCCATCACTCTCGTCTTTCATTGTTATTTTTTCTAATTTAAGTATTTAGTTATAAGAGGAAGTAAAGAATAAAATGACAGTTATTTTATCTTGTTAATGGATTTCATTTAAGATTCATTGAAGAGATTTTTGCTTATATTGATTAAAATAAAACCAAACAGTTAGAAATCAATAATACTAAGCACATATTTATTAAAATCACATTTTTAATATCAATATGCAAATCATCCTTCCCATTCACATTGTAAACCGCTATTTTGTTGTATATATAAATATAATTGCATGTTGTTAGTATGTAGATAAGGTTAACAGTATTAATAATGTAAAACAATTATATTAATAATTGAGGTTTAAATAAAAATAAAATCATTGAGAATGTGATGTTAATAACTAAGGGAATTGTGACTTGAGTAATAATATAGTTTCTACAGACAGAAAAACACACAATCTCCATATATATATAAGATATATATATAGCACGGAAGTGCTCATATTTGAAATTACAACATAAATTTTTTTTTTTTTTTTTGCAACATCAAGGATTTCGTTTTGAATTCATATCACAGGACTATAAAATTTAAAAAATAAAAAAAATAAAAATCTGTTTTCAAATGCCTTTAAAGTAATAAAGAATTCATCATTTGCATCTGATGAGCCGAGAGAGTTAAACACTTTGTCTAATCTCCCTGAAATAGACTATAATGCTCAATCTCTAAGTCTTTTGTTATTTCTTTACTTATATATTTGCTCTGTGACTAACATTAAGAGCACACATTGAGCTCTCAAAATGCGACAGGTTTTTTTAAAATAAAACTCTTGTGTCGTAAGGAAGATTTCTTCTCTGGACTTATATATATATATATCTATTGGTAATTTTTCCAAGATGAAATAAAGGAAAATAAAGTGCTCAATTACAAATGTAAGAGTTTTATTTATTAAATATAACTGTTTATACAAAGGTTTTAGTAGGCATCTACCTAAGGTTTCATGTTTCAACCGAAATAATTGCAGTCATTCACAAAAACATAACCGCAAAAAATGATTTTGCAGACACACCAGAGGGATTAAAGGTATCCTGACGAAAGCAAAAAGCTTGAAACCTTAGGTAGATGCCTACTAAAACCTTTGTATAAACAGTTATAATTAATAAATTAATAATTAATAAATAAATAAATAAATGTATGTCATCCACAGACACGTGTTTCGGTGTTTCACGCCACTTCAGTATGGCTAGACAACTATCTTTGGATTGGGTCGAACTCAGACTGACTGTTTGGCAGCCTGATATCTAATCCCCTCGTCCACTGACAGCTGTAGCAGGACTGGTGTTTTTAAACTATTAAGTACATAGGTTTGTTTATGTATTTTACGGTCACTGAGAGATCAAATTTCCAGGGAAACGATCATTGCTTATATGCTTAGTAGTGAGGGTTAATTTAAATTACCAATTAGAGAGCTAATATCAAATTTATGGGAGCATATATATTGTTACCATTGGTTTCAAAGTAGCATGTTTCCCCACATATCAAGACAACACGCCCATTAAGAAATGCAGCAAATATCAAATCATTTATATATTTAAAATTAGGGTTTTTTTTACCATTAATGTGTGAAAATTAATAAAAGTTACATATTTAGAAAGATTATTTTATTTTCTTTCTAATCATATAAATATTTTTAAGTTTGGACCAGAAATCCGCAAGAAATTGCGATTTAAACCGATTAAGGTCAGAACTTGTCAACGTCCACCAAAATTGATGGGATTGCTAAGCTTACCTTCACGTCTTAGTTTGTTTTTTTTTTTTTCATTATGAATAATAAAATATATATGGTGTGTTGATTGCTATGATAAATTTTTAAAATATACACCTTTCTGATTCTGAATGAATTCCTCTCCAGTTTCCAGAATGTTTATATGGTTTATGTCTATCTTTGTCTTCACCACTGGAAACGCCGCAAGATTTGTTTCTGGACAGGCAGGAATTTGGGTCTATAGAAAGTTCCTGTAATTGTTGAGCAACCTTTTCTTCTGAAAGGCAGACTTTATTTGGCGGCATCTGAAACCTACAAATAACAAAACAAAAGAAAAGAAAATGAATATTTCTCTGGTTGAAAATAAACGTACAATCAATTTACTGAAGGATATTTATTGATTTTTTTTTTTTATTCAAAAGAAAATCAAGAAAGGTTATTCAACTCTAGCAATAAAATTACATATATAAATCACACACACATATATATATATATATATATATATATATATATATATATTAATGGATGTGGAGGCTGGAAGGAGGAAAATTGATGGGGAGGGTTAGGGTGCTATAGGCATTTTAAAATGTGAGTACTGCATTGGAAATTAATTTTGTTTAAGGATGGTTTGTATTGTTTTATGTATAAAGCTTCTAGTATTTGGAGTTTTTGTTTATTTTTTTTTCTTTGTGCAGAATGTGTGTATTTTCCATTAGGATATTTCGGTAATTAGAGTGGGGGCATGAATGTAATTTTAGGTGTTGTGACATGGAGCTACTATCTGTTAAATGGAGAGTTAAACGATGTGACAATATCGTTGAAATAAAACCGATGTAGGTATTTTCATTTTCTGGGAGACTGCAATCTCCGAAGGGACATTAAAATCTGTATACTACATTGGTCTCATTAAGCTGACTTGTTTGGGGAGAGGAATTGTTGCAGACAACGAGGTTAGTTGTTTTGAATATATCTCTGTTTACGGATTTGATCTCTCTGGTGATCGTAAAATAGATACACAGATGTATGTATTTAAAACACTGCTCCTTAAATAGCAGCTGGCAATGGCCTAGAGGTTAACAGATCGAGTTGATGTAAAGTCAGTCGGATTTCACTCATGGTTGGAGTTAGTTGCTGTGTCTAGCTACACTGATGAGACGTGAAATGTTGAAAAACAGTGTTTATGGATGACACACACACACACAAATAATTTTTGCAACTGCCACCCATGAGTCATGGCTTAATAGGGCCTTGGACCTGACCCGCATGTGTGGGTGTGCAGTAAATACTCACACAAATAAAAAAAATGTCAAGATGCTAAAAATGTTATTTGAAAATTTAAGTTTTCTTAAAACTCAAATTTATATTTGTAGTGAGAAGTGATGCTTAGTGCATCCTGGGATGCACATATTTGCTTTGAATGAGTCCCCAGGAAAATGTATAGGTCCCAACTAAAGCCATCTAACTCCTACCTTGTAACCTATCCTGTATAATTCATTTCTAAGGAACTATTGAAATATAGTTAGTTAACTTGAAATGGTGAAGGAAGAAAAAAAGAAAAAACACTGGAACACATGGATTTTACTGCGTCCTTTTAGATTTTTTGTGCGTCAAGGATGCAGGACGCATACCTATCAGCATCTCTTTCAAATCTTGTTAAGAAAATTAGAGTAAAAAATTTAGTTGAATTATTTCCATCTCTTAACGTCCTTTACCACCTCATTCCACCCGGTCGGAAGTCACATTTGTTTTTCTAATCTACCCCAAATGATAACCTTTGTTTAAATGTAATATTAAACATATTTAGAAGTCTTTGATTTAAGGGAAAGAACAGGTAACTTTAAATGAAAAGGCCATTTTTAGCCATTTATTGATAAATCCTTATAGGAATGGGGATGTGGACTTTGTTTAAATGTAATATTAAACATATTTAGAAGTCTTTAATTTAAGGGAAATAACAGGTAACTTTAAATGAAAAAAGGCCATTTTTAGCCTCTTTTTTGATAAATCCTTATAGGAATGGGGATCTGGACTTGGAAAATTCTCAACATAATGTTAAGAGTTAAGGTCAACTTTGTGGCTCAATCATATAAATTTTATGGAGTTGTCTGTTGAGATCAAACTTCTATTATTCGTTTTCAATAGTTAACTCATTAAAACAATCTTCCAGGACTGTTGAATACACCGACTGCACTTCTACAGAGGGTTAAAATCCCCCACCCCCAATGGAGCCACCTGTTGACCATGGGTGGTGACCAGTGATGCTTAAGGATGAAACCCTTGTAGCTGAGCAGTCCATGACATGCAATACGCCACTTTGGCCCTTACTTAAGCTAGACCAGCGGTTAGAGAGGCTCCCCCTGATCAACTGGCTGGTTGTGTCAAGCCCTCGCACACATATGATTGTCCCAACCATATAGTTCTTATGGCAAACTCCCAATCCTTTATATCATGTATACTTGAAGATGGAGGATGAGGATCTTGATGTCCTGGGTTATGATGTTAAACTATTTGAAGGTGAAGTTCCAATTCTGGAGCTCTTTGAAATGTGTACCCTTTCATCACTCCCAGGTCCACTCTGACCCAGTGATGCTAATAGCCTTTTGATTTAGTGCATCCTGGGATGCACATATCTGCTTTGAATAAGTCTCCAGGAAAATTTATGAATCCCAACTAAAATTTCTTAATAGATTGTAGGGTTTTTATTTATGATCTGTGGAAACAATTAAAGCCGTCTAACTCCTACCTTGTAACCTATCCTGTGTAATTCATTTCTAATAAACTATTGAAATGTATTCACGGTTATCTAGAAATAGTGAGGAAAAAAAAAGAAAAAATGCTGGGACACACAGATATGATTTTACTGCGTCCTTTCAGATTTTGTGCATCGGGGGAGGGGGAGGGGCACATCTCTGCTGACTTGGATGGTAGCACCTGTTAGGATCCCTGTATGGGTTAAGTAGAGAAAAATGGATTTTAAAGTGTTTTTAAAAAATTGAGTTTAAAATAATTGAGTACCCATCAAGAATGAATAAGACAAAATGCCTTAGGCATAAAATAAACCAACATGCCGTAAAATCCAACCAAGCAACCAAGAAAAAAAAAACAAAAAAAAAAACAGTATCAACCCAGTTGGTTGGGGGCACCTCTACATAGCATAAGACACCCCACCCACAAATGAGACCACCTGTTGGCCATGAGCAGCAACTCGTGGTGAATAAGGATGGAGCCCTGGTGGTGAGCAGTTCATGACATGCAACATACCACTTTGGCCCTTACTTAGGCTAGACGGGCAGACAGAGAGGCCTCCTCTGATCAATCAGCTGGTCACGTCAAATCTTTGAACCCCTATGATTGTCCCAATCCTATTGCCCTTATGGCAACCCCCAACCCTTTTTATCATATATGTGCTAGAAGGCAGTGGCTGAGGTCTTGTGTTCTGGGTATGACGTTAAACTATCTGATGGTGAAGTTCCAATTCTGGAGCTCTGGGTAATGTAGCATACCCCTTCATCACCATTACTCCCAGGTCCACTTTGAACCAGAGTGGTAGTACCTGTTAAGGTACTATCTATGTGTTAAATAGAATAAATGAGTTTGGAAAAAAAAAAAAAAAATATATATATATAAAAAAAATTTAAAAATTTAAAAAAATCGAGTACCCATCAAGAATTAATAAAAGAATATCTTTGGCATAGAATAACCCAACAAGAGTTGACATGCCATAAAATCCAACCAACCAACAGTAACTAATGAGTTAAAATAAGATATAATATTTCCCATTTTGAATGTCAGAGAAAAACGGAGAAAAAAAATTATATAGTAGTCTGTAGATGTCAATTTTATACAAACTTATTACCAAATTTACTATCAAACTTTTAGGACCATATGACCTTTAGGCACCCCTTTTGCAATCTTGTTTCATAAGGACATTTTTTTCATTTACACCATCAAAATCCGGTTGTTTATTGATTTTCAAAGTTTTTCTTTTTTAAATTATAAAATTAACCCCTAACCCTAACACACAACCAGATTTTGACTGTAAATGAAAAAAAAATGTCCTTATGAAATGAGATCGCAAAAGGGGTGCCTAAAGGTTATATGGTCCAACTTTTATTTGAAATAAAAATAGATCAATTGAATAAGAGAAAATACTTTGTTTTTTCATCAATAAAAAAAAAAAAAAAAAAAAAAAAAAATTGTTTTAAAAACTTCTGAGAAAAACTCACTAGAAAAATTATCTTTTTAGTTTTAAGAAAATAACTTAAATTCAAATCTAAAACAAGCTATAAAGATAGACGTCTCTTTGGTAAAATCAAAACTTAAAATAAAAATATGCCTTTTTTTTAAAAAAAAGAAGCTAATGAGATGCTCTTGTTTTAATGTAAAGAATTACAAATAAAATACATGTTGAGACATGTCAAAATGAATATGCATTTTGAATCAGAAAACATTCATTCCTTTTTATATAGAACTAATTATGACTGCCCAACAAAAAGTAGTGCGGTACCTTATATTTAAAACTATTGTTTAAGAAAGAAAAAAAAGTAGAAGCATGGTACCTTATTGCTAGAATAATTGTTGTCTGGAGAAAAAAAAAAAAAAAATAGAAACGTGGTACCTTATTACTAGAATAATTGTTATCTAAGAAACAAAGAAATAAAAAGTAACGTGGTACCTTATTTTTGGTTTTAAACAGGTAAACACTTCATACTTAGTTGTATTATCAATGTTTTAATAAAATTCAATCATTTTAAACCAGTAAACCCTTCATACTTAGTTGCAATATCAATGTTTTAAGAACCAATGTATTAATAAAGTTTACAATCATTTTAAACAGGTAAACACATCATACTTAGTTGTATTATCAATGTTTTAACAGCTAACAACTATCAATGATTTTAAACAGTTTCTCAAACAGAACTATTTGACCGATAGATGGGACCCTAACATAATACTAATTCGTGTTAGGGTAGGAATGGAAGTAATGTCAATAAAGTGGGTAACTATACACTCCTCAGACATCCAAAACTGGACCCTTGAGACTGAATGCCATATGTTACTAGAAGCAGCTACCCGGCGTTGCCTGGGTAGCGAGGGAGGCAAAAAAAAAAAAAAAATTAGTCTCACAAATCCATTATTATTGAATCGCGAGTTGGATCCCTATGTAAAAACTAAAGACGTTGCATTGATCCAGCCACTCTGGAAATAAAACTAATGTCTACTATTTAAAATATTAAATGCAAAAAAAAAACAAAAAAAAAAAACTATGCTATTATCATTTAAATTATTTTTTTTTTTTTTTTAAGTATCTTCACTAATATAAATCAAACTTTCATTGTTTTTGCTCAAAAACCAAGAACTGGTGATATTTAATATATATATATATATATATATATATATATATATATATATATATATTTATTTATTTATTTACTTAGTTATTAATTATATTATTTTCCTCCAGACATACACACAACTGCCCTTTATATATTTATAGATTATTCAGTTGTCAGAAATGGACTTGCCGACCAGAGTTCAATTCCTGGATGAAGCTGTTGGAATTTCACAGTGTTAATATACTTGGGAAAGATATGCAGCCAACTATTCTCCCTCCAGCTTGGGTAAATAGCAGGGAAGACTGGGCTCTTTAACCTTGGTTAGGTACCCAGTGTAGAAGGGACACTTTGAATTCAAACCTGTTAAACTCCGCTTAAGAAATTGACCTTGTGTCACATCCTGCTCGTGTGGAGGGGTTGATAAATATATACAGTTATTATTCAGGACAATGTAATTCTGGATAAAATTTGAGGAATTGGATATTTTTTTCATTGAATGGATAAATGTAACACTGAATGGTCCATTCTGTTTTAACTGAAGAAATTTTAACTTGTAATGGTTGTTGTCATAGGAAATGGGACTCATCCTGGATGAGGTGGTTTGCATTTCACATCTATTAATAATGGATATTCACTTCGGGTTTTTGTCTGTAACAAAAACTACGTCACTGCTTATGTCACATTACCCAAAATCTCCATAACAGAATAAATACACTCAAAATTTGAACATGCAACATTAGACAGTCCTCATTGTTTTTTAAAACAAGTTTTAATAAATACATAACTGGTATTATATATCTATATATAGTTTGTTTTATTTTAATACATATTTAAAGTTTACATTTCAAATTGTTTTATTTTTTTAATCCTTTAATGAATTTGATGATTTTACTTACTTAGGGTACAAACTCACTGACATTGAATTTTTTACTCCCACCCCTCAGGCAACATGTTTCAAAAATCTATTTTTACATCGCCCAGAGGGCGTTTTTTATTTTGTACTAGTAGAGCTAATAACCTTTGGAAAGGTATGCATCCAAATATTCTCCCTCTAGCAATGAGCAAAATAGAAAGGCAAACTGTGCTCTTTAACCTTGGTGAGGTATAACCAGTCTAAGAGAAGGAAAACTCAGCATTCAAACCTGTTAAACTGCTTAAGAAATTAACCTTGTGTCGCATCCTGCTCATTCAGAGGGGTTGGGTATCCATTATATATATATACATATACACATATACATATATATATATATATATATATATATATATATATATATATATATATAGTATCCAATTGCCACTTTAACTTTTCAGTCGCAGGCACATCAGTAAATAATCCAAAAGCGCTCAATATATTAAAAATACAACAGTAATAATACTACTAATATTATTATCAGAGGAAAAAATAAAGGGTCTACCATGGTTTCAATCAAATTGAAATGATTTCTTCAGGACCCTACTCAACGTTAACTAAGTCGATGTAATTCCTTAGTTAAATTGAAGATATTTATTGGATAACGATTGAATGCTATGTTATTTTTCTCTCAATCTTTGCGTGCGGCTTGCATGTGAAAATTGAGAAAAAACAATGTATCGTTCCACACATTTATTCATTCGTTAATTCTCATTTCTATATTTTTATCAATTTAATTCTAATTATAAATAATAGTTAGTAAAAGTAGTTAAAATTTAATTCTAATTATATTTTAAGGGTTGAATATAACTAATTCATAGTTTTTATTGTTCTTTTTTGTATTTATTCTATTTAAAATGAATATCTATTTAAGAAAAAATTTACTGTATTTAGTTAAATTTAGTAATGTAGTTCTAACAATATTTTAATGACCGACTAATTATATATATATATATATATATATATATATATATATATATATATATATATATATATACACACACACATACACGGTGATGCTGATAGCTTTTTGATTTAGTTCGTCCTGGGATATTATTTGCTTTTAATGCGTCCCCAGGAAAATGAATGTGTCCCAACTAAAATTTCTTAGATTGTAGGATATTTATTCATGATCTTGGGAAACAACTAAAGCTGTCTAACTCCTACCTTGTAACCTATCCTGTGTAATTCATTTCTAAGAAACTATTGAAATGTATTTACAGTTAATTTGAAATGGTGGGGTAAGATAAAAGAAAAATACTGGGATACACGGATACGATTTTACTGTGTCCCTTAAGGTTTTTGTGTGTCAGAGATGCATGACGCGTACCAATCAGCATCTATAGATCTATCTATATCTATATATAAATGTAAGGTACCCAAAATGACTGGTTGTAAGGGATGATTCCACCTGGGATCCTCAAAATCTCACTGTATAACCATACTGTATGCTCTTGTAGATGCAAACATATATTCATACAAGGATTTTTATAAATCCCTAAAGAGAGCTCAATGTATAATAATCAATAAATTAGATTAAATACAGAGCAATATTTAATTTTCTAAGAAACAAAAAACTTAAGTCATTCCGTAATAAATTTATTTCGACCAAATATACACATATATACACACACACACATATATATATATATACACACACACACACACATACATACACACATATATATATATATACACACACACACACATATATACTCATACATACACACAGTTTATTTAAAACCTGTTCTGTCTTTTTTCAATCATCCTAGAATCATGTATAGCCAGTGTTTGTGTTTAAATGCTGGATTCATTAGCAATTTTGAAAAACTAAATCATTGTGAACACTTTCCTAAGTATAATTTTAAATTTTATTTCCTGCTACTTATTTCATGTAATTATAATTGATTAATTAGAAGTTATATTTTGGTGAGGGGTGACAAGACTTTCAAATCATTTAGTCTACACATCTCAGCCCCACCCCACAAAAAATAATTAAAATCCTGTTCAAAAATTGTTAGAACATCAATTATAGATTTGAAGATTTTAAAAAAAAAATTTTTTTTTTTTTTTTTTTAAATGGAAGATTAACTAGTATTTAACAAACATACTATTTTTTTTATTTTTATTTAGGGGAGTTAGAAATTTTGGATCATATGACCTTAAGGCACCCGTACCATGATCTCGACTCACAAGGACACTTTTCTCATTTACACCATCAAAATTAGGTTGTTTGTTAGGGTTAAGGGTTATAATTTTTTTTTAAAAACTCTAAAAATCGTCTGTTAACAATTAACCGGATTTTGATGGTGTAAATGGAAAAAATGTCCCCAAGAATCGAGATCGCAAAAGGGGTGCCTAAAGGTCATATGGTCCGAAATTCTACATATCAATTTGAGGATGAAAGGGAAAATGATTAGAAAACTTTACTTACATTTCAGCCTCTTCATACATGTCAGTTCCCCTTCTTTTGGGTCTTCGTGGAGAACAACTGCAGGAGGGTTTTGGGTCTGTTCTGTAAATTTAAAAAGAAAAAAAAAAATTAAGATTGTTGCCAAGATCATTTACAAAATAAATTTTTCGTAGAAAAAGAAACCCCCCCCAAAAAAAAACTTTTATCATCAGTTGTAAATTATTGATAGATATTCAGAAAATTCATTTTGCTAAAGCCATTTCCTTTATATATATATATATATATATATATATATGAGAAAATTTAGAAACAAACACGGGATGTTACGATGGATTGAAATTTATTGTCGATACTCGAGCATATTGGTTCACAATGCAAACCTTCATCAGGACTGAAATTGAGAAGAAAACAAGGATTTATGTGGATTATATATATATATATATATATAAAGTGAACAAACGATGTGTTTGAAATGGCGAAATTGTTTTTGGGAGATTATGTGCTTAATTAAAAATTGTCGGCCTTCACCATTTCAAACACATCATTTGTTCACTTCATACTGTCATGCTATAAGTCACCCAAAAAGTGCGAAATACATATCAGTTTAAAATAAATGAGAAATTCTGGGGAAGCCTGCTAGTGTAATGGTTAGAGTGTCCGCATGTCAGCCTGACAGGTAGGGTTCGAATCACGCACAAAGCACTGCCCTGTCTATAGCTCTGCTGATGAGGCCTAATGGGCTGAAATGTACATACAGAGATCGACTTTCTCGATTTGTTTACGCTTTACATTTAAACCGTTATGCACGCCTAATTCATTTAGTTATAATTAATTAATTAAATTAGGTATGACTTTAAGCACATAATCTCCCCCCCATATATATATATATATATATATATATATATATATATATATATATATATATCTCGTTAGATCGATTGATTTGAACAGCATATCACCTTGATTTTATGGCTAGAGGTTAGGGAATGTATGTTCACTTTAGCATTTTGTCTAGTTTATGTTTTTTTTTGCAAATATTGCGCAATGATGCTGATAACTATTTGATTTAGTGCGTCCTGGGATGCACATATTTGCTTTGAATGAGCCCCCCCGGAAAATTTAACCTATCCTGTGTAATTCATTTCTAAGAAACTATTGAAATGTATTTACAGTTAGGTTGAAATGGAGAGGGAATAAAAGAAAAACACTGGGACGCATAGATGTGATTTTACTGCGTCTTTTTAGATTTTTTGTGTGTCAGTGATGCAGCATACATACCTATCAGCATCTCTGCCTTGTATAGGGTTATTTTATGCCAAGAGGTTGGGGAACGCATGTTTACGTTTGTATTTTGTGTATTTTTTTTTTTGTACAGGCCTATCAAATACAATTTTTTAAACAGATCAATTCGACCCATGGATGAGAACCTAACTCTGAGTCAGAGTTGACCTGTGAGTAATTAAGGAGGTACTCCATAAAGGTCCAGAACCAGATTCTTACCATCAGATGCAGTTTAGTGTCCTACTCAGGGCACCCTGGGGGATAGTCTTAGAATTTAAAACTTAAAATTTGAATAAAATTAATCCTTCAGTTTTATCCGCAAAATGAACAAAGCTTTGTGCTAGCAACACTAGATGTTTCGTTAATTGTGTTGGACATTTCCAAATTCCAACCTTAATCGGTTTAAATAGCAATTTCTCGGGTTTTACTGGCCCAATCTCAAAAATATTTATATGGTTGGAAAGAAAAGAAAATAATCTTTCTAGATATGTAATTTTTATGTGTTTTTATAAATTGATTAATTTTTTTACAGCAAGTTAAAATGATATTTTGCTTCGAAAAAAATGAAAACAAAAATTTTTTTTTTTTTTTAAAAACAAAAATCATGTCCACTTTTTTACCCCAATTTGAGGGCTTTAAATTCTCATAACTTTTGAACCACTGGGGATATTTGCATAATTCAAACAGTTTCGAACTCCATTTACAAAGCTCTATATAACTAATGTGATTAAATAAAAATAACCTCAAATAAAAAAAATCAACTGGGAATACTAATTGTACTGTAAAGAAAGTTTATAGTTTTAACAATGACAAATCTTTAGAAATAATTACTGTATATACTCACATATGGAGGTGCATTGATTACTATTGTAGGAAATGGATAAGGTACACCGGGTTTGAACCCTGGATGAGGCTGTTTGCATTTCCACAGTGCTAATACCCTTGGTAAAGGTACGAATTCAACTATTCTCCATCCAGCTATGGGTAAATAGTAGGACAGACTGGGGTCTTTAATTGATGATGATGCATTTGCATGTACAAACACACATAATAACATTGGAAAAGGTATTTTCCAGCTATGGGTAAATAGTAGGGCAGACTGTGTTCTTTAACCTTGGCTAGGTAACCAGAAGAAAAATCTGAATTCAAACCTGTTAAACTCCGCTTAAGAAATTGACCTTGTGTTACATTCTGCTATTCTCCCTCCAGCTATGGGTAAATAGGACAGACTGGGTTCTTTAACCTTGGTTAGGTAACTAGCCTAAGAGAAGAAAAAATGAACTCAAATCTGTTAAACTTAAGAAATTGAGTTCAGTCAGTAGAGCATTCGGCTAGGAATCACAAGGTTCCTGGTTAGATACTGGCCCTCACCAACTTAGCGTATGAGTAGCACAGGGATCTGTGCAGTAAAGTGAGGAGCTGATGGTAGATGTGGCGCTCCGCCTCAGACGCTAAAAAACAATCTCCTTGGTCTAGTGCTAGTGAAAAGGGGATAGACTCCCTCGCTGTCTGGCTGATACCGACATTAGGCCACCACGATGACTTTACTTTTTTTTCTTTTTTTAAAAATTACATTCTGCTTATGTAGAGGAATTATATAACTTGCATATCATTTGAACTAAATTGAGACCTTTTGCAACTGTACCAGTTGGCCTAGAGGTCTTTGGGTTAGGGTTAAAAAGTTTTTTGGGAACTTGACACCAATAAGCACCCCAGGTGAGACCTAGATTCAAAAGGACACGTTTTGCTTTTCACTGTTAAAATCTGGTTGTTTGTTAACAGACGATTTTTAGACGCACTTTTTAAAATTTTTTATTATAAAACTATAAACGAAAGGCACGTTTTTATATTAAAGACATTTAAAAAAATTTTTTTTTAATTTATTTATTTCATGTTAATTCAATAGCAATTCTTTTTTAATTATAAAACTTTTAATGGTAGACACGTTTAACACGGGAATAAAGCTATAAAAAGTATATTATAAGGTTATAATAATAATAGCTAACCCTAACCCCAGCAAAATCTTTTTTTAAATAAATACTTTTAATATTAACTATCCATAGAGGCACATGGACAATAAATAAACATGTCTTTCGTTTCAACTTTTTTTTTTTTTTTTTAAACAAAAAAAAAAAAACAAAACAATATTAATTTATCTTTAGTGCAAAATTAATTTTTTCACATATGCTAACCACAACATGAAATAAATAAATTTTTTTTATTTATTAAAATCAAAAACTATTTTAGTATAAAAACTTTGCTTTGGTTTTTATTGGCTGCTGATTTTGTTTATTGACAACCAGTGAAAAGCAAAATTCAGTTCCTTTCAAAACGGATTTGGGCTGGGGTGCTTATTAGTGTCAAGGTCAGTTTTTTTTATCTCACATATGGTGCAACCCCCTCCCCCCAATATTAGGCTAAAACTTTAGGTCTGAGAAACTCATGTTTTTTTTAATTTTTGTTTTTTGTTTTTAGGATAGGAGGAAAGAGGAGAAAGTTGTTTTGACTAACAAGAAGAGAGTCCCTTTGGTTTGAATTCAGAGTTTTCCTTCTCCTAGACAGGTTGCCATACGAAAGTTAAAGACCCAAATCTGCCCTACTATTTAACCATAGTTGGTGGGATAATAGCTTGATTCGTACCTTTCCCAAGGATATTAGCATTATGTGAAATGCAGACAGGCACGTCTTGGATTTGAACTTGTCTCCCAGTGTCCATTTTCTACGACAGTAATCATTACCCAACACACCTCCAATATGATGTGCAAGTATTAGGTTGTTACAAAAATAATGGCCGATTGAAGTGATCGGTTTTGAAATGTCATTTTAACATAGAATTTGTTGTTTATTTCAGGTGAAGTTTTGCATATATAATAATTAATGTGTGCTCAAAAATAAAATGTAATTTATTTTCAGATAGAAAGTATTTTTGAAAAATAGGGGCCTTCAAAGATGAACATGCCTAAACATGACCTTCGCCTTCTTATGTTGCATGAGTTCAAGCTTGGGCACAATGCCTCCGAAACTGCTGCCAATATTAACAAAGCATGGGGAGATGAATCCACAAGTGATCGGACTGTACGAAGGTGGTTCCAGAAATTCCGCAGTGGAGATGAGAGTCTTGAAGATGAAGGTAGAGAATGGACATGCAGTCTTGACAATGAACAATTGCAGGCAGTTGTTGAGCAAAATCCACGACAAAGTGTCAGACACTTGGTGTTAGCATTGCAACAGTTTCCCACCATTTACAGAGTATTGGAAAGGGGAAAAAGCTCGATAAATGGGTTCCTCATGAGCTCAATGAGCACCAAAAACTTAGGCGGTTTGAAGTGTGCTCGATGCTCAGTTTGCGTAACACCAATGACCCCTTTCTTGACCGAATAGTCACTTGTGACGAAAAGTGGATCCTTTTTGAGCACACATTAATTATTATATATGCAAAAATTCACCTGAAATAAACAACAAATTCTATGTTAAAATGACATTTTTCAAAACAGAGCACTTTAATTGGCCATTATTTTTGTAACAACCTAATATATAAAATAACAGATTAGTAAGAAACAATGCAAATATTGGGGGGGTGGGGGCATATTGTAGATGTAGCACTAGGCATGAAGCACCCTATGATTGAACTCCTAAAAACGGCCTGCTAATATAGCTTACTAACAAACCATTTGCACCACATGTTCAGTAATATATATATATATATACCAACCCCTCCGCACGACCAGGATGCAAGACAAAGTCAATTTCTTAAGCGGAGTTTAACAGGTTTGAATTCAGAGTTTTCCTTCTCCTAAACCGATTGCCCAACCAAGGTTAAAGAGCCCAGTCTGCCCTACTATTTACCCATAGCTGGAGGGAGAGTAGGATTCATACCTTTCCCAAGGGTATTAGCGCTAAGTGAAATGCAATTACCACGTCCAGGATTTGAACTTGGGATGACAAGTTCATTTCCCATGACTTTAACCATTACAAAACGCGCTTCCTACATGCTCAGTAATATATAAGAACTTTTTGGCATTCCATTGTGATCTATTATTACTGAAAAGCGAGTTTGATTCTCACTGGATGCTCTATATGTGTGACCTCGTGTCACATCCTACCCGTGGCGAACATGTTGGCTATTTTTAGTTTGGTTTTGTGGCATATCAACCTCAGTGGGTCATTTAATGCCAACAAAATTTTGAAATAAATTAATTCTTAATAGTTACTCAATTTTTTTATAAAACACATTTTTTTTTCAATTTAACCCATAGATGGGACCCTAACAGGTACTACCACTCTGAGTCAGAGTGAATCTGGGAGCAATGGTGATGATGGGGTGCTCTACATTTTGCAGACCTCCAGAATTGGAACATCACCGTCAAACAGAGTTTAACGTCATTCCCAGGACATGAAGATCCTCAGCCACTGCCTTCTAGCACCCATATGATAAAAAGGGTTGGGGCTTGCCATAAGGGCAATAAGGTTGGGGCAATCATATAGGTGCTAGGGCTTGACGTGACCAGTCAATTGATCGGAGGGGGCCTCTCCAACTGCCCATCTAGCCTAAGTAAGGGTCTAAGTGGAGTGTTGCAGGTCATGGACTGCTCAGCCACCTGGGTTCCATCCTTAAGCATCACGGATTGCCATCCACAGCCAACAGGTGGCCCCATTGGGGGAGTCTTCTAACGCCCCACTGACAGGGCAGTCAATTGATAGGATATTTGGACCAAGTATCCAATAGGCACCCCAGCTGGGAGCTGTTTTGAAACAAACACCTTTTGTTTTTCACCGTAAACTTCCAGTTGTTTGTTTACAAACAGACGATAAAAAAAACATGAAATAACTAATTTTTTAAATAAAAATTGAAAACTATTTTAGTATAAAAATGTGCCTTTGGGTTGTAAATATACATGGAAAAACTTTTTAAAAATCTTACAATGAAATTCTAATATAAAAAGATCTTTTATATTTCAATTTTAATTTAAAAAATTAGTTATTTCATGTTTTTTTAATTAAAGACACATTTTCATATTAAAATAATTTTTATTTAATCAGAAGAGAAATGCAGATATGTTTTTATTTACAAAATATTTTTTGTGTTTATTTAAATAAAAGGATGTTGTTCGGAAATGGAAAAAGGTGTTATTTTTAAAACAGCTCCCAACTGGGGTGCCTATTGGATACTTGGTCTGGATATCTTTATTCAAATCACGAAAATACAAACTAGTTTAAGGATTGATACATGCAGCTATATACCAACATGAAGGGAAAAAAAAAAGTGACCTCTTTTGTTTTATTTTTAAAAAAGACGAGAATGAATAATAGGTTAACTAGTTTTGGAATATCTGCATATTTACCCAGGAAAGAAATCCTGTACAACTTAAAAGGAATAGAAAGAAAAAGTCTATAGGTATTCTTCTCTTGTTGTGTAAAAAATAAAAGCCAAAGTTTTAAAACCAAGAATAGAAAAAAAAAAGCATTGTTTACAGCTTAGTTGTTTCTTACAACTAATGCATATTTATATATTTCCTGTATAAAAACAAAAACAATAGAAGGTTATGTTTATTAGCTATTTTTTAGATTCTCAATTACACGTACATAAAGAAAAGCCTAATTTGTAGTAAAGCTTAACATTAATTCATCCCATAAAAAAAGTTTTGATTAAATATGCTATATATTATCATAGAAGCAAAAGGTGTTCTTTTCAAAACAGCTCCCAACTGGGGGTGCCTATTGGATACTTGGTCTGAATATCTTTATTCAAATCACGAAAATAGAAAGCTTAACATTAATTCATCCCATAAAAAAAGTTTTGATTAAATATGCTATATATTATCATGGAAGCATTTTGTGGTGTAATGGTTATCTTCATAGGAAATGGACACAGTGAACAGAGTTCAAATCCTGGATATGAGTGTTCCAGACATTGGTTAATAAAAGGTGTTGAATTTTTTTTTAATTAGATTTCTGCTGTTAGTTCCTCTAGGCATTTACAAGTTCAGTCCCAATGGACAAACTGCAACAGATTAAGTAGTTGTTGCTACTACTGCTAGGAACAGTCCACTAAGTTGAGGAGGTGTTTGGCTTGTTACATTAACCAATAGTTAACAATCTAAGACAGTTCCAAGTGAAAGTCATTTCTAGGCTGAAGGTTCAATCCCGGTCAAGGGTGAGAGTAACATAGAATAATAATTAACACTAGTAATAAAAAAACAAAAAAAAACAGTGCAGTGATACTGATAACTTTTTAATTTAGTGCGTCCTGGGATGCACGGATTTGATTTGAATGAGTCCCAGGGAAATTTGATGGGTCCCAACTAAACTTTCTTAATAAATTGCAGAGTTGCTATCTATGAACAACTAAAGCCGTCTAACCCCTACCTTGTACCCCATACAGTGTAATTCGTTTCCAAGAAAATATTGAAATGTATTTACAGTTAACTGAAAATGGTGGGTGAAGAAAAAAAAAAAAAAAAAAAAACAAACAAACACCGGAACACATGGATATGATTATTCTGCATCCTTTTAGATTTTTATGTGTCAGTGACGAAGGACATGTACCTATCAGCATCTCTGCAATGTATAATAATTACAACTGTTTGGACAATTTAACTAATTTTATATTTTTGTATAAAAAAATATGAAATCGGTTCTTTCTTTTGGAAACTGGATCAGCCGAAACAAGAGCAACAATTCTATGTTTGATAGCCAAATATAAACTACAGTAGAGAAATTAATTACTAATTAGGTGCTCCATATTATTGGCCTTGTGCCATATTAATAATATTTTGAAAAAAAAAAAAAAAAAAAAAAAAAAAAAAATGTTGGTTAAATTTGTTTCTTGTGCATCTTACGCCACTCATCCATGAATATAACATGGAAAGATAAATTTTATTTTACATCTTTTTCTCAGAGCTTTCATTCTAGCTAGCAAGTATTGAACACAAATGGGATCCTAACAGGTACTAGCACTTTAAGTCAGAGTGAACCCGGGAGTAATGGCAATGAAAGGGTACCCTAACAGCTACTGACACTTCCTAACAATGTTAGTGCTGTGTCCCTGATTTTTAATTAATGCCGACCGAGTGATGGTCAACTGTATAGCATTTCTACTTTTTTTTTCTACTAAAAAATATTGGACATAGAATCAAAAGATGAACAAAAAAAATTAGTTCACATGCCAGTCCTTGCTGGTTATGTGGGGGCAAACCTGTGTCAACTTAGTCAGTATATGTTGGTTAATGTGGGTCTTGAAGATTCCTTTGGAAAACCCGACTTGCACTGTCAGTTTATTTCAAAAATTATTTTTTTTTTTAATGATCCTATATATATATATATATATATATATATATATATATATAACTGGGGTGCCTGTTCGATACCTGGTCCAATATTTTTACTATCATCAAATCAATGTTTTTGTCCATCTGTTTCTTAGGTGGTGGACTATACTAAAATTAGTCATCCAATAGGCACCCCAGCTAGGAGCTGTTTTGAAAAGAACCCCTTTTGCTTTTCATCGTAAACTCGTTTTTTTGTTGTTTTTTTTTTTACAAAATATTTTTATGTTAATGTGGGTCTTGAAGATTCCTTTGTAAAACCCGACTTGCACTGTCAGTTTATTTCAAAAAAAATTTTTTTTTTTTTAATGATCCTATATTTCACAAAATACTTTTTCTAAGTGACATTGCATTAAACCTACAATGGTGTGTATAAAAGAAAGAAAGAAATAACCATCTATCTATACATATATAAAGGGCAGTTGTGTGGATGTATGGATTTCCGGAGGAAACTATGTAAATAAAACAATTAATGACCAAGTAAATATATATACACATTCACTATCATTAGATCTTGCTTTTTGAGAAAAAATAAGGAAGATTTGATTTATATTTGTGAGTATGTAAGTATGGGTGTATGTCTAAAGGGATCTATGAAAATAAAACAATTAATGACTAATATATAAAAAAAAAGAAGGAGGTCCGCAAAATGTATCGTTCTCAGAAAAAATGTTTTATTTTTTTTTTATTTCACATACGCAACACGTGTTTCAGATATTCTGCTATCTTCTTATACATACATAGGTTGTGCGTGTTTCTGTAATTTTTCTGTCATGACAGAAAAATTACAGAAACACGCACAACTTATGTATATATATATGTGTGTGTATATATATATATATATATATATATATATCAATATATGTATTGATCAAAGCCTGAAGAAGATACCAGAATATCTGAAACACGTGTTGCGTATGTGAAATAAAAAGAAAACATTTTTTCTGAGAACGATACATTTTGCCGACCTTCTTTTTTTTATAAAATATTACATTTTCTCCCGTTGGAACCAGAACAACACACATATATATATATATATATATATATATATATATATATATATATACACACCCACACCCACTGTTACTGAGCCTAGCTTTTTGTGCAAAAATTATAAAGATTTGAATTATATTCACAAAGATATTTAAAAATTAAAATAGCATTAACGTTCTACTTAAAAATGTCCGTGAATCTCAAAGTTAAAATGTTATGGAAGTGAAAAACAATCATTTTTTCAAGCCGGATTAACATACAAGGCATTTTTACTTGGAGATTTTTATGGGGCATCCAGCAAGGATTAAACTCGCTGTTCAGTAGTAACATTTCAAGCTAACTGTAAATATATTTCAAAAGTTTCTTAGAAATGAATTACACAGGATAGGTTACAAGGTAGGAGTTAGATGGCTTTAATTGTTTCCCCAGATCATAAATAAAAATCCTATAATCTATTAAGAAACTTTAGTTGGGACCCATAAACTTTTCCAGGGAGTCATTCAAAGCAAATATGTGCACCCCAGGATGCACTAAATCAAAAAGTTATCATCATCACTATGAAAATTATGACAAAATCCATTTATAGAATTTTCCATAATTGATCCTTGTGTCAGATTAATTCGTAGTAGAGCCCCTAGACTTTGAGCTTCTTTGGGACCCTTGACATCCCCTCCCCCTTTCATGTTCTCTTTTTGTCCAATTTTAGTGGTTCCCTAGGCTTTAACTTAATCGATAAAAACAGTACTGTATTGGTTTGGTTTGGTTTGTTTTACGGCATATCAACCTCGGTGGGTCATTTAATGCTGACAAAGTTGTGAAAAATTCATTCTTAATGCATAATACAATTTTGTTTATCAACTCATGTTTTTCTATTCAACCCATAGATGGGACCCTAACAGGTACTACCACTCCGGGTCAGAGTGGACCAGGGAGCAATGGTGAGGAAGGGGTGCTCCACATTCCCCAAACCTCCAAAATTGGAACCTCACCATCAGATAGAGCTTAACGTCATTCCCAGGACATGTAGACCCTCAGCCACTGCCTTCTAGCACCCATATGATAAAAAGGGGTCGGGGTTTGCCATAAGGGCAATAGGGTTGGGAAAATCATATAGGTGCTAGGGCTTGACATGACCAGCCAATTGATCGGGGGGGGGGGGGCACTCTGACCGCCCGTCTAGCCCAAGATAGTGCCAAAGTGGAGTATTGCATGTCATGAACTGCTCATCCACCTGGGCTCTATCCTTAAGCATCATGGGTCACCACCCACAGCCAACAGGTGGCCCCATTGGGGGAGTCTTACCCCTCTACAGAGGTGCAGTCGACAGGGCGGGTACCGTATTGATGTTTTCTAAATGTAAAATTATTTTGCAAAAGATTATGTAGGAGATGACAAGACTATAATTATTTTACTTCTAAAAAAATAAAATAAATAAAAACTATGTAGGAAATGACAAGACTTCTGCACCACCCTGTAGGTTAATGTCATACTCAAGATCCTCACACTTTTTTGGGGGGGTGGGTTTTCTGTTTTCAGCAGAAGATGCAGTTGGTGTATTCTATCTCCATCTGACAGTGCTAGTGATAAACATGAGAAATAGTATATATTTCATGGATGTAGGTATAAATAAAAATTTTTTTTTCTTTTGTCCATTTTAAGAATGGCCCAGAGTATCTTATAATAAATACAGGTAATATATATATATATATATATATATATATATATATATATATATATCTTATTATAATGGAGACTGAGTGTTTTTCTGTCTGTAACCGAAACTATATTACTACTCAAGTCACCCTTAGTTATTGACATCACATTCTCAATGATTGTATTTTTATTTTAAACTCAATTATTAATACTGTTAACCATACCTACATACTAACAACACGCAATTATATTTATATATACAACAAAATAGCGGTTTACAGTGTGAACGGGAAGGTTAATTTGCATATTGATATTAAAAAATCGAATTTAATAAATATGTGCTCAGTGTTATTGATTTCTAACTGTTTGGTTTTATTTTAATGAATATAAGCAAAAATCTCTTCAATGAATCTTAAAAGAAATCCATTAACAAGAAAAAATAACTGTCATTTTATTCTTTACTTCCTCTTTTAACTAAATACTTAAATTAGAAAAATAACAATGAAAGATGAGAGTGATGGAAGAGTAAGTTTCAGTCGTTCTTTTTTTTTCAATTATACTCCCCTCTGTTTTAAATATTTCTATCTGCATTTTTATTTAGTTTCATTAGCCTTTCTAATTTAATACAATATCTTATTACATTAAAAATAAATACTTGCACCCGGAGGGTGCATATATTTGCTAGTATATATAAACATGTGAAATAGCATGTATGTTTCATGGGTGTAGATCATTCAAATCTTGGTTGTGTCTAGTACTTTTCAGCAACTTTTTGTCTTTCCTAACTCAGCATATGAGTAGCACAGGGATCTGTGCGGTAAAGTGAGGAGCTGATAGTAGATGTGGCGCCCCACCTCAGACTAAGCTGCCCCAACGACTTTACTTTTCTTTTATTACTTTATTTAGCCTTGGCCTATTATTACCAACTTTGTCATCTATATCATGAAAAAAAATAAAAATAAAAAAATACTATATTTATAGGTGACCACAAGCAACAGCAGGTACTGTAAACAACCCAAGTCTTTTGTTTATCAAAAATGACTTGACATTAAATGACCCAAAAGAGTGTTGATATGCCATAAAACAAAAATCAACCAACAAATTGATGAAATGTCTTTGGTAATAAATTAATTAGGAATGTAATACTTATATTTATCATCCAGTAAGTTTCATTACAGTAAAGTCACGCTCATAGTATTGGTTCCTGTTAGATTACTGAAGTTAAGCAACAATGAGCCTGTTCAATATTTAGATAGGTGACCACTTAAGCAACCAAAGTCCTTTGATTATCAAAAGTGACTTGATTTGGTATTAAATGACCCAAAAAGAGTTGATATGCCATAAAACAACTAACCAACTTAAAAAAACTGTAAAAACTATAGTCATTTACTAAACTTAGCTTAGATGTGGCACAAGGCCAGAAGTATGGGGCACCCAGTGAGAATCAAATTCATTATCAAAGTCTAGCTTGTTAACCATTACACCAAGTGTAGTTCCCAGGGGTAAAACTATATTCAAAATATACTACTTATTTATTTATCAATGGTTTGCTAGTTATTTACTAAGCTTAGATTAGATGTGGTACAAAACCAGAAGCGTGGTGTGCCCAGTGAGAATCAAACTCACTAATAATGGTCTGCGAATCTAGCTTGCTAACCATTACACCATTATTTTAATTTATATTTAAAATAATAATGAATAGAATACATGTGTACATGAACTCCTGGCCGAAACACGTGTTAGTAAAACTCATTAAATCTATTTTATCCATTCAACATTTTTTTCCCCTTTCAACACACACACACACACACACACACACACACACACACACACATACACAGGGTGTCCGGGATAAATTTGACAGTTTCATAAGGAAAAAGAAAAGGTGCTTGGTAACTACAAAACTTAATGGATTGTAAAGAAATTCAACAGGCATGGAAATTACACTACTGTCAACAAGTTTCACTCAAAATAACCACCATTAGTGTCAATCACAGCCTCAATCCTGCTCCGGAACCTGGAGCAAGCTGATGTGACAGTTTCCCTGGGAAGGGTCTCAAAAACTAGCTTAATTCTGTCGATTAATTAGGATCTGTAGTACTGGCATGGCGATTGGTGTCTTTCTCAAGATTTCAAGGAATTCTGCTGTATGAATGCAATCAGATTGTCTGTTATGCTGCTTTCTTCTAGCCGCTGCCTCATAATTTCCATTGCAATTCTCCAGTTCATGTCTGATTGTTCAGGGAGCATTGGGCAGCAACCATAATCTTATTTTGATGGCCAGCACAGATCATCATAATACAAGTTATTCTCTTCCATGATTCAGGTGGGTTTCAGTCATCCATTCTATCTGTCATTGTGTATATGAATGAAGAAGGGTTGAAGCTTTTAAATGATGCATAGTGTGCGTCAATACCTCCAACCTACGGAGAAAAATAACCAAATGTAAATATGTCAAATTTATCTGCAAGTCCAGAATTGGACTAACGAGCCACCAGAGAGACCACAACTGAAGATATGGAGTGACATCATCGTCTGTGACGGACTTACAAAAGAAAAGAAAAAGAATTTTATATATAAGGGCCTGGTTTAGCTCAGTCGGTATAGCGTTCAGCTAAGAACCACAAGGTTCCTGGTTTGATACCAGCCCTCGCCAACTCAGCGTATGAGTAGCACAGGGACCTGTGCAGTAAAGTGAGGAGTTGATTGTAGGTGTGGTGCTCCACCTCAGACACTAAAAATAATCTCCTTGGTTTAGCACTAGAGAAAAGGGGACAGACTCTCTCGCTGTATGGCTCATACCGACATTAGGCCTCCCCGACGACAACATATATATATATATATATATATATATATATACACTAATTTAAATTATAGTCAGAACAGAACACTTATCTGTCCTGACAATGATCTGAATTTCATGTGCCCGGTATTTTATTTGCTTTATTGTATCTAAAATAATTTTTAAATGAATATTCTGTACATGTAAACAGAAAGAATATTGAAACACTTGTGTTCAATTATTATTTGGTTTGTTTGGTTTGTTTTGTTTTACGGCATATCAACCTCAGTGGGTCATTTAATGCCAATAAAGTTTTGAAATAAATCAGTTCTTAATGGATAATACAATTTTTTTATAAATACATTTTTCTATTTAACCCATAGATGGGACCCTAACAGGTACTACCACTCCGGTTCAGAGTGGACCAGGGAGCAATGGTGATAAAGGGGTGCTCCACATTCCCCAAACCTCCAAAACTGGAACCTCACCATCAGATAGAGTTTAACGTCATTCCCAGGACATGTAGACCCGCAGCCACCGCCTTCTAGCACCCATATGATAAAAAGGGGTTGGGGTTCAATTATTAACATTATAAATTTCATCCTTAACACTGTATGTATTTTATACCTTCAATATATAAATACATAAAAAGTGGAAGTAAATCCGACTATGTAATATTGTAAAAATTGAAAAAACACAAGTTTCATAATCAAAAAATATTTAATAAGCCTATGCTTAATTAAACCAACGAAAGCCCTGATGAAGGTTTGTTTAAACAGACCAAAACACTGCAGCATAGGATTATTAAACATCTTTTGTTAATGAAACGTGTGTTTTTTTAAATTTTTACAATATATATCTAAGTTGAAAAATGGAAATGAATCCGACAATATGTTGAAAGGATAAATAAGGGAAAGAAAAATGAATTAATTTAACGAATTAGCAACATGTGTTTCGGCCAAGAGTTTGTTTGTTTGTTTTATTTATATATATATATATATATATATATATATATATATATACACACACACACACACACACAGTGATGCTGATAGCGTTTTAATTTAGTGCGTCCTGGGACGCACATATTTGCTTGTGAATGAATCCTCAGGAAAATTTATGGGTCCCAACTAAAGTTTCTTAATAGATTGTAGGGTTATCATTTATGATCTTGGGAAACAATTAAAGCCGTCTAACTCCTACCTTCTAACCTATCCTGTGTAATTCATTTCTAAGAAACTATTGAAATGTATTTACAGTTAGCTGTAATGGTGAGGGAAGAAAAAAGAAAAAAACTGGGACGCATGGATATGGTTTCCCCGTATCCTTTTAGATTTTTGTGCGTCAGGGACACAGGAAGCATACCTATTAGCATCTCTGTATATGTAAGATTTTATAGCGGCCAAATAGTACATTGATCTTAGACACAGGAATAAACAATTTTTTCTCATTTACATTTATGCCCCAAACAATCTAATTTACTGGTCTTTATTTTTAGAGTTTTTAATCAAGAAATCAAAAAGAATTCATCTTCATGATTATGTTATAAGGAATTTGATTTAACAATCAGATTAACTTAGTTTATATAGAAAAAAATTTTAAAAAATTGTATGCTGACAGAACACACACACACATATATATATATATATATATATATATATATATAAGATAAGAGAAGAGAAAGGAAATGAACCCAACGCTATAAGTATAGATAAAAGGATATGAAAACAACACAATATGCTGTTAAAATGAAAACATTTTATATCATATTCATAGCTGATATCGAAATATTGTTCAATATCAGCTATGAATATGATATAAAATGTTTTCATTTTAACAGCAGTGTGTGTTTTCATATCCTTATATATATATATATATATATATATATATATATATATATATATATATACTAGCAGCGGCTACCCGGCGTCGCCTGGGTAGAGGGGGATTTTTTAAAGTCATTTCCACTGATCCATTATTACTGAATCCTGAGTTGAATCCTCGTGGGATGCCCCATTTAAATCCCAATGTAAAAAAAAAAATAGACCTTGCATTGATCCAGCTACTCTGAAAAGAAATGTTAACGTCTACTATCTAAAATATTAAATTTTAAAAAATTCATGCTGTTATCATTTAGATTTTATTTTTTAATTATCTTCACGAATATAAATCAAATCTATCATTTTTGCTCAAAAACCAAGCCCTGGTGATATTTAATGTGTATATATATTTACTTTGTCGTTAATTGTTTTATTTTCGAAGTTTCCTCCGGACACACAGAACTGTCATTATATATATATATATATATATATATATATATATATACACACACACACACACACAGTGAGGCTGATAGGTCTTTGATTTAGTGCGTTCTGGGAAATTTTATGGGTTCCAACTAAAGTCTCTTAATAAATTGTAAAATTTTGATCTATGAGCCATTAAAGCCGTATGACCCCTACCTAGTACCCCATAGCGTGTAATTCGTTTCCAAGAAAATATTGAAATGTATTTACAGTTAAATGAAAATGGGGGGGGGGGAGAAAAAACAACAACACTGGGACGCATACCTATCAGTATCAGTGTGTGTGTATAGTAGGAAATAGAAATATTTTCCTTAGGAAACAACTACCAATATATTAACCAACATTTTAGAAAGACAGAAAATGAAGACAAAATAATCCTTAATTAGTAAAAATACAAATCGTAGATGTGTGTGTGTGTGTGTGTGTGTGTGTGTGTTATGCCTTACACATTTCAATACATTCGTTATTAACACAAAACATTTTTAGGGTATAAAAATAGGTTAAAAACATTAAAAAGTTAAAAGCAAGAGCAAAGCCTATGTACGTACACCATATTGTTTTAAATCAGTATTGTGGTTATTTATCTTTATTTATTGTTCTTTTTGCTGATAGCCTAGTCTTACAATTGATTTACCTGGGTGATCCCCCACCCCGTCATAAACGTTATTAGACAATATTTATAAATCTCATCTACATATATTTTAAAATGCGTGCGAATTGCGGCAGTATTGTGTCGAAGGTACTAGTTTGGTGGGGGCGGGGCAAAAATAAAAACTACCCCGGCTCCAAGCCAATTTTTTTTACTCATTTTCCCACCGTTTTCCTTGCCCGGCTGACAACCCACTGTTGTCGGGGTGGTGGTGGTGGCCTTTCTCCCTGGTCGACACATGCTCGTCTGGACGTACAATAAATAAAATTGTAAATAAGTCAAGTCATCGTAAAGTTCAATATATTCGTTGCTTTAAGTGAGGATTAAAACCAAAAAGGTAATTTAAGGACTAATAAACTAAATCGGTGAGGCTTGTTAAAATAATTCTACAATTCCCCAAATATTTAATTTATTTTTATGTGCCCCACCCCCACTGCCGAAATATAACATGGCCCGGGGGGTATTACAGTCCCCCGGGTTGAAAACTAAAAGCTTCAAATTTTTGGCAGATACTTATTCTCGGTCATTTACCAATAGCAATTCGTATTTATTTATTTTAAAAATTGTTACAAATTATAAATTAATCCCAACAAAAAAAAAAAGATATTAGTAATAGTTTGTTTCAAATATTAAAAAATAACTTCAACCAGAATTGAATTTTGAATAACATGATACTTAACTGAATGTTATTTCATTTATTTATCTATTAAATTTATATTGAAAAGAAAGAAAAAAAAGGCATTAATTTAAAATTTAGAAATTAATGTGTGCTTTAAAAAAGAAAAAAAAAAGAAGCTTTTTTAACTCTTCACATAATTTATTTTCTTTCTAACCATAAAAACATTTGACCAAAATGGATACCAAATAATTTGTTTTTAATTTTTTCTAATATTTATTATCATTATTTGTAGTTGCTTCTTTTATTTTTATATGTCACTGATAGATAGACAGCAAGGAACAACATGATATCGGAAGTTTTTTTTTTTTTAAACTAGTCTTCAGTGAAACTCGAACTCACGACCCCCCTCCTTTTTTTGTTGTCTTTATGTGTTAAATAAATCTTCTCTGGGGTCAAAGTGGACGTGACACAAAATTCACCGAGAGAGTTTAGCCTTTTTAACCTTAATTATTTTACATAAAGCACTGGTTCTGTATCGGCAATAAGTTGAAATAAAGAAAACAAAGTAAAAAGATGAAAATTAATATTAGTTAAAATTAATAGTTACCGATATTATTCTATTACAACTTTCCAATAAATAGTATTTCTGTTGTGGTAAAATAAATAAATATGTTGTGCCCATTAAACAAAAATAAATAAATTAAAACTATTTTGATTTTAGGTACAAAACAATCTTTTACGTTAGATTTTTTTTAGACAAATATTTAGCAAGACTCGTTCTTCTTTATTATTATTTTTATTATCATTATTATTAATAATAACTTTTATTAATCCATAAAAAAGAAAATTTGATAAATCAGGAATTAATTTTCTCGCGGAATGAGTGTATTTGTTTTTTGAAAATTCCTATAATTTGACTCAAACCTTAAATAAATAAATCTTTGCTGTTTTAATACTGGCATTTTGCCAGTTGAACATAATTTAAAGCTTATATTGCTTCGTGGATATTTAAAAAAACGAAACAAAAAAACAACAATTACCGGATGAAAAATACCAAACAAATTGGGTATATAGTCCCTATACTATACCCAATTTGTTATATAGTATATAATTGTTATATAGTATAGTATTTTATAATATATAACAATTTGCATAAAATCAAATACAATTTTAAATACATTTTCAAATATTTCTAATAATTACCAAGAAGTTCACGTCGAGAAATCAACTATAGGTTTTTTATATTTTTATTTTTTAAATCTATATTATTACGTATATTATTAAGATGTATTTTGCTTGTGTAAAATGTTTTTTGTTTTGTTTTTCCCCTTTTTGTTGAACGAAAGACGAGAATTATAATCTATCGATGACGGTCAATTAGGTTAGACAAAATTATTTTAGTAGTACAGTCGGTTTTACTATGGGTCATTTTACTCAGAAAGGGGGTCTAGTATCATACTCTTAAAACTCTATTAATAAATAAATAAATCCAATATATATATATATATAATATAAATCCAATATATATATATATATATATATATAACGTAAGGGGGTGGTGGAAGGGATAGTTTCCCCAAACAAAACAGTGGTGTATTTTTACTGTAGGGGTTATATTTCTTAACGGTCAGAAACAGAAATGAGCTTTGTACTTGAGTCGATACTGACTTTTTTAAATTATAGAATAAAGAAGGTACTATAAATAAATTCCGCGAGAAAATTAATTCCCGATTTATCAAAGAGTTTCTATTTATAATATATATATATATATATATATATATATTAATTATGTAACTCCACGTGTTTTCTCTGATTCTAAAACTTTATTATATATAGTCTACTTCTTTTTCACTCTTCAATATTTCATTATTATTGGTAAAAAAAAAAAAAAAAAAAAAAAAGAAAACGACTTAACGTGGCTCCCAAAGAACAAAATTGACTCCCGAGAACTTAAATTGAATTTTATTAACTAATCTTATGTACTCATAGTGATGCCCATAGCTTTTTAATTCAGTGCGTCCTGAGACGCACGGATTTGATTTGAATGAGTCCCCGGGAAATTTGACGGGTCCAAACTAAATTTTCTTAATAAATTGCATTTTTTTTAATTATCTATGAACAACTAAAGCCATCTAACCCCTACCTTGTACCCCACTGTAATTAAAATGTATTTAGCTGGAAATGGTTGGGGAAGAAAAGAAAACACTGGGACGCATGGTACACTTTTTGTGCGTCCTTTTAGATTTTTATGCGTCAGTGACGCAGAACTGATAGGTACTATCAGCATCTCTAGTGTACTCAACAAATAATATTTAGTTTATTCAGCTTGACACAAGGTCACATTAGACAGAGCACCCAATAAGGAACGACCTTATAGATTTGTGAAATTATTTTTTTTTTTTAACAAGCAAGTGCTCCTAATGAAATAAACAAACACATCAATATTAAACTTTTTGACATAAACCAAAACCAAAACGGATTTATTACAAAATAATTAAAACATGACAGTGACAAATTCTTTCAACATCAAAGAGCTGATTTTAATAAATAATCATACAGACAATCCTACCATAAAGTTTATCATATTGTAAATAAATAAAATTAAAGAAAAAAACGATATACAATTTCTACAATGTATAATAATTATACATTGTAGAAATTGTATATCGTTTTTTCTTTAAGTTTATTTATAATTCAACATAACTTTCTATAAATTGCGAATTTCAGCATAAATATTCTGAGTTTATATTTTTCTTAAAATTAAATTATTAAGAAATTAGAATAAGAATTCTAAGTTTATATTTTTCTTAAAATTAAATTATTAAGAAACTAGAATAAGAATTGGTTCTATTAAATTAAATGTGAATTTTTAACAAATATTAAATCAAGATTTTTAATTTTTTGTGTTTTTATGTTTTGCTTCTTTTTTTTTTTCCTATTCCCTTTTTCTGAACACAGTAAATGTTTTACTTGTTTGAATCTACCTTTAAAAAAAAAAAAAAAAAAAAAAAAGAGAAGATTTATGAGAGTCTAAATATTCATTGTACAATGGTACAAACTTGGATAATTGAAGTGTACCCTTTAAAAATATCAAATTGGACAGCACAAACTTTTTTAGACCTTGCTTGTTCAATTTCTCAAAATTGAACTTTAGCTACTTACTTCGAAAAAATGCTTAATCATTAGTCTTGTTTTTTTAAATTTATTTATATTAAAATTAATATTTAGAAATAATGGATATAATGATATTAAGCTGAGTTTCTTTTAATTCACGAGAAAATTCCAGAAAGATGATTCTATGTAATAGTTAAAAGATAGCATATGTTTCACTTTCATCATAAATGCAATGATCTTTGGTTCACATTCGAAACACTTGTCGCACGTGTCTAGTAGTAAAAAAGAAAATGAAATTACGCGCTTACAATTATAAATATATCTTTAAATTCTGCCACACTCTAGCGGAATTAATTGTAAATATATCATTAATTGGCTAAAAGAAGAAAAAAAATAAAGAAAGTAAAAGAAAAAAAAGTTATGTTTAAATGTTTAATCCTTAAAGACAGACAAGAAAGAAAAGAAAGAAAATTATTTTCTTTTTCTAAGATGATACTTTGCTTAAAGGCATTTAAGGTATCTTTAAATCCAGTACGTTTTTCAAAAATAAAATTTTGTTTTCATGATTTAAAATAATGTATTAAATAATTCTTTAGTAGTAACTGAAATTTTGACAATTCTTTTTTTATTTTTTCATGTACGAACAAATATTAAGTTTTTGATCTTTAGTTTTAAAACTAAGACTTGCCATTTTTGTTATGTAAACCCAAAGGGGCTCTAGTTAGTGTCACTTCGCTCTTTTCGTTAGACCAGTGAAATTTACTCTATCAAAAAGAGTGAAAAATAAGAGATTTTTAAAGATTTTCATATTTATTCTAAATTTAATTGCAATAGTTTTTTATTCTTAAAAACAAAAACAAAAAAAATTACAGTTTAAAACTTTGGCTGGAGACTCAGCATTCGCAAGTCATTACCCCCTCCCTATAAATTAAAAAAAAAATTGCTGATGCAATTAAATTTTATAATTAAACAAACACTTTTTACAAAAGACTTACTTTCTGTGAATAAATAAAAATTCTTTGGATTTTTGTTTTACTTAAGAGTTTTGTCAACGTTGAATTATTTAAAAAATGTTTTTAGAGGAAAAGTAAAAGTAAATATTTATTATTTCCCTTTTTTTCTCTATTGTTTTGATATTTGCAAAGAAAAACAATAAAATATTGAATTTGTTTTTAGAGAGAGAGAATCAACATATTTTTAAAAATGATTTGGATATTTTTTTCTCTTTTCTTAGCTAGCCTGAATCAAGGCCAGGAAATCTAGAGCACTCCGGGAAGACCGGGTGAAAGCTAGTCGACACACCAAGAGGCACCCACAATCGGAACCCTGCGGCAGACTGACCCCCCCCCCATCTCTATCAACCGAATAATTGTGGATCTCCCAGCAGGAAACATGATAAAATTTGGGATTGAAACGTGGTTGTTAGGAATTATTCAAAAGGTACATTGAATCTGACAGTTAAAATCTTGAAAAATATCAAACAAACCCTCTCCTGATCCCTAGAATAAAGTCAAATAACATTTCTAAATACACACAACTCCAATAAATAAATAAATAAATAAAACAGCAGAGAAAGATGGATATCACTCAATGGAATAATACAATTAACAGTTTTTTCCATGGAAACTCACATGTTTATTTTGTTTTTTCCTTTTTAATACAAGTAACACCTCAATGAAATGCGGAAAGAACAGATTTATTCATTTTCTTATAAAAGGTGTGCATGTTTAAAACACAAAAATTAACGATGGAATTTGAATTAAAAGCACTTGTTTTAGTGTATAACAAGAGTAAATATGGAATAAGAATAGTTTGTTTTTATTTATTTCGTTTTTGAAGATGTGTTAAGAAGAAAGAGGAAAGGTTAAGTTGAAAGATAAAGTACAAGTAGAAATATTTAAAAAAAATGAAGCTGACACTACTCACCCCGTAATAATAGAGGATGATGACATGAAGTCACTGAAACAGACTGGGTTTGGTGTTATTGAATTTGTTTGTACCCATGGCATAGATGATGGCACTGTATGTTGCCAAGTCACTCCGACCCCAGGAGCAGTGCTGGGTGTGGTTGCCGCCGAAGTTTGTAGATAGGGATTTGTTCCTAGGTGGTGATGGTAATGCAAATGTTGGCTGTGTGGAGAAAGACCCCCATGCATTAGGGAGGCTGGTGGTGACCCCATCAGAGAATAGGACTGTGTTGGAGACGTGAATGTAAAACCAGTTTGAATGTGCTGGGCAGAAGGTAGACCACCGTAGTTGAGAAATGACGACGGTGGTCTTGTGGGGCCAAGGGAAAGAATTGGAGAAGAAACTGCAGATGTACACGATGAAACCGTGTTAGTTGTACTCGTGGTTATGGATAAACCACCCATGGATCTTTGAGAAGGAAAGTGGGCTGCACACGGTAAACGTATTCCCGGCATGTAGTTGTTGTTAGAAAACTTGCCTAAGCCTGCTGGGTTTGTCGACATTGGGGACAAACTACGAATAACAGATGCTTCAGGGCCTAAAATCATGTCCCTCGCATGTACCTAGACAACCACATGTACATACACAGCATGTACACCCAAAGAGGATCTCACTAAACTAACTCAATGGGGGGTGAGCACAGCTCAAAAAGGAAGGCAAAATGTTGAAATGATGTTACTCTTGTATTACGACTGTGACAATTTTTAAAGTAGTAAATAAATATGAATCAGTTTTCCCTTTAGCAAAAAAAAATTTTTTTTTTTTTAAATACGGGAAACAAGGGATTTTTTATATACTATTTTTCAATCCGTTTGTCTGACCCCGTAGTCAATACTGTTTTCCTTCTTTTTACTTTAAGTCTCTTTGGTTTTATAGCCCCTTAAAGTGTGGGTAGGCATAACACAGTAAGAACACCCTAAAGGAAAATATTTAAAAAGAAAAAAAAAAAGGGAAGGAGGGAGAGAAAAACAAGCACAAAACAGAACAAGGGTTTTCTTGTGTTTCTCGGCTTGTTATTCTTTCACTTAAATAATAAAAAAAATGAGACAGTAGTACATCAAATTATCTGATGCATAGAAGGCCGTCTTGAGTATCAGAAAAAAACCCTCCAAGATGCAATACAAACAGAGGTTTGACTGATTAATCTTTCAAGCTATTTAAAAATTTTCTAGAGGAGGAGTTATTTTTGTTAACGTCCGTTGTTGTGTCGGTATACTCAACACGGCGGCGGCCACTTTAGTCTGGTATAGGCAGCCTCGTTTTGCTTTTTGCCGTAAGTGGATACACCCCTTCAACACAATGGATTATTACTTTTAGATATTTTCTCCTTTTCTCAAATAGATTTATCATAATTATTATATTTCTTTTAAACCTAATATACCTAATTAATGTCTGATAACATTTTTCTTTATATATTCGATTAATTAATTATCTTACGACACTACCATGTGTACAGTACAGGCTTTGTAGTCGTTGGCAATAATACATGCGCGCGTACATGTTTATGTGTGTTGGCATTTATATTAAGAGAGCGGGTGCGCAATTATATCTATACGTATGCGAAGTTGTTGTTGTTAAGCTTACAAAACAACAACTCCACGCATGTATACGCATAGATATATGTTAGATGTATAATATAGATATATGTTAGATATATAAAATGTATATATATTATATATACATAAAGTCTATATATATATAACTATCTATATATCTAGTTAAGTATGCTATATATATATATACTGAGATGAGCTTGTTAATATTATTTTTTATTTTATTTCAGTTTTTTGTTTTGTTTTTGTGTTTTTATACAACTTACTCCGACCTCTCTCTCTCTCTCTCTCTCTCTCTCTCTCTCTCTCTCTCTCTCTCTCTCTCTCTCTCTCTCTCTTCTTTGTGCTATATAAGCATTATTCACATTACTTTTGTTACAACTAACACAACATAGAGAGCACAGACTCTTAATAAGTAGTAAATTTCGTATAACGTGTGCACGTGTGTGTATGTTTGCGTGTGTGTGTGTGCGTACCCCCTCCCCTTATTATTAATTTTTAATTTTTTTTTTTTGAAAGTGAGAGACAGAGAGAGGGGGGTCTATATTGTGTCGGTATTTATTTTCTTTTTTTGTTTATTTTCTTTTAGTTAAGTGCTTCTGCACCTTTTTATTGGGTCAGTTTAATTTTTTTTTCAGAATTGTACTTATTCTTTATCCACAAAAAATAGCAACGAAAAAAAAAAGTAAATAAGTCTCTCTCTCTCTCTCTCTCTCTCTCTCTCTCTCTCTCTCTCTCTCTCTCTCTCTCTCTCTGCATTATTTTCAATAAAATCTCTCAACTTTAAACTGTCTTTTTTTTGTACTCTTATTGTTTTTGTTTATGGTGTGTTTTTTTTCAAAATTAATATTTAAAAGCCAAAAAGTTTTTAAAGTTTTTCTCTTCTAAATTTGGCATATTAGCTTTTAGTTTTATTAATCTCTCTCTCTCTCTCTCTCTCTCTCTCTCTCTCTCTCTCTCTCTCTCTCTCTCTCTCTCTCTCTCTATATATTTATTTTGTAAAAAAAACCTGTCAACTTTGCTTAAAGTATCTTTCTTTGTTTTGTTGTTTTTTAAAAAATGTTTTTATGTTTCTGTTGTTGTTTAATTGATAATATTGTTAATTAATTGATATTTAAATATATTATTACTTTTTCTATTTTTTTTAATGTTTATTATAGTCTAAAAATAAAAACATAATAAAACAATAATTATATCTAAATCTTCCATGTATGCTTCTTTTTTTTTAATTAAATCTTTTTCTTTTCCAACTTTCTATTTAAAAAATGATTTTTTCCTTGATAAAAAATAAAATGTAAATGAATTGTCTTGTTTTTTATTTATTTATTTATTTTTTTACAATGTTGTAAAAGAAAGATTCATTAATAAAATTAAATTATTTTTCATTAATAAAAAAAAGGAAATTATCCAAATTGTTATTTATATTCATTTATATATTTATTTTTAGATGAAATAGTAAAAGTAAAATCAGCAGAGTGGACTATTGTCTATATCAGCTTGACAGTGAGGGAGTCTATCTTCGTCCAAGAATTGAGCTCAGGTTGACGAGTCCATTTCCTACAACTCTAACCATTACATCACCGCGCTTCCTTTTTTGAAAAATATGCGTATCTTTTCATAACTTTAACAATGAGCAGAGTTTAACAGGTTTGAATTCAAAGTTTTCCTTATTCTAGTATGGTTTCCTAACCAAGGTTAGAGAGCCCAGTCTGCCCTACTATTTACCCATAGCTGGAGGGAGAATACTTGGATTCATACCTTTCCTAAGAGTATTAGCACTATGTGAACTGTGATTTCTTCCAGGAGTGGTGTACTGGTTAGAGTCACAGAAAATGGACTTGTCGACCAGAGGGTCGACAAGTCCATTTTCTGTGACTCTAACCAGTACACCACTATAACTACTATTATTATTATTACTATTATTATTATCATTAACTATTATTATTATTATTATTATTATTACAATTATTACACCACCACACTTCCCTGATCTGATGACTAAAGCAGCAGCAGCAGCACTTTGAAATAAATTCTAATGTGACAATCAAGTATTTTCTTTATCAACTTGAACATAGAATATAAAGTGGGTAGGCTGCAAAATAAAAAATTTGGGATCTTATTCACCAAACGCTTGTTCCTTATTTGTACGACCGTTATCATCTTGCAACACCTTCTGGGTAAAAAATGAGATCGTCCAAATCATCTAGGATGAAATGCAAAAATGTAAATCCTGATTGTCTGGGGTTGCTTATACGCTGAATTCTTATTTCTTATATGTGCTGTCACCTCAGCTAAATAATGGACCATTCCATTTTTATTAAAAAGAAAGAAAGGGAAGAAAAAGGACATGCTACACAGAAAAATATAAGAAGAAAGAAAGAGTGTGGGGAAAGATAGAGAGAAGGGGTAAGTGTGTGTGGAAGCAATAACGCTTATAATGTTTCAATCGAGCATAGTGAAAATATGAAAAAAAGAGTGAGAGAGTTAAATCAAGACAGATATCTGTTTCGACCTTTTATAAAAACGGTCTTCTTCAAGAGCAACTAGATTTCTTTCTATTCTTTCATCAATATAGTAAAAGATGTTTTTTAAATAAATAAAAAATAACAAACTCCCATGAGCCTTCACACCAGAAAAAAAAACCCTAGCATGTGCAGGAAAAAGGACCCACTTCCGACCCCCAAGATAATCTCTCAGCCATTTGAACTTAGGCCTTAAACTTAAAACCAACAAACAAGATGGGGTTAAAAGCAAACCCTAGGAACACACAGCAGGAATAACCAGCTACCTTTTAAAACAAAAAGTGTTACGATTTTTGTGGCGATCTTTAGGCTTCAAGCAAGAGCACTGTCCAGTGAAAATCCCTTGTGTTAAGTAGAGCACAATCCTTAGTTAAGAAATTTTTGGTTACTCCTTAGTGTTCCTCAATGTTAGGTATGATCCTTTGGTTGTTCCTTGGTGTCCTTAGTGTTGGGTATGATCCTTTGGTTGTTCCTTGGTGTCCCTTAGTGTTGGGTATGATCCTTTGGTTGTTCGTTGGTGTCCCTTAGTGTTGGGTATGATCCTTTGGTTGTTCGTTGGTGTCCCTTAGTGTTTGGTATGATCCTTTGGTTGTTCATTGGTGTCTTAGTGTTGGGTATGATCCTTGGTTGTTCCTTGGTGTCCCTTAGTGTTGGTATGATCCTTTGGTTGTTCCTTGGTGTCCCTTAGTGTTGGGTATGATCCTTTGGTTGTTCTTGGTGTCCCTTAGTGTTGGGTATGATCCTTTGGTTGTTCCTTGGTGTCCCTTAGTGTTGGGTATGATCCTTTGGTTGTTCGTTGGTGTCCTTAGTGTTGGTATGATCCTTGGTTGGTGTCCCTTAGTGTTGGGTATGATCCTTTGGTTGTTCCTTGGTGTCCCTTAGTGTTGGGTATGATCCTTTGGTTGTTCCTTGTGTCCCTTAGTGTTGGGTATGATCTTTGGTTGTTCCTTGGTGTCCCTTAGTGTTGGGTATGAATGATTTGTTGGGTGTTAGTGTTGGTATGATCCTTTGGTTGTTGTTGGTGTCCTTAGTGTTGGGTATGATCCTTTGGTTGTTCGTTGGTGTCCCTTAGTGTTGGGTATGATCCTTTGGTTGTTCTTGGTGTCCCTTAGTGTTGGGTATGATCCTTTGGTTGTTCCTTGGTGTCCCTTAGTGTTGGTATGATCCTTTGGTTGTTCCTTGGTGTTAGTGTTGGGTATGATCCTTTGGTTGTTCCTTGGTGTCCCTTAGTGTTGGGTATGATCCTTTGGTTGTTCTTGGTGTCCCTTAGTGTTGGGTATGATCCTTTGGTTGTTCCTTGGTGTCCCTTAGTGTTGGTATGATCCTTTGGTTGTTCGTTGGTGTCCCTTAGTGTTGGGTATGATCCTTTGGTTGTTCCTTGGTGTCCCTAGTGTTGGTATGATCCTTGGTGTCCCTTAGTGTTGGTATGATCCTTTGGTTGTTTGTTGGTGTCCCCCTTAGTGTTGGGTATGATCCTTTGGTTGTTTTTGGTGTCCCTTAGTGTTGGGTATGATCCTTTGGTTGTTCGTTGGTGTCCCTTAGTGTTGGGTATGATCCTTTGGTTGGTGTCCTTGGTGTCCTTTGTTGGGTATGATCCTTTGGTTGTTCCTTGGTGTCCCTTAGTGTTGGGTATGATCCTTTGGTTGTTCCTTGGTGTCCTTGTGTTGGGTATGATCCTTTTGTTGTCCTGGTGTCCGTTAGTGTTGGGTATGATCCTTTGGTTGTTCCTTAGTGTTTAGTGTTGGGTATGATCCTTTGGTTGTTCCTTGGTGTCCCTTAGTGTTGTATGATCCTTTGGTTGTTCGTTGGTGTCCCTTAGTGTTGGGTATGATCCTTTGGTTGTTGGTGTCCCTTAGTGTTGGGTATGATCCTTTGGTTGTTGGTGTCCTTAGTGTTGGTATGTATGATCCTTTGGTTGTTCCTGGTGTCCCTTAGTGTTGGGTATGATCCTTTGGTTGTTCCTTGGTGTCCCTTAGTGTTGGGTATGATCCTTTGGTTGTTCTTGGTGTCCCTTAGTGTTGGGTATGATCCTTTGGTTGTTCCTTGGTGTCCCTTAGTGTTGGGTATGATCCTTTGGTTGTTCCTTGGTGTCCCTTAGTGTTGGGTATGATCCTTTGGTTGTTCGTTGGTGTCCCTTAGTGTTGGGTATGATCCTTGGTGTCCCTTAGTGTGGGTATGATCCTTTGGTTATGATCCTTTGGTTGTTTGTTGGTGTCCTTAGTGTTGGGTATGAGTTGTTCCTTGGTGTCCCTTAGTGTTGGGTATGATCCTTTGGTTGTTCGTTGGTGTCCCTTAGTGTTGGTATGATCCTTTGGTTGTTTGTTGGTGTCCCTTAGTGTTGGGTATGATCCTTTGGTTGTTGGTGTCCCTTAGTGTTGGGTATGATCCTTTGGTTGTTGTGTTGGTGTCCCTTAGTGTTGGGTATGATCCTTTGGTTGTTCCTTGGTGTCCCTTAGTGTTGGGTATGATCCTTTGGTTGTTCGTTGGTGTCCCTTAGTGTTGGTATGATCCTTTGGTTGTTTCCTTGGTGTCCCTTAGTGTTGGGTATGATCCTTTGGTTGTTCCTTGGTGTCCCTTAGTGTTGGGTATGATCCTTTGGTTGTTGTTGGTGTCCCTTAGTGTTGGGTATGATCCTTTGGTTGTTCCGTTGGTGTCCCTTAGTGTTGGGTATGATCCTTTGGTTGTTCCGTTGGTGTCCTTAGTGTTGGGTATGATCCTTTGGTTGTTTGTTGGTGTCCCTTAGTGTTGGTGTGTCCCTTAGTGTTGGGTATGATCCTTTGGTTGTTCCTTGGTGTCCCTTAGTGTTGGGTATGATCCTTTGGTTGTTTTTGGTGTCCCTTAGTGTTGGGTATGATCCTTTGGTTGTTCCTTGGTGTCCCTTAGTGTTGGGTATGATCCTTTGGTTGTTCCTTGGTGTCCCTTAGTGTTGGGTATGATTTTGTTGGGTGTCCCTTAGTGTTGGGTATGATCCTTAGTGTTGGGTATGATCCTTGGTGTTCCTATGTTGGGTATGATCCTTTGGTTGTTCCTTGGTGTCCCTTAGTGTTGGGTATGATCCTTTGGTTGTTCCTTGGTGTCCCTTAGTGTTGGGTATTATCCTTTGGTTGTTCCTTGGTGTCCTTTAGTGTTGCAGGTCCGTTTGACAATGTTGAATAAAGTGCAAATGAATGGCTGTCAATATCAGCGATTAAATAATTGATTAACCATGTATTCAGGGTGTTGATTGGCTGGGGTTTAAACTATGTGGCCTTGCTTAGTCTATAAGTTTAAGTGGTGGATTACAGCATGCCTGATATGCACAAAAAATATTTCAACATAACTGGGACAAGACACTACTAATGGCCAGGAAGAAATTTCCTCACCACGGGGTGGGGGTGGGGGTGGGGGATGGGGCTATGACCCATGAATAAAGCCTAAATCCTAAAACTACCTTTTATCTTTGTCTCTTCCTTTGAATTCCTTTTCAGCACGACCACCAAATAAGATGCGGTTAAAAACAAACCCTACGTACATGCACCACTAATAATCAGACACCTTTTAAACGTAAAATAACGTAAAATATTGCCACCCCTTGCCACCACCCCCACATACCTCTCACCCTCCTTTTCTGTTAGCACGAGTTCAATGGTTCTCAATGACAACAAATGTACAAGGCCAACCTTCTGTACACCCTATTATCTGGGGGTAGAAGAATACACCGACTGCACCTCTGCAGATAGGTAGAATCATGCAATGGGGCCCCCTATTGGACATGGGTAGCGACTCATGATGCTTAAGGACAGAATCCTGGTGGCTGAGCAGTCCATGACATGCAACGCTCTACTTTAGCCCTTACTTAGGCTAGATGGGCAATCAGAGAAACCCCTTTTGATCAATCGACTGGTCACATCAATCCCAAGCATCTATATAACTGTCCCAACCCTATTGCCCTTATAGCAACCCCCAGGCGCGTGGTCTAATGGTTAGAGTCGTAGGAAATGGACTCGTCAAGGCGAGTTCAATTCCTGGACGAAGCTGTTGGCATTTCACATGGCGCTAATACCCTTGGGAAAGGTATGAATCCAATTCTCCCTCCAGCTATGGGTAAATAGCAGGGCAGACTGGACTCTTTAACCATGGCTAGGTAACCAGTCTTGGAGAAGGAAAACTCTGAATTCAAATCTGTTAAACTCCGCTTAAGAAATTGACGTTGTGTTGCATCTTGCTTGTGCGGAGGGGTTGGTAAATATATATAGCAACCCCCAGTCCTTTTTATCATATGTGCTAGAAGACAGTGACTGAGGGTCTTAGTGTCCTGGGTATGATGTTAAACTGTATCTAGTGATGAAGTTCCAATTCTGGAACTCTGGGAAGTGTGGAGTACCCCTTTTATTGCCATTACTCTCAGGTCCACTCTTACATGGAGTGGTAGTACCTGTTAGGGTCCCATCTATAGGATAGATAAATCAAAAAAGGAGTATTAAAAAATATTGAGTTTAAAAAAAATAGTATTATTTGGATCATTTGGACTATTGTTCTCATCTTTATTATTATCTGTACAACGTTTCGGCTGATGTGCCCTCCAGCCTTCTTCAGTATTTCTTGTTGGACTTGGGAGCCTTCTTGAACTCAGGAACCTTCTTATCGGATTCAGGAGTCCGAAAAGAAAGTTCCCAAGTTTGAGAATAGCCCACACCTACATCACCCATCATCATTTACTAGAGGGCACAGAATCCCCAATATGCACTACATACCAAGAGAGATTTACTGTGAAACATATACAGTTAGAGTGTGTAGACTTTGATCTAGTGCAAACAAAATACTACCAAGCAAGTAATTTGAAAAGACTTTTCACGAAAATAAGACCCTCCAGGATTTTACATTTCCTAAAAGAAGTGGGATTGGACTCAAAAATATGACTAATTGAACAATAGTTAAAATCTATACATAAATACATTTGTTTTCTACCAAACTATCACTATGAATCCAAAACTTAGTCGGTACTAAATGATCCACCAAGGTTGATATGCCGTAAACCAAATATGAGTAATTGAACAATAGTTAAAATCTATACATAAATACATTTGTTTTCTACCAAACTATCGCTACGAATTCAAAACATAGTCAGTATTTAATGACCCACCGAGGTTGACGTGCCGTAAAAAACAAAACAAACAAGACAAAGTAGTTCATGTATTTCAGCAAAATATGAATTTAGTATCCATTAAGATTGAATTTATCTAAAATTTTGTTGGTATTAAATGACCCACCACGGTTGATATGCCACAAAACAAAATGATCAAGACAAAGTAGTTCATGTATTTCAGCAAAATATGAATTTAGTATCCATTAGGAATGAATTTATTTAAAATTTTATTGGCATTAAATGACCCACCGAGGTTGATATGCCATAAAAAAACAAAACAAACAAGACAAAGTAGTTCATGTATTTCAGCAAAATATGAATTTAGTATCCATTAAGAATGAATTTATTTAAAATGTTATTGGCATTAAATGACCCACCGAGGTTGATATGCCATAAAAAAAACACAACAAACAAGACAAAGTAGTTCATGTATTTCAGCAAAATATGAATTTAGTATCCATTAAGAATGAATTTATTTAAAATTTTATTGGCATTAAATGACCCACCGAGGTTGATATGCCATAAAAAAACAAAACAAACAAGACAAAGTAGTTCATGTATTTCAGCAAAATATGAAAACAATAAGAAATAGTAGAACTCTAATTTTATCTTCTTCCCTATCCTTGCTATTTTTAACAATACAATTGACTGAAATATTCTAACCTTAGTTTATATTTAAGGCAGGCCAACCTTCTTCTATAGAAATCTTAGGAATGTTCCTGATGCAACAAATTCCAGTGGGATAATCATAACACTTTTCATACTTTCAGTTTTATGTCGAGGAAACTGTCCATTTTTTATGAGAAAGTTCCGAGGAAAACTCAAAACTCAACAAATAAGAAAGAAATGAATAATACAAGGTGTGTCATAAAAGTATTGAGATTGAAGCGGTATTTACCAAGATAGAAATAAACAATGAATGGAACGTTAATTTTTTTAGAATACAAGGTGTGTCATAAAAGTGCCGAGTTTGAAGCTGTATTTACCAATATAGAAATGAACAATGAATGGAACGTTAATGTTTTTCAAAATACAAGGTGTGTCAAAAAGTACAAAAAAAATCTCAATACTTTTTTGACACACCTTGTACTCTCATTTACTTAGCTTTGCTTAGTTTGATTCAACGCCAAAAGTAAAGAGCACTCAGTGAGAATTAACCTCACTAGTAAAGGTTTTGTATTTCACAATTTTTAAAATGCTATATAAATCTTATTTTACACCATTACACCATGCACAGTACCTAGAAGTAATTAATGTGAGGGTAATATATTTATTATGTAAAAAAATCTTTTACACTACAATACAAAATTAATAGGCTGATGCACAATATATATTAGAAAGGTATGTATAGATAACCTACTTATGTTTCACCAAGAAAGGATCATCAGTGTTAATTGTAATGAATTAATTAAGAAATTGATGAATCAAAGACAATTGTGGAAGTGAATAATACAATTATAGCTCAATATTATATTCCCCGGTAAGTCATCTTCTTTATATATATATATATATATATATATATATATATATATACAATATAATATAATTGAGAATAAATGTGAAAAGTATTAGCATATAAAAGTGCTCAATGCTAAAATAGCAGAGCAGTTTTAAAATCAAATATGAAATATTATGGATTTAATATCCCGTAACTGCAGTTTCATGCATACTTGCAATCATCAGACGGTCAAAATGTTAAGATGGCTTGTTTAGTGTTTATATAACGTGAAGCGTGTTCACGCAATGGAATGTTATAACGCTAAACTTATATCTAAAAACATAAACATGCTTAGGTCTTAATGCATGCAGTGTCCGGATTATTTTTTTTTTATACATAAATAGAGGGCGAAAAATAAGGGAACAATTAGGGTCAGGTGGCAAATTACATAATAAGAATTTGTTTAAATGTCCACATTTCGAAACCAGTTCGTTTCTCTTCTTCAATAAATTTGCATTCATATTTTGAAGAATACACAATTTTTCTTCAATGCAAAGGCCACAGTTGCGCTGGCCATTCTTGTAAGCCTGGACCTTTTTCATAATTTCCTATTTTATCATAGGTGTTTTGCCCAGTGTGTCTTTAATGTGCTTAGATAAAGTGATACTGTTTGCATATCTTCTGTTGTTGAAGCTTAGATTGTGGTTGTACCACCTATTTTTCCAATTTTTTTCAGTGGCACCAATGTATGATTTTTTTATCGTTCTTATTTTCACTTTCCTTGATAGTGGCCTTATAGAAGATGTTGATTGGTTAAACAATTGCCATTTAGGGGGCATTTTGTTTTATTGAAATAGTTGCATCTATCATTCAGCTTGTTATTATGTTTGTATTTTGTAGAATATATATATATATATATATATATATATATGTCCATTTGTCTATCATAAGCAGTCAGTATATTCAAACTTTAGTGAAGAACAAATACAAACTTTAGACATGAGACTATGATGAGTTGTGGTGCACCTGAGCACTGTACACATACATGTATATTATTACTGTACGCTATTCCTGTTCCTGACACTAATACATTATTCTATGTACTAGACATGATACTTTGATGAATTGTGGTGCACCTGAGAACTGTACACATACATGTATATTATTACTGTACGCTATTCATGTTCCTGACATTAATACATTATTCTGTGTACTAGACATGATACTTTGATGAATTGTGGTGCACCTGAGCACTGTACACATACATGTATATTATTACTGTACACTATTCATGTTCCTGACACTAATACATTATTCTTTGTACTAGACATGAGACTTTGATGAGTTGTGGTGCACCTGAGCACTATACACATACATGTATATTATTACTGTATGCTATTCATGTTCCTCACACTAATACATTATTCTTTGTACTAGACATGAGACTTTGATGAATTGTGGTGCACCTGAGCACTGTACACATACATGTATATTATTACTGTACACTATTCATGTTCCTGACACTAATACATTATTCTGTGTACTAGACATGATACTTTGATGAATTGTGGTGCACCTGAGCACTGTACACATACATGTATATTATTACTGTACACTATTCATGTTCCTGACACTAATACATTATTCTTTGTACTAGACATGAGACTTTGATGAATTGTGGTGCACCTGAGCACTGTACACATACATGTATATTATTACTGTATGCTATTCATGTTCCTCACACTAATACATTATTCTGTGTACTAGACATGAGACTTTGATGAGTTGTGGTGCACCTGAGCACTATACACATACATGTATATTATTACTGTACACTATTCATGTTCCTGACACTAATACATTATTCTTTGTACTAGACATGAGACTTTGATGAGTTGTGGTGCACCTGAGCACTGTACACATACATGTATATTATTACTGTACGCTATTCATGTTCCTGACACTAATACATTATTCTATGTACTAGACATGAGACTTTGATGAGTTGTGGTGCACCTGAGCACTGTACACATACATGTATATTATTACTGTACGCTATTCATGTTCCTGACACTAATACATTATTCTATGTACTAGACATGAGACTTTGATGAGTTGTGGGCACCTGAGCACTGTACACAATAAATGTCATATATATATATATATATATATATATATATATATATATATATATATATAAGTAATAGTAAAGTCGTCGGGGCGGCCTAAAGTCGGTATCAGCCAGTCAGCGAGGGAGTCTATCCCCTTTTCAATAGTGCTAGACCAAGGAGATTGTTTTAGCATCTGAGGTGGAGCGCCACACCTACTATCAGCTCCTTACTTTACCGCACAGATCCCTGTACTACTCATACGCTGAGTTGGCGGGGACCAGTATCGAACTAGGAACTTTGTATATAAACACACATATATATGAATATATATATATATATATATAATATATATATATATATATATATGTATATATGTATATATGTATAAGTTAAAAGAAAGGAAATGAATCAATTCTGACCCCCATGTTTGAAAAAAATGTACCAAAACACAGGGAAATATTCAATTTTAATTAAAATTTCAGTGAGGATTTAGCAATGAATTAATTTTTATTTTATTTTAAAACTTTCTGATTTTATCGGTGTGTATATTTGTGATTGATACTATTTACTGCATAAATAAAAGATACTAAAGACAGAAGATGTGAATAGAAGAAAAAAGTTTTTTTTTTATACTCTTCGCAGAGAACCGTCCCGTCCCGGCCCCCTGCCTCAAAAAATGCTTGCTGCTGGATGCTGAAAAAGAAGAAAAAACACCAGCTACAATTGAAGTCCGTTGCCGAAGCAGTGTTACTTGAAAAAAAAAACTCAGGTTTGGGTGTGGTGTTGGTGTGTAGGGTTAGTTTAACGGGAAAATAAATAATTTGGGCTCTGTTTTTTCTAACTCAGAAAAAACAGAACCCAGAAATTTTGTAATAAAACTGTTAATTTTAACTAGGGGTAGGGTTAGGGTTTAAAGTTTAGGATTGGGGTTGGTTTTTCCGGATAAACGCCCTAAGTTGTTTTTTCTTTGTTGTTTTTTTTTTGCAAGTGACACCACTTCGTCTACGGACTTCAATCATAGCTGGTGTTTTTTGAGGCAGCCACCGGCTAGTGTTTTTTGAGGCAGGAGGCGGGACAGTTCTCTGCAAAGAGTGACATTTTTTTTTTAAAGAATCTGCTTGAGTAGTAAATATTTACCGAGAATCAAAAAAAAAAAAATGAAAATAAAAACTAAAAAGAAATTTTTGGAGTATTATTTGGGTAATATTTACGGAGTTCTGTTCTGGAATCCTGCTAATCAGTGACTGCTGAAAAAAAAAACACCAGCTACGATTGAAGTCTGTAGCCAAAGTGGTGTAAAAAAATAGAATTAGGGTTTAGGGCTGGGGTTGGAGTTAGGTTTTGGGTTTGGGTTAGTTTAATGGAAAATAAATAATTTGGGTAACCCAGGAAAAAAAGAACCACAAATTTTGTAATAAAACTTAATTTTAACTAGGGGGGCTCGGGGTTGGGTTTTCTGGAAAAAGGCCCTAAGTTGTTTTTTTCGTTTTGTTTTTTCAAGTGATACAGCTTCGGCTACAGACTTCAATCGTAGCTAGTGTTGTTTTTTCAGCAGTCTATGGCTAGCAGTTTTTGTGGCAAGAGGCCAGGATGGAACTCTGCAAAGATTACTATTATTTGTATTATTCAGGCTATTGTCCTCATCTTCATTGTTATCTGTACAATGTTTCAGCCGATATGCCCTCCGGCCTTCTTCAGGTATTTCTTGTGGGACACAGGAACCTTCTTGTTTTAAATGTATCAAAAATAAATTACATGTGTAATATTATTTTGCTTTTTTACTGATGCTCATTATGTTACTTTTTCGACTTAGAGAAAAATTTGACCTTAAATAATCGGTTTAATAAATTTTAATTCGTTTTTAAAATGAAAAGCAGACCATATTTTGGCAGATCCTACTCTTTTTCCTAATCCCAATCATCTACCAAGAGTTTAACAGGTGACCCAATGCGTCACTTTTTGTCTAGTATATTAGTATATTTTATTTTATTTTACAACTGAAAAAAAAGGTAAGTAAATAAATTCTTCTATTTGACCGTTTTTATTTTGAATTCAAGATAGTTACAATGTAGCAATATTCACCGGAAGTTAACCAGACAAGATTATATATATATATATATATATATATATATATATATATATATAAATTCAAACCCATTCTCAACAGATATTAGAAAGGTAAGAGATGAATTTTATCTTCTCTAATAACTTATAAAATAATTATATTAACTTGATGCTTCAAAGGAGTCTAATAATAGATGAGAAAAACTTTCTATTGGGGACCCCACTCTCAAAAAGTGTTTGAATTCTTTTGAGAAGGGTCTCTTGGAAAGGATTTTTCATTTATTCCCATCATTTCATTCATTTTTATTTCATCCATTCATTCATCTTACCATTAATTTTTAACTATATATATATATATATATATATATATATATATATATATATATATATATGGAAATATAGTGAGGAAATTAATCCGACAATATAAGAAGAAAATATCTTAAAAATATAACAAACACCGGATGTTATGATCAGAGGAAACAATTTTATGAGTCAATACTTAAGTATTTCGATATTATACCATCTTCAGGACACTGATAAGGAATGTTTTTGTGAGGGACAAAATGAAAGATGTTAAGTGTATAGTGAATGTGTGAATATCATGTTATTAACCATTAATTTTTATATGTGCGTTTGTTTACGAAAGCTGATGACGTGATCATTGCATGTGCAAAATGGAAAGTGAAGATCATAGGATGACGCATGCAGACACGTGAATATGCAGAGAACGAAAAGCTAACAAAGATATGACGTATCTTATATGGATATTAATGTTTAGAAAAATAATAATAATAATAGATAGAACATTTAATAATATATATATATATATATATATATATATATATATATATATATATATATACTGACTTTGGCCTTAAATAACCCAATAGATGTGTAAGGGATAGTAAACTAGTCTAACGGACCATTGCTGTTGAGTTTAATTTTTACTGGGTACTCTGTACTTTTAGCCTTGTGCACAATTAAGATATTAAAAAGGTAAAGTTGGTGGAATAGCCTGTTGTATCAGCCAGGTTAGCTCAGTCGGTAGAGCGTTCGGCTAGAAACCAGAAGGTTCCTAGTTTGATACCGGCTTCTCGCCAACTCAGCGTATGAGTAGCACAGGGATCTGTGCGGTAAAGTAAAGAGCTAATGACAGGAGTGGCGCCCCACCTCAGACGCAAAAACAATCTCCTTGGTCTAGCGCTAGTGAAAAGGGGATAGACACCCTTGCTGATACTGACTTTAAGCCACACCGACAACTTTATTTATATATATTATAATATAAACATGTGAAAATTTTTTATTATTATTTATACCTACACTCATGAAAAACATGCTATTTCACATCCATGAAATATATACTATTTCTCATGTTTATCACTAGCACTGTCAGATGGACATAGAATACACCAACTGCATCTTCTGCTGAAAACAGAACCCCCCCCCCCAAAAAAAAAAAAAAGGTGTGAGGATCTTGAGTATGACATTAACCTACAGGGTGGTGCAGAAGTCTTGTCATTTCCTACATAGTTTTTATTTATTTATCTTTTATAGAAAAATATTTTCGGACAACCCTTTAATATAATCTATATTTAATATTTAAAGTGAAAATCAAATTAACTCAGGAGCGATGTTGGCATCTTCAAAGAAAACATTTTTCTAATTTATTTTAAACCAATTTATTTAAGGCTTTTTGAATTCAGTAACTGCCTAGAAGCCAATATTATTTCTACCAGTTTTTCTATCTGTTCAACCAATTTATTTAAGGCATTTTGAATTCTTTAACTGCCTAGAAGCCAATATTATTTCTACCAGTTTTTCTAACTGTTCAACCAATTTATTTAAGGCTTGTTGAATTCTGTAACTGCCTAGAAGCCAATATTATTTCTACCAGTTTTTCTAACTGTTCAACCAATTTATTTAAGGCTTGTTGAATTCTGTAACTGCCTAGAAGCCAATATTATTTCTACCAGTTTTTCTAACTGTTCAACCAATTTATTTAAGGCATTTTGAATTCTGTAACTGCCTAGAAGCCAATATTATTTCTACCAGTTTTTCTAACTGTTCAACCAATTTATTTAAGGCTTGTTGAATTCTGTAACTGCCTAGAAGCCAATATTATTTCTACCAGTTTTTCTAACTGTTCAACCAATTTATTTAAGGCTTGTTGAATTCTGTAACTGCCTAGAAGCCAATATTATTTCTACCAGTTTTTCTAACTGTTCAACCAATTTATTTAAGGCTTGTTGAATTCTGTAACTGCCTAGAAGCCAATATTGTTTCTACCAGTTTTTCTAACTGTTCAACCAATTTATTTAAGGCATTTTGAATTCTGTAACTGCCTAGAAGCCAATATTATTTCTACCAGTTTTTCTAACTGTTCAACCAATTTATTTAAGGCTTGTTGAATTCTGTAACTGCCTAGAAGCCAATATTATTTCTACCAGTTTTTCTAACTGTTCAACCAATTTATTTAAGGCTTGTTGAATTCTGTAACTGCCTAGAAGCCAATATTATTTCTACCAGTTTTTCTAACTGTTCAACCAATTTATTTAAGGCTTGTTGAATTCTGTAACTGCCTAGAAGCCAATATTATTTCTACCAGTTTTTCTAACTGTTCAACCAATTTATTTAAGGCTTGTTAAATTCTGTAACTGTCTAGATGCCGAGGATCTTGATAACAGTTTTTGTAACTGGTGAACCAATTTATTGAAGGCATCTTGAATTCTGTAACTGTCTAGAAGCCGAGGATCTTGATAACAGTTTTTGTAACTGGTGAACCAATTTATTGAAGGCATCTTGAATTCTGTAACTGTCTAGAAGCCGAGGATCTTGATAACAGTTTTTGTAACTGGTGAACCAATTTATTGAAGGCTTGTTGAATTCGGTAATTTTCTAGAAACCAAGATTTTTCCTAACACGGCCTACTTATTATTAAAACGGCCTATATGTAACATTCAAAAACCTGTTCCTAACAGGGTGATTTAATACTTAACTTATTAATGGCCGCATATGAAATTGACCCACAACGGCAGGTATGTTTAAAAGCTTAACGAAGAAAATAATATAATAATATTGGTAGAAATTATTAGACGTTATTTAAATTGTTTTCAAAAAACATATTTACACTTTGTCTTTTACTAATATACGAATTATAAACGGTTGTGATTTACCTTGCCTTTATGCTTTTCAATCGCGTATACGGCCTTTTTTGCCTTGCAGACGACATTTGGTAAAATTGCTGATGCATAATTTTTTGCATTTAAATATTAAAGTTTTGAAGTTTTTCGCGATATTTGGTTTGACAAAAATGTTTAACAAATGTGGTGCATTTGGCTGTACTGGTGGATATTATACTGATAGTGAAAAAGTATCAACATTTTCTTTTCCTCTTGGAAAATCCGATATTCACGGGAAATGGAGCCAATTTTTAAACGATAATGTCGTAAATAACTGGTTTCCTACAAAAAAAAAAAAAAAAGAAAAAAAAAAAAAGAAATTCAGTTCTTTGTATCAAACATTTTGAAGAGATATTTATTTTGAAAGAAAAGCGAAACAAATTTAATTGGGATTTACATCCAATTCCTTAAATCCATTCAGAAAAAAAATAAGAAAACCGTCTCTTTTGCCGACAGCAGAATTAAAAACTCAGAAAATCCGATCTATTCACAAACCAGATGAATTACAAGATTTTATTTCAACTGACACAATAAAGGATTTTAATCAATTGGAATAAGAAAAAAATTGTCTCAAAGGTTTTGAATTATATTATTAATTACATTCTAATTTATAGAATCGTTTTTTGTTTTTTTTTACACCAAAACACATTTTCCATCTATAAAAGAATGAATTCGCATTGATAAAAATCTTTACGTTAAACTCCGCCACAGTGGTTTATACATGGACACAATACTAAACTTACCAGATTTAGCATGTTAGAAAATTTTACAAATTACATTTTAAAAATGTGGTGGAATAACACCCATACTCAATATTAAAAGAATTACAAAAGAAAAAAAAGAAAAAAAAGAAATCAAACGAAGAGGTAGTTATTCATTTTTTTTTGTGGAGATAATACGTTATGCCTTACTACTGCACTAAACAAGCCTACAAATTATTTCTGGAAAATTCTCCATTTTGTTTTTTTTAGAGAAAATTCAAAGTGTTGGCGTTGAATAAATTTCACCTGCAGAATCGCTCCGTGAAAAAGGTAATCTTTTTCAAGACTGTGTTTTAATGGTACATAGAATGTACATTAAAAAAAAGAACTCAATTTCATTGGTGCAAATGAAAATGATGAATTTTATTAAGGAATAATAGTATTCATGATGACTGGTCTTAAAAATGCGATACCATTGGTCGGTAAAGCCTGCCATGAAGCCACAGCTAATATTGGTGAGTGGCTTTCTCAAGAAATTCTGAAATGTATTTCTCAAGTTTTAAATGCTGATTTTTTTTTTTTTTTTTTTTAGGGATGTTGTTGCAGACAATAATTCAACCAATATGAATGAATTTAACATTTTACTTAATAAGTTTGAGGGGGGTAAACAGTATTACATAATTATTCCCAATTCTCTAGCGATGTCCAATCTAATGTGTCAAATTTACCCCCACCCCCTATATTTAACACAATGAAACTTGCATAAAGTTTAATATTATCTTCAAAATGTATGGATCATTCAAAAGAAGAAACATTTAAAAACACGGTAATCTTCAATTTGTTCCTCGTAAATTTCTACTATAAAATAAACTGAATCCTCATTTTATGTCCGTGTTTTTGCAATAAATGTTTTTAAATAAAGAAAATATATTCGGTATTGTTACAATACTATTGTAAAATAACGGGTGCAAGAAAAATAAAACATTTATTGCAAAAACACGGACATAAAATGAGGGTTCAGTTTATTTTATGGTAGGAATATACGAGGAACCTGTTTTTCTTTACCGGTTCAGTTTATTTTATGGTAGGAATTTACGAGGAGCAAGTTAAGGATTACCAAAAAAAAAAAACCCTGATGATTTTCTAAAAAAATTTTCAGCTTACGGAAATAATTAAAATTACGAACGAAAACAATTTTTACATTTTCGCACCATTAAATCAATTGAAACGTGAATTCTGCTAAAAAATGTCATTATTATGACATTTTTTAGCAGAATTCAGAATTCATGGTTCTTTTACTAAAATAAAATTAAAAACATAAATAAATCCCGTATGGAAACTTATAAAAATCTAAGTATTCAGACTCTTATCTTTATAGAAAAAAATTAAAATTCGATTTTTATTGGTTTATTTTTTTTTTTTTTCAGATTTCATAAAATAAAATAGTGTGTGAAGGTGGGGGAAACCTCATAAAATGTCATATTTTTAAATAGATTTAAAAATAAATTACTTTAGTTATTAATTCTAAAACAACTATAAAAGAATGTTAAATGTTAAATGTTTTAGTTTTATAAATATATATATATATATATACATTTAAATACATATATATTATATATACATTTAAATTCCATAGTTAGTGGAATTGGCTGAAAAACCATAGATTAAAACATTAAATTATCATTTGGTCATTTTTTAAAACTTGAAAAGTAACTTACTCAAGGTGAAGTGACATACTAAGAGCAAACCAAAGTCCAACTGACTACAGACTTTTGCCCTGTTGGGGAATTACTTATGTTAATGGTGTTAGAAGAAGGAGGAGGGGAAAAACCACATGGTCAGTGTTTATAAAAAAAATTAAAAAATAAAATTCCATAGTTACTAGAATTTGCTGAAAAACTACAGATTAAAACAGTTAAATTATCATTTGGCCATTTTTTTTTGACATTATTTAATTTTTTTCTTAAACACTGACCATGTGCTTTTGCCCCTCCTCCTTCTTCTAACACAACATAAATAATTCCCCAACAGGCCAAAAGTCTGTAGAAGAAAAATAAGTCAGTTGGACTTTTACTCAGTTAAAACTTAGGAAATTCAAAGGTGCCGGTGTAAGGATGGTTCAACATACTTTGGATACAAATAACTCCGACGAAGGTTAATAGACAAACATTTAATATACACAGCATATGGATAACAGTTGGTACAACGTTCATAATAAAGAGTACATATAAAAAGAGGTACACAAATAAAGATAGACACATTCATGAATGATACAGATATACAATAAAGGGCACAGACATGAGACTAGGAATAGTCCATGCTGTGAGGACTTACAGTAATGTAAGGGGGGCGGAGCCCCACGAGAGGGTTTAGATAGAATCTACCCCATGTGGCTCGTAGTTGCTGAAACTATAAAGAGGGCGAAAGTGTTTGAAACCGGCGCTTAAATACTGGTGCCCTAGCGGGCATCATCAAACTAAAAGGGGCAGACAACTCCACCAGGCGAATACAAACAAACGCTACACCGGTATCTATGAGCATACTTATATATGCATGGATTCATTATAAAAATGTATAGCATAGTTATAGCTTTATAGTATGCAGTCTGTTAGGAAGAGTAGAAAAGACCTAGACAACCAGAGGCCGACCACCCCAACTGTAGCAAATTAGGGCAAGGGCCGGGTTAGCTCAGTCGGTAGAGCATTCGGCTAGAAACCACAAGGTTTCTAGTTCGATACCCGCCCTCGCCAACTCAGCGTATGAGTAGCACAGGGATTTGTGTGGTAAAGTAAGGAGCTGATAGTAGGTGTGGCGCTCTACCTCAGATGCTAGAATAATCTCCTTGGTCTAGTGCTAGTGAAAAGGGGATAGACTCCCTCGCTGACTGGCTAATACTGACATTAGGCCTCCCCGACGACTTTACTTTACTTATATACTATTACTCAAATCACTTAAAGCTAGCCTCGGCCACCAACTCTCCCAGGACAAGCAAAAGTTTCAGAAAACTACCGTTGCCTTGAGGCTTTACCTTATCCCAAGGAAAGGCTAAGGGAGTAAACCCTGAAAACAAATCCGGATCTGGAGTCCCTGAGGTGGGTGGTGCTGAATCTCAGTACTTCTCAGCAACTCCTGCGGCACCGTCGTTGCCAAACTGCATTGGTTCCTACCTTTCCTTTGGATCACAACGACTGTGTGGAGAGGGAGGATCTGCTGCATGGGCAACAGCTCATCCTCCACAAAAACTTGCCTAGGCTATGTAGTTTCCACTACGTATATATATATATATATATATATATATATATATATATATACTAAACAAAATGTGACTCATTGGGTCACCCATTAAGCTCTCACTAGATAATTGGGATTAGGGAAAAGAGTAGGGTCTGCCAAAATGTCGTCTGCTATTCATTTAAAAATGAATTAAAATTAATTAAATTGACTATTTAAGGTCAAATTTTTTTCTAAGTCTAAAAGTTATAACATAATGAGCATCAGTAAAATAAGGGAAATCATATTGTACATGTAATTTATTTTTGATACATTTTAAACTATTTTTTTCAGGCAATTTTGTTCAAATATATCTTTAACATTGTGGAGATAGTGGACGTCCATTTAGAGGGACACTGGTGGGAAAGCACCAGCAACTCAAGTGATCCTATAAATAGCGAACCCCTCGTGCGTAGTGGTCTCTTTCTGGCCAAGAATATATGGCGCTGCAAACAGGATTTGAAGGATACCTACCAGAATTTTGGATTTTTACGCACCACTGATTTGAAGTTAGGAGAAATGGCTTCAGGACAAAGCGGTAATGAACAATACCTGCAACTCGTACAGCAGTTAATTCAATTTCAGCATGAAAATAACGAGCTTCGACCTGGTAGAGAAATACCAAACCGGTCCCACATAAAAAAACCCTGATAAAAAAAAATCCCATTATCGAATACAGTTACACCGAGGGTGACTGGGCACTATTCAACGACTCTTGGAGTTGATACAAACAGATGTGCGGCCTAACAAACCCAGCTGAGATTCGTAACGAGTTGAGGACAGATTGTTTGAGCGAAGTAAACAGACTACTGTAACACCTCCAGACGGCTGCGAGACCCTTGCACACTTCTGCAACTCTCTTGCGTTCACTGCATCTTTGCTGCACTACTCTTTGTGACCGTTCATATCGTGTCGTCTGCTAGCTATTTCTAGGACCTGTCCACGTTGCACATATATGCTCAAAACATCTCGCAGGGGCCCCCCGCCAAAGGGGTGTACAAACAAAGTATCACAAAGAGAAAGAGAGAATAAACAACAACAAAGACAAACCAGTCAGGTGAACTTCAGATGGCAAAGATGAGGTATATAACTTGCATTAATTCTTTCTATCGGCTACAGTTCCATGGCTGCCGAGATGGGGGATGCCCCCCCCCTTTTCTTTGGGAACCTCTGCTAAAGTTGGTTTCTAGTGGACATCTAAAGGGAGATGTTTCTTCTTCGCTGCCCAAGATCTAACTCGTCTCTCCGCTGTCCCAAGACTAACTGACTAAACTCCTTTCAAATTTCCAGAATCCCAATTCTCGCTATTAAATCTCGTCCAAATCTCATCCTCCGAGATTTGAAGATCCTTTGTTCTAACAGACCACCCTGATGGTGTTTTATGACCCATCTGACCAACTGGTCAACTATTAATTGCCAAAGGACCAGACATGTTGTCTGCTTCTAACATTAATTGTTTACTATCACTCCTTTTTATCTAGCCTAAATTCTTTTTCTTATTTCTAAGATTTAGTTGACTTAGCCGTGACCCTACCTACACATACAATATATGTATGCACACACATACACATGTATGTATACACACGCACATATATATCTATATATACATACACACACACCCATCTGTGGGTGATTCTAATCCCTACCCAATTTACACACACACACACACATATATGTAGTTTGACTTACTACCTATGTATCATAACTACCTAGAATTATATATACAACTAACTGTGCAGCCACATATGCATGCCCAATGCATAGTGTTATACTACTTTCCTCCTTTTTACTTCCTTTTCCGCTTTCTTTAATTCTTTCTTTCTTTCTTTCTTTCTTTCTTCTCGTCATTTATTTCCTAGTAATTTATCCTTTTGTTACTTTCATTCATTTTCTTTTCTTCCTTTCTTTCTTTCTTTCTTTCTTTCTTTCTTCTTTCTTAATTTATTCATTTATTTCCTCTTCTTCCTTTCTTTTTTCTTTCTTTCCTACTTTTCTTTTTTTTCCTTTCTTTCTCTCTCTCTTTTTCTTTTTTTCTATCTATCTTTCTTTTTCCCTCTCACTTTCTTTCATTGTGTTTTCTTTCTTTCTTCATTCCACTCATGTCTTTCATAGTTCCATTCGTTTTCTTTTTTCTTTTCCTCCTTCATTTCTTTCTTTCTTTCTTTTTCTCTCTCTCTCTTTTTCTTTTTTCTTCAACACAGCCACGGAAGAACAACTCTTACAACACTTACTTGCTTATAGCAGTGAAAGGCGCACATAAGGAAGTACATAGACATAAATTCCACAACACGAGACAGCATGAAGGGGAGGGTCTGGCACAAATTTTAGTGAGACTACGGTCCTAGGCGAGATTCTGCGAGTTCACCATCCAATGCCCAAACATAAGTTGCCAACGTTTTATAAACTACTCAGAAGACATGGTAGCTGGTCAACTCGTCGCTGGGTTCGTGAACAAGGACTATTAAAGCAAAATATTAGCCGAGGCTAATACCCTGACAATGGTGGAACAGAAGTTCCACAGGTTGACCAGTTTAGAAACTACAGACACATTGACTCCCCATTTGCAAAGCAGCCTAGATCCACTGTTGACATTTGGCTCATTGAGGTCAGAGCAGAAGCGGTCTCAGGGTGAAGATACACCAAAAACACCACATATATATTTACCCCTCCGCACAAGCAGGATGTGACACAAGGTCAATTTCTTAAGCGGAGTTTAACAGGTTTGAATTCAGAGTTTTCCTTCTCCTAGACCGGTTGCCTAACCAAGGCTAAAGAGCCCAGTCTTCCCTGCTATTTACCCATAGCTGGAGGAAGAGTAGGATTCATACCTTTCCCAAGGGTATTAGCACTAAGTGAAATGCAATTACCAAGCCGTGCGATGGGTGTGGAAAGACAACGTACCCCAATGGGCTGAAGGGATAGAGGAACTGTCCAGTGAGAATGCATTGGTGCAGAAACTGTAGGGTTGCTGGGAACCTAGAAAAGGGTTTAGTGAAAACCAAAGGCAGTCTCTACCACGGAATTGACGAGTAGCTTAACAGAACGTCAGTCGAAAATACTTGCCAGTGGGGAAAATGGTAGCTGAGCATCGGAGAGACAAAGATAAGGACTACCGGTGGTACCACACTTTGCATAGAGTCAGGGAAGATTCAAAAGAAGCCCCCCCCCCTAGAACTGCCAACTACCCTGGAAATTGAGGTATCATTAATACCAGAATCCCACGCAGAATTTGAGCAGACTCTGAATAGTAGAATTCATCAACAAAGACACCATATCCAGGCTGTCGCAGATACTGGTGCTCAAATGTGTTTGAGTGGCCCAGAGATACTGGAAGTATTAGGTGGCACCAGTGCCATTCTGATACCAACCAGCCATAGGATTTGAGGTATTACGGACAACCAACTATGTATTAAAGGCGTTATTTTTATGCTGATCAAGGTTGGTGATAACGAAACCAGACAAGTCGTGTATGCGTCTGAAAACGCCTCAGGATTTTACTTGTCTGAGTCAGCCTTAAAGGACTTGGGACTAATCCCTCGAAATTTTCCAAGCCAAACCTCAAAAGCTGATGTATCAACCTCGGATAATGGGAATGCGCCATGCGGATGTCCTCGAAGAACGATAGTACCGGACAAACCAGCTAGGATCCCGTTCGCGCTTACTGTAAGCAATAGGAACCGTTTGGAACAGTGGATACGAGAGTACTACAACTCAAGAACATTTAATACCTGTCCCCACCAACCATTACAGGTTATGACTGGGAGACCACTGGACATAACATTTACCCGAGAAGCAAAACCATCAACAGTGCACACACCCATTCCGGTCCCTCATCATTGGAAAAAGAGGGTGAAAGAGGACCTGGACTGGGATGTCAGGTTGGGCATCATCAAGCCAGTATCAGCAGGCACACCTACACTCTGGTGTTCAAGGATGGTGGTTGCACCAAAGAAGGATGGTTCGCTAAGGAGAACAGTGGACTTACAGAAATTGAATGCCGCAACAATGAGGGAGACACATCACACTCCATCTCCATTCAACCAAGTATCCGTCATGCCCGCTCGAACCAAGAAGACGGTACTAGACGCTTGGAATGGATACCATAGTTTACCACTCTCTCCAACGGCATGACCATTCATAACAGAATGGGGTCATTACCGGTACCTCAGAGCACCCCAATGTTTCCACGGGTCTGGAGACGGATACACTCACTGATTCGATGACATGACGGTGGATATACCCAGGAAGACCTGCTGCATCGATGACACCCTTCTCTGGGATGGAACCCTGGAGTCTGCCTTCTGGCACACACTGGACTACATTACTCACTGTGGCAGAAATGGAATTGTCTTTAATTCCGACAAGTTCCAATTTGCATGCAATGAGGTCGAGTTCACTGGCTTCCTAATAACGGCTGATGGCGTAAAGCTGAGTAAAAAAATGACGGAAGCCATTCTCAACTTCCCTACCCATCACAGGTGTAAGGTCCTGGTTTGGGTTGGTTAACCAGGTCTTATACGCATTCTCACAGGCTGAAGTTATGGCTCCATTTCGAGAATTATTGCGTACGAAGGACTGAAAATTTTATTGGGATACTGTTACATAATCTATGTGGTTGCATAAGATTATTGTCAATCCCCTGTAAATCTGAGGGGATGACCCCTTTCATACCATGGCCGGGTCCTTCTATGGAAAATTACAGAAGCCCGCCAAATATGTGAAGTCACGTGGGACCTTTTTCAGAGTCCCCAGTTTGGCAGTTGGACATCAGGCAGAGCAGCGGCCATTTTATGCTCTGCCTAAAACTGGAACTCACACGCGCACTATGTTATGTCTGGGTTGGGGATTTACCGAATAAAGAACATTAAAAGAAAATTGAAGTCTTGTGTTTACTAAAAACTAACAATGACACAGGGCTTCTGATAAGGAGAAATCCCTAACAGAAAACCAGACCCGAGGTCCCCAAGAAAGTCCAGACCCAGACGCAAGATATTAGAAGATTCCAGACCAAGATGATAGAAGAAGCAAAGCCGGCCAGAAGAATAGATGTCCAAGATATAGAAGTAAGAAGTAAAGAAGTAAGAAAAGGGTATACAACATTATATCGATTTGGTACCGTGAAAACCTCACTATGTAACAATACTACACTGGACAATCTCTTTGAAGAATCAAAAAAGCACATCATTCAAAAGATTGAGGGAGGGGTGAAAACATTTGAGAAGAGCAGGGCGACATGTCTATCCACTGATTACAACAAAAATGGCATAGGGTACTTTCTCTTCCAGAAGCACTGCCAATGTCCGATGGAATTGGGACCAAACTGTGGAGAGAACCCCTGGAAAATAATCCTGGCCGGATCAAGATTCACCAAAAATGCAGAATCCCACTACTCCCCCGTAGAAGGTGAAGTTCTGGCATTAATATACAGATTAGAATCCTGAATGATGTTTTTATTGGGATGTCCAGACTTACTGGTCACAGTGGACCACCAACCGCTGGTCAAAATATTCTCAGACCAGGTCCTGGAAAATATAAAGAATCCTCGCTTATTTTCTTTCAAGGAACGATTGTTGATGTACAAGTTCCGAATTAAGCTTGTCCCAGGCAAACTTAACGCAGCATCTGACTGCACCTCCAGATACCCAACATCACCAGAGCACGGCGGAACAACAGATATCGAGGCTTTCCAGTAGATCGACCAGACCACGAAAGCATCGGTCATTGCAGTATACACACACAATCCCAAACTACGAGCCATAAAATGGGACAGAATTGTGGCAGCTGCAGCTACCGACGATGAATGTCGAACGTTGGCATCGTACATACAAGACATATTCCCAAAATAACGCCAAGAACTACCATAAAAAATCTGGCAATTCTGGCCGATGGCAGACCAACTGTCTTGCCTTGAAGGGGTACCCATAAAAGGGGACAGAATCTTAGTACCAAAGCAGCTCAGAGCAGAAGTACTAGAAGCACTCCACTCACCAAGGCATGAATGGGATGACTTACCAAGGCAGGAATAGGATGATGGCCAACGTGAGACAGCGGTTATTTTAGCCCGGTTTAGACACCAGCATCAGATAGACGAGAGCACAGTGCAAGAGATGCAACTACATCGCCCCATCCCAGTCCAGATAACCACTGATGCCACCTTCAAACCCGGAATTCCTATTCCAAAAAATGGTCACTGACCTATTTGATATGCATGGGAAGAGTTATATGGTGTACGTGGACCAGTACACTGGCTGGATTGAAGTAGCCCCGCTACCATTGGGAAAGGTGGTGGAAATATGTGATGCATTGAGGGGTTGGTTTTGCACATACGGTGCACCGGAAGAGATGTTATCGAACGGAGGACGTCTAATCGATTTATTAGAATACAACTCATTCTTGGAAGATTGGGGCATAAATGAATATCATCTGCATATTATCCCCAGAGTAATGGCTGGGCCGAGCTGGCCGTAAAAACAGCCAAAAGAATACTGATGGACAGCATCGATGGTTATGGTCACCTATGACACGATCGGGCGGCACGAGCCATGATGACACATAGGAATACACCCCATCAGGACCATGACTTGTCTCTAGCGGAAATGCTATATGGGAGATCAATAAAGGACCACCTCCCTATACTTTGTGAGAAGCATCAGATACATAAACGCTGGAGGGAAACGAAGGAGTTGAGAGAAAGGGTGATGGCGAAAAGTCATGTTTTGAATTGGAGGGGAAAAGAGTGATATACAGAAGTTATGACAGGGATTGGTCAGTTTTTCACTTAATTGCAAATTACGACTAATTAGAACCTATTAAAATGGAATTTTTTTCAAACATAACGTAATCCTAAAACTAAGGAATAATTTAGTAAAACATTTATGTAATTAAACCAAACAGTAAAAAAGCCTTTAGGTGATAAAAGTTGATTTGCTCAGCTTTAGTATAATATATATATATATATATATATATATATATATATATATATATATATATATATTCAAGCAAAAAATATTTTGGCATTTTTTTAAAGTATTTTCTTTCCTTTTTGAACATCTCAAAGGTTTTGTCTTTTTCCATGAAATGTAATTAAATGTAATATGTAATGTTGTTTTGTTACCTGTGAGGTACTAATAGTCTGGTAGATAAGAAGGTGGACTGGGAAACAATTGTTACCATGGTAAATTTGGTATTTTTTGAAAGCTTAGGGTATCCTCTTTTGAAATTTGAAAACTCCTCTTTTTTGACACCCTGGGGAATTTTTTTTTTTATTGGGGAGGGAAGGAGTGTGCAAACAAGATCTAGTCTGGTAGATATGATTGTGAAAACAGTCAGTACCTTGACAATTGCTGCAGGTTGTAATGCACATAAGTTTCATGTTTCTGACATGAGTACCGTTTTGTGCTGTAAAAACTATGTGGAAATCTTGCACTTAAAAAACTCAAGTAGTTCTTCCGGCGCTGGATCAAGATCTGTCATGATGAACCAAACTACTGCTTTTTATTTTCCAACCCCACTGACATGGTAGAATTAAGCAATAAGCTAATCTCATCCAAATCATCATTTGAAGATGCATGCAGCCTATGGAAGAATGCTACTCATTCAGTTAGAGGAGGTCATTCAGTCTGTAAAATCTTGTTGCAGTGTACTCCATGATAGTGGTAATTCTTTTTTTTTTTTTTGTATGAAGGATTTCTAAACTGTACATAACTGTCCTTCTCAAAGGAGAGTTATTATCCAACTCTTTGGCCTCCTTGGCAATTCTTTTTGTTTCTTTTGTGTTGAGTCAGGTCGTCATGGAGAATTATGGCTGAATTTTTATTTAGTTCCTGCATGCACTATTTAAAATTGAGCATTTTGCATCTCCCGTTCTTTTCTTTTGGTGCAAAATTTAGTGTGGAAACAAAAGGATAGAATTAAATCACCTGCTAGTTTGATTTGGATCCGTATATAGGCTGCTAATTTTGAAGGTTTCTCTTGAAAATAGCAACAAGTCATCTGAGCTTTGAACGGAATTGGGTAAAATTGTTGGTGGATTAATTTTTTTCTTTTTGTTTAGATCAAAAGATAAAGGAATGTAGAAAAATGGTATTCAGTCTCTCTTTTTGTCACAAAGAATTTGGGACTTTTCTGCACATGTTCTGAGGGGGGTCTACCGGTCTCGGGCCTTCTGGGAGATTGTTATTTTTTTATGTCTTTTTATTTATTTTTTAAATTTAATTTTTTTTTTTTTTGCTTTATTTATTTTTATTAGGTTTAATTTAGTTTTTATTAATCCCCACAATATGCCCCGCCCAAATAGCAGAGCTATTGTAAGGATGCATTAGTAAAATGAGTCTTTTGTAGTGGGTTAATTTTGATCATTTTTAATATGGTTAAAAGTTGTTTTTTTTTTTGGTACAAAGGATTTCTGTGTTGTACGTAACTATCCATCCTAAGGGAGGGTTATTATCCAACTCTTTCGTCTCCATGGAAATTCTTCTTTTTTTTTGTTGAGTCAGGTTGACATGAAGAATTATGGCTGAATTTTTTTATTTAGCTGCTGCATGCATGAGTTAAAATTGAGCTATTTCTCTGAATATTTGAGATGAGACTTGATAATTAATATAATTTGGATTATTCGGACTATTGTCCTCATCCAATTGGACATATAGCATAGTGGGAAAAGATGTTGGGTTAAAACAGTTCAAAGTGACAGTTATCTCTAGGCTGCAGGTTCAATCCTGGTCCGAGCCAGTAGTAACATAGAATAATAATCAACACAGCTTAACACCAGTACCCAAGCTATGGTTAATGGAATGAGAACAGTTAGTGGATTGAATAAAGGGTTGGGTTCAAAGTTCTGTAATTGACGACAAGAAGGTTCACGATTATGTCAAGAAGGTTCCCGAGTTTGAAAAGAGGGTTCCCGAGTTTTGAAAGGAAGCTTCCTGGGTTCGAAAAGCAGGTTCCAAGTTCGAAAAGAAGGTTCCTGAGTTCATTGAAAAGTAGGTTCCCAAGTTCGAAAAGAAGGTTCCTGAGCTCGAAAAGAAGGTTCCCGAGTTCAAAAGAGGGTTCCCAAGTTTGAAAAGAGGGTTCCGAGTTTCGAAAGGAAGCTTCCTGGGTTCGAAAAGCAGGTTCCAAGTTCGAAAAGAAGGTTCCTGAGTTCATTGAAAAGTAGGTTCCCAAGTTCGAAAAGAAGGTTCCTGAGCTCGAAAAGAAGGTTCCGAGTTCAAAAAGAGGGTTCCCAAGTTTGAAAAGAGGGTTCCCGAGTTTTGAAAGGAAGCTTCCTGGTTCGAAAAGCAGGTTCCAAGTTCGAAAAGAAGGTTCCTGAGCTCGAAAAGAAGGTTCCCGAGTTCAAAAAGAGGGTTCCCGAGTTTGAAAAGAGGTTCCGAGTTTCGAAAGGAAGCTTCCTGGGTTCGAAAAGCAGGTTCCAAGTTCGAAAAGAAGGTTCCTGAGTTCATTGAAAAGTAGGTTCCCAAGTTCGAAAAGAAGGTTCCTGAGCTCGAAAAGAAGGTTTCCGAGTTCAAAAAGAGGGTTCCCAAGTTTGAAAAGAGGGTTCCCGAGTTTGAAAGGAAGCTTCCTGGGTTCGAAAAGCAGGTTCCAAGTTCGAAAAGAAGGTTCCTGAGTTCATTGAAAAGTAGGTTCCCAAGTTCGAAAAGAAGGTTCCTGAGCTCGAAAAGAAAGGTTCCCGAGTTCAAAAAGAGGGTTCCCGAGTTTGAAAAGAGGGTTCCGAGTTTCGAAAGGAAGCTTCCTGGGTTCGAAAAGCAGGTTCCAAGTTCGAAAAGAAGGTTCCTGAGTTCATTGAAAAGTAGGTTCCCAAGTTCGAAAAGAAGGTTCCTGAGCTCGAAAAGAAGGTTCCCGAGTTCAAAAAGAGGGTTCCCGAGTTTGAAAAGAGGGTTCCCGAGTTTCGAAAGGAAGCTTCCTGGGTTCGAAAAGCAGGTTCCAAGTTCGAAAAGAAGGTTCCTGAGTTCATTGAAAAGTAGGTTCCCAAGTTTGAAAAGAAGGTTCCTGAGCTCGAAAAGAAGGTTCCCAAGTTCAAAAGAGGGTTCCCGAGTTTGAAAAGAGGGTTCCCGAGTTTTGAAAGGAAGCTTCCTGGGTTCGAAAAGCAGGTTCCAAGTTCGAAAAGAAGGTTTCCCAATTTCTTTGAAATGAAGGTTTCCGAGTTCGAAAAGTAGGTTCGAGAGTTCGAAAGAAGGTACCCGAGTTCAAAAAGAAGGTTCCTGAGTCCCAGAAGAAATACCTGAAGAAGGCTGGAGGGCACATCGCCCAAAATGTTGTACAGATAACAATAATGAGTCAGAACAATAATCTGAATAATCCAAATACTTAAAATTGAGCATTTTGCATCTCCTGTTTTCTTCATCACGTGTCACCACCCACGGCCAACAGATGGCTCCATTGGGGTAGTCTTACCCCTCTGCAGAGGTGCAGTCGGTGCATTCCAACACCCCAGTCGACAGGGCGAACATTTATAAGAGTACAAAAACTCCCCAAGAAACTCATGATGGTTTGAAATCCTTCTAATCTGCAAATTATGCCCATAGACTTGGCATCAATAATTTTAACAGCTCTCCACCACAAAGGTTTATCAAAGGTGAGGCAAGGGTTAAGAATTTGTAGCTACTCAGATGGATTTTTCACAAATAAGTGTTGAATAAATACACCTGTCGTCTGAAGGCATCAAGTCAATGATGGGTAGCATGGTAATATGAATGACATGCTCAGAAGAATGGCTATAAAAAAATGTGACCATTGCATATAAGAGAGGAGTTTTTTTGTATTTCCATTTAGAGCATAAAATTACGCTTTCAATGATACCAAATATGCCTTGGTAAATTTCAATGATACCAAGTATGCCTTGGTAAATTTCAATGGTACCAAATATGCCTTGGTAAATTTCAATGATACCAAATATGCCTTGGTAAATTTCAATGGTACCAAAAATGCCTTGGTAAATTCTACCAATTAAATGCCTTGGTAAATTTCAATGATACCAAATATGCCTTGGTAAATTTCAATGGTACCAAGTATGCCTTGGTAAATTTCAATGATACCAAATATGCCTTGGTAAATTTCAATGATACCAAATATGCCTTGGTAAATTTCAATGGTACCAAAAATGCCTTGGTAAATTTCAATGATACCAAATATGCCTTGGTAAATTTCTATGATATTAAATGCCTTGGTAAATTTCAATGATACCAAATATGCCTTGGTAAATTTCAATGGTACCAAATATGCCTTGGTAAATTTCAATGATACTAAATGCCTTGGTAAATTTCAAAGATACTAAATATGTCTTGGTAAATTTCAATGATACCAAATATGCCTTGGTAAATTTCAAAGATACTAAATGCTTTGGTAAATTTGAATGATACCAAATATGCCTTGGTAATTTTCAATGGTACCAAATATGCCTTGGTAAATTTCAATGATACCAAATATGCCTTGGTAAATTTCAAAGATACTAAATGCCTTGGTAAATTTCAATGATACCAAATATGCTTTGGTAATTTTCAATGGTACCAAATATGCATTGGTAAATTTCAAAGATACTAAATGCCTTGGTAAATTTCAAAGATACTAAATATGCCTTGGTAAATTTTAATGATCCCAATTATGCCTTGGTAATTTTTTTCCCCGGTACACCTATTTTTGAGGCTAAATCGACCAGACTATAATGCACAATATATCATTAGAATTGCATTTTATGTATAAATAGCATTAGATATCGGAAACTCCCAAAGTAGAGATACGCTATATTTTTTTTTTAATAGAACGCTAGAGAAAAATTGAAGTAAAAACTATCAATAATAAAAATGAATTTCAATGATTTAAAAGCATAACAGTCCAAATTGAGGCCAGAGAGAGAAATTTAAGCAATCTTTGAATTAAGGAGGCACTATTGATAGCTAAATTGCACCCAGATCACAGCAGATCCCAACCAACACACACACGTACATGCATACGCACCATGCATGAAACATAAACACAATGGAGAATTCATAATGCAAGAAACCTAAAACGAGAAGACATGTAAAACACACCTACATCCATAGACCAGTACACACGTACACACACACACATTCACAAGCCAATGCACGCTTGTCCATCTACCTACCTACCTACCTACCTACCTATCTATCTCTGGTTCTATTCATATCCATCTACATATATTAGGTAAACCTTTATTTTTTAGTTGTATATTAATGTTGAGTTTCTGACCGCCATTCTTGGCCAGTTGAAAAGAACTTAAAGTTTAGTAAGTCCTGAAATCTAGAATCCTTTGGTGAGTGAATAAGTCTCGCAATACAGAATCCTCTGGTAAGTCAGTAAGTTCTGTGGTAAGTATCCTTTGGTTCCGATGTCCAAGAAGGTCCAAGTAGTAGTGAGCTAAGACCAGAATCAGGTCAGTATAAATACAACAACACCAGCAGCAGCACTACCACTGATTGGGTAACAGGTTGCCTTCACTGGTCACATGGTAGTCAGCGAGTCTATATGTAAAAGTAGCCATCTGGCACACGCCCTATAACAAAAAATTCCAGCAATTAAACACATTGCAGGATTTTAAAAGACACTAATAATATGGGCTGTTCTTAGACAAATCTACCTCAGATCTTAATAGAGACCTCATTAATAAATAAGATTTACTCTAGATATTAATAAATTTGACTATAAATTAAATACTCTTTGATAAATGTATGCCATTCATAACTAAGCAAACCCCCATTATAACAATTTTAATTAACTGATCTTACATAAAAGAATATGAATTTCCCTTCCTATTTTCTTAATAATTAATTCATATGATCAAGCTATGCATAAAACATCTTATTATAATGGAGATTGTGTGTTTTTCTGTCTGTAACCGAAACTATATTACTACTCAAATCACAATTCCCTTAGTTATTTACATCACATTCTCAATGATTTTAGTTTTATTTGAACCTCAATTATTAATAAAATTGTTTTACATTATTAATGTTGTTGACCATATCTATATCTTATTATAATGGAGATTGTGTGCTTTTTTGTCTGTAACCGAAACTATATTACTAATCAAGTCACAATTCCCTTAGTTATTGATATCACATTCTCAATGATTTTATTTTTATTTTAACCTCAATTATTAATAAAATTGTTTTACATTATTAATACTGTTAACCATATCTATATACTAACAACATGCAATTATATTTATATATACAACAAAATAGCGGTTTACAGTGTGAATGGGAAGTCTAATTTGCATATTGATACTAAAAATGTGATTTTAATAAATATTTGTTTAGTATTATTGATTTCTAATTGTTTGGTTTTATTTTAATGAATATAAGCAAAAATCTCTTCAATGAATCTTAAATGAAATCCATTAACAATAAAAAATAACTGTCATTTTATTCTTTACTTCCTATTTTAACTAAATACTTAAATTAGAAAAAATAACAATGAAAGACAAGAGTGATGGAAGAGTAAATTTCATTTGTTCTATTTTTTGATTATAGCCCCTCTGTTTCAAATCTTTTTTATCTGCATTCTTATTTAGTTTCATTAGCCTTTCTAATTTAATATGATATTTCATTACGTTAAAACTTAAATACTTGCACCCGGAGGGTGCATATATTTGCTAGTACTAATAACATGCAATTGTATTTATATATACAACAAAATAGCGGTTTACAGTGTGAATGGGAAGGCTAATTTGCATATTGATATTATAAATTAATAAATATGTGCTTAGTATTATTGATTTCTAATTGTTTGGTTTTATCTTATTGAATATGAGCAAAAATCCCGGGGATAAATCTTAAAAGAAATCCATCAACAAGAAGAAATAACTGTAATTTTATTCTTTACTTCCTATTTTAACTAAATAGTTAAATTAGGAAAATTTTGCAATGAAAGACGGGAGTAATGGAAAATGATGGAAGAGTTAGTTTCAAAGTTGTTCTATTTTTCAATCATACCCCCTCTTTTCCAAATCTTCTTATCTGCATTCTTATTCAGTTTCATTAGCCTTTCTAATTTAATATGATATTTTATCATTTGCTAGTATATATAATAAGGGGAAAGAATCATAGAAGTTACAGTATTAACCCTTTTATCTTAGCCTTTTACAGACCAAGTTAGCAGAATCTATAATTATAAATTTTGATAAAACTTGGTTTCATTCTAACCTTTTCTAAATCTAACACACACACACACACACTCACACACACACAAACACACACACACACACACACAAATAAAACACACACATATACAACAAACACACACATACATGGCAAACAAGTAAAGGCAATATATATATATATATATATATATATATAGTTCAATGAGAAATCAAATCAAATAAAAGTTTTTGCTTTTATTTATTTAATTACGGGAACGGTATTACAACCAGCGGTTTCTTGCTGAAAGCATTCATCGGGTAAGACGAAAAGTTCAAAGGAACTTTTCATCTTACCCGATGAATTTGAAAAAATTCATCGGGTAAAATGAAACTTTTCGTCTTACCCGATGAATGCTTTCAGCAAGAAACCGCTGGTTGTAATACCGTTCCCGTAATTAAATAAATAAAAGCAAAAACTTTTATTTGTTTTGATTTCTCATTGAACTATCAACACTCTATCACAGATATTGAGCACTCTTCTAATAACACTGTACGTTGGATTACTATTACTTTTTCTAGTATACTAGTGCCAACCATACACATTAATAATATATATATATATATATATATATATATAAACACGTGTCTGTGGATGACTTATTAATATATGCTCCCATAAATTTGGTAATGGGCTCTCTAATTGGTAATTTAAATTAACTCTCACTACTAAGCAAATAAGCAATGATCATTTCTCCGGAAATTTGATCTCTCAGTGACCGAAAGATACATACATTCCTATGTACAGTTTAAAAACACCAGTCCCCACATCAGCTGTCAGTGGGCGAGGGGATAAGATATTGGACTACCATGCGGTCAGTCTGAGTTCGACCCTACCCAAGGATAGTTGTGTCTAGCCACACTGAAGAGGCATGATATGCCGAAACACGTGTCTGTGGATGACTTATTATTAATATATATATATATATATATATATATATATATATATATATATACACACAATATATATATCATTTTTAAGAAAAATCATTTAAGAACACACACACACACACTTTTTTAAATTGTTTTAATTCTTTCAAAACTTAAGAAAATTTGGGTAACATTTAATTGAATTATGCCATTATTTCCATGACAGGTTCCGCTTTAAGCATTTCGTAGCTCAAACATAATCACCCCCTCCATCATCTCTCTCTCTCTCATTCTCTCTGTATGTATCTATCTTTCTCTTCTTCGTTCATTTATTCATTTGTTTTATTAAATGTTTCCAAATACACACACACTCTATCACTCTCAAACACACACACTCTCTTACACACATACTCTCTCTCTCTCTCTCTCTCTCTCTCTCTCTCTCTCTCTCTCTCTCAATCATATGTTTTATGGAGTTGTCTGTCGAAATGAAACTTTAACAGTTAACTACTTAAAACAGTTCACCCTATCAGCTGGGGCTGTAGAATACACCGACTGTACCTCTACAGAGGGATAAGACCACACCCAATGGGGACACTTGTTGGCTATGGGTGGTGACTTGTGAGGCTTAAGGATCGAATCCTTGTGGCTAAGCAGTCCATGAATGCAACACTCCACTTTGGGCTTTACTTAGGCTAGAAGGATGATCAGAAAGACCCCTTCCCATCAATTGGCTGATCACGTCAAGTCCTAGAACCTATAGTATTATCCCAATCCACAACCCTATTGCTCTTATCGCACCCCAAACCTTTTTATCATATATGTACTAGAAATACCACACACACACAAGCACACAGGCACACAGGCACAACTGACAGATTGAATCCTGGTCGCTGAGCAGTCAATGATATGATTGTCCTAACTCTATTCCTCTCATGGCACCCCAAACCTTTTTATCATATATGTACTGGAAATACCACACACACACAAGCACACAGGCACACAGGCACAACTGACAGATTGAATCCTGGTCGCTGAGCAGTCAATGATATGATTGTCCTAACTCCATTTTCACAAGCTTTTATACTTCTAATTTCCTTTTCTCTTTGGTTCTAAACATATTATTTGTGCATATGTGCGCATGTATGTATGTATACGCGTATTGTTACATATTAATTGGATTCCTATTACTTTTCAAGGTAGTATAGAAATCCTTATGGCGATCAGTGCAGCTGATGGCCTTGAGAGTGAGTGACAATGCTTGACCTCACTCTCACCTTGCGTTCTGGGGATGGAACGTGAGAACGGAAGTCAATAGAAGCCCTTCCGGTTTAAGGAGTAAGCAACTCAGTTAGTTGCAGAGTCAGTTAGTCAGTTGCAGAGTTAGAACTTAGAAGCGAAGGTAGCAAGATGTGACTCTCCGCACGCATTGTCTGGTCTGGGGTTCTGGAATAAAGTAACATCAAAAGTAAATCGAAGTCTTGTTGTTATTACTAAAGGCTAACAATGACACAAGGCTTCTGATAAGGAATGCTCCCCAGCAGAAACCAGACACGGAACCCAGATAAGAAAGACCAGATAGAAGATATACAGGCCAGAAGACTAGACGATCAGAAGACGGCCGGAAGAATAGACCAGAGTAAGACGTAAGAAGTATACAATGTATAGATATTTAGTGCTGTCAAAGAGAAGGCACTACGTAACATATATCTATTTGGTACCGTGATGATGCCGCTACGTTACAGTATGTGTTTGTGTTTAGTTTAATGCTAGAGAAGGGAGAATACGCGGATGAATACAACAAGGATAGATCACTTCTATATATAACTGAATAAAAATTTGCTGTCATTATCCAAGGCGTTTTGTCCTGATGATAAGCAGCTAATACGTTGCTTTGAAACCAATGGTAAAAGAAAATTGAATTTGACTATTTCATTTTATTGTTTTACCATCATCATCATCATCATCATCATCATCAACCTCACCCCACTAAAAATTTTCTACACCAGCCTAAGTTACTGGCTTACTGAAGAACATGTGAGAGCAAGACTCTTTATATTTCCAGATTTCTTTTTACCCACCTAATTGAAAAATACCAACACACTTATATGTGCTAAAAGGCAGTGGCTGAGGTTCTTAGTGCCCTGGGTATGATGTTAAACTGCATCTAGTGGTGAGGTTTCAAATATGGAACCCTGAGGAATGTGAAGTACCCCATTATAACCATTACTTCCAGGTTCACCCTGACCCGGTGTGGTAGTACCTGTTAGGGTCCTATCTATGGGTTAAATATATAAAAACAATGAGTATGAAAAATGTGTTTAAAAAATTGAGTTTAAAAAAAAAAAAAGAATGAATTGTGGTGATTCAGACCACGAGTGGTGACAGACAAGTTAGAGTTAAAGAATAAAATACAAACACAAACTTATATATATATATACAAACTCCGACAAGGGTGTTAAACATATAACAAGATGGACTTTAATCAAAGGCACATGGAATAACATATAACATGAAATACACATACAAGGAAACAAGATATAATAAAAGGACACATTCAATAGTTATGTACATGTACATATAAAATATAGAAGGAATTATGGATACTCCCTGAAGGTTGAAGTCACTGACTTAGTCCATATTTGAGGGATAGAGACCCCCACGAGGGTGGGGTGTAGACACAAATGTCTAACCGATGTCGTCCAGTCTGAGAAGAAGCAGAAAAGAGAGTGAGAGAGTTTGAATCAGGCGCTTAAATACTACAGACCCCTGGTGGTCGGGAACGGAAACCCAACGGGAAGATAACTCTTCCAGGCAAAAGGCAGACAGTCCCAACAATGGATTAAAAAAAAGAAAAAAAAAATTTCTGTTACATATAATGTATGTTTTTGCATTTTAAATAAATTTACGATAAATTCTTAATCTTTGTTGACATCATTATAGCATCTTGGCACGAAAATATAGACCCAAGTGATTTTCTATGGAGAATCATTTCATTAATATAAAAGTGTAAGATTCAAAGTTATTAATTGAATAACAGCTCCGACACATGAGACAAAACATTTAATAGGTGTACAGCACGTGGTAACAATAGGAGTACATAAAGTACATAGATACATAAATACAAGAGTAGGGTAAAAAGGACACATTCATGAATGGTAAATACAAGACACAATATTTAAGTATAAACAAGATACCCAAATGTACATAAAATATAAATGTTACAGACATGGAACTAAAGGATAGTCCATGCTGTATAAAAGACTTACGTAAGGGGGGGGGGGCAAAAGTCCCACCGTGAAGGGGGTAGATAGACTCTAGCCCATATCAGTTCGTTGAGAAGATCCAGCTAAAAGAGGAAGACAAGTTCAAACCAGGCACTTAAATACCAGAGGTCCCCTAGTGGGAACAAACGGCAACACAGCGGGAAGATAACTCTTCCAGGCAAAGGGAAGATAATCCGCTACAAATGTAATAATTTTTAGTCTGAAACTAATATTAGTGTTTCTAAGAGGAATTACGGATTTAAAGGGGGGGGGCGAGTCTCTTAAATCTCCCAGTTTTGGCAAATTGTTCGGACGAAAGAAGACAAACACACAATGGAAATTTAATACATGTATTGACAAATAATACAAGAACTTGTTGCAAATTTTATTGGCATTTTCTACCAGACTTATCTGTGAGGTTAAATACTGTTCGTTGGAGAAGTGGTGATAACAGGGGTATTCTAGTCGCTGGTTGGAATGTTGTTAAGACACTTCGCCAGGTCGGTTCTCGTTCCTCAGCCTTCTGTTAGTATGCTATTATGACAGCCTTAGAACGTTTGCTGATACAATGCCTTAGAAAGTGTGCTGGTGGGAGAGCTTATTTGACGTGAATCCTCAGGTTGACAATCTCCAGACAAGTGAGCCCTGTTTATGGACAAGGTAGTGAGAGCGCTTATTTTTGCGTCTCTCCTTGGTAACTGCTCCCTGATAAGTAAAGGTTTGGTTTTCATGCCAACCTCCTGTTGGTGATTTTCCCCCTAGCGGCAGGAGAAGATAATTCTCTATCAGATTTCCGATATTTCGTTGATGCCTTAGTATTTAATTAAAAAAACAGCAGTGGAAATCAAAATTAGTAAGTTAAAAATTATTTACAGTAAAATTCTATCAGAAATATAAAAACACAGATGTACAAATATGACTAGATCATGCAAATCCCATTAGATTGTCAATATATTTGACTGTAGAAATAAAACATTCCTGAATGTGATGAATCACTTGGAAATGCTATTAATGTGTGTATAGGAAATAATAGATTTAAGTGCAGTCAACCTTTGTTTTATTTACAACCTCAGGTTATACTTTCAAGCAATGACTAGAACATTTTAGTGTGAAGTAACCCATGTATACAAAAAACAAAACAAATCTCACTTTTTTACAAGTTTTCCTTTGTAGGGCCCCCAATTTTGTGTGCACCCCCCCCCTCCGCGTTAAATGTTTGGTAAATTCCGGTTTTTTTTTTTTTTCTTTCTATTTTATAGTATTTTGACAAATTGCAATAATATATCCTATAATTAAAAAAAAGAAGTCCAAAAATAAAATCTGTAAAAATATAAATATAACCTGACTAGACAATAAAACAATAGAATGTTGCAGTGCATAAATTAGTAGTAGACTTTTTTTTCTTCAATACATTTCTGATAAAGTGTAGATATATATCTAAGGAGAATGAAATACTAATTTACAAAACATTAATTTGGCCATTGTGCCATTAGTATAGTTCTATGGATTTTAACTTATTTGAAGTTATTCACAGCAGCAGCAGCAGCTGTCCAAACATGAATAGAATATTATGGCCCCTACAACCTCACATTAAAAAAAAATGATAATTTTTAATTCAAACATTATTTTCAATATTGTTTTTTTGTTAAATACTGCTAAATGGAATCCCATTATTTTTAGTTACATATTCTTAATGCAATATTTTCTTTAATTAAATAAATACGCTTTTGCCTTCCAATGAATGGGAGTATTTATTTTACATTTTATAAATTTTAAAAATCTCTAAAAAAAAAAAGAAAAGTAGACAACTGGAACTTTTAATAACATTCCTTAGAAAATAAGCTAATGGTTTAGAAAAAAAAAAAAAAAGGATAAATATTTTTGACTTGGAAGTTTCTTCTTTTTTGAAAAAATCAAAAATCATCAATGACTTAAAATTGGTTAACTTTCAGACTTTCTCGATAGTATTTTTGGATTCCTCGTGCAAAAATGCATTTATAAACTGATTTTTAGGAGTAGGAAAGCTCTAGAACTCATTTTACAGACAAAAATATAGTAAAAAAATGGTACCATTTTTCACTAACCCACTAAATTTGGAGTGCTAAAAATGAAGATAACTCCGCCAATTTTTGGAATTGGAAGCTCAAATTTTGGGAAATGTCTAACTGTAACATAGTCCATACATGTACAAAATTTCAGAAAAATTGAAGGGGGTGGGTGACAATTTTACTTTTTTCTGGATGATTTGACCTGGTGCATTATATATGCGGTCATTATTTCGCAGTTATTTTCAACATATTTTCTTTATATATCCCAAAAGCATTCCCCAACCTTGTAATCAATTTTAAATCTTTCTCTTGTAATACTCGTCTTTCTTTTAAAAATAAAAAAAAAACTTTGCCCTGATGAGGACCTTTTGTTTACATGATTAATCTTATGTTTTAAAATTATTATCAGTGATGCTGATAGCTTTTTAATTTAGTGTATCCTGGGATGCACGGATTTGATTTGAATGAGTCCCCGAGAAATTTGATGAGTCCCTACTAAAGTTCCTTAGATTTTTTTTAGTTTTATCTATTAACAACTCCATAGAGTGTTTCCAAGAAACTATTGAAATGTATTTACAGTTAGCTGGAAATGGTGGGGGAAGAAAAACAAAAAACACTTGGACACATAGATACGATTTTTCCATATCCTTTTAGATTTTTATGCGTCAGGGACACGGACACATACCTACCAGCATCTCTGTATTATTATTCTATAATACTTTATATTTAAAATAATTCTAAATAGAATACTATATGTGTGAGCAAATTCTGGTTGAAACATGTGTCGACATATAATAAATTTCATTCATACCAAAATATATATTTTTCTTCCATTTATCTTTTAACATATATATATATATATATATATATATATATATATATATATATATACAATCCAAAAGTCCAGAGAAGAAATCTTCCGTATGACATAGGAGTTTTTTTTTAAACAACTCGTCGCAGTTTGAGAGCTCAATGTGTGCTCTTATTGTTAGAGTCACATCTGATGAGTCGGGAGAATTAGACACTTTGTCTAAGCTCGCCGAAATAGTCTATAATGCAAAATCTCTAAGTCTTTTGTTATTTCTATGGTAGAATTGCAGTGGTAGTAGAGCAGTTGTGAGCAGCTTAAAGTAGGTGAATAGTTAAGCAAAAACTTTCACTTATCTATTTGTGGATGACATTAAATGCTGTATAGAAAACGTACAATGGGTGATGGCCAATAGGAACATTGAAATATATTGCCTAACTTTTGTCACTTACAATCCTTTACAAGGTCTTTACCAAAGAACTAGCATGAGGGAAGGTAGTGATTAGATGTATTTTTTGCCACTATATACTTGTGTTGGGATTATCTTCCCATTGGCCTGGAAGAGTTATCTTCCTGCTGGGTTGTCGCTTGTTCTCACCAGGGGCTGCTATTTAAGCGCCTGGTTCAAACACTTCTTCCTCTTTTAGCTACATCTCCTATGTAACTCTCCTGGGGTCTTCGGCCCCTATCACTAGTAATTGATTTTGTATGTACAGACTCTCCGGATTTTGTATGTACAGACTCTCCAGTCCTTTTATCTCTACTCTTGTATGTTTATGTACATGTATTGTATTGTTTCTGTATCTTGTCTTATTTCTGTGATTTTGTATGTACGGACTCTCCAGTCCTTTTATCTCTACTCTTGTATGTTTATGTACATGTATTGTATTGTTTCTGTATCTTGTCTTATTTCTGTGATTTTGTATGTACGGACTCTCCAGTCCTTTTATCTCTACTCTTGTATGTTTATGTACATGTATTGTATTGTTTCTGTATCTTGTCTTATTTCTGTGCTGTTCACAATATAAAATGTTTTGTCCAACAAACATGTCAGAGTTTGTTTCGTTTCAACAAGTTATAACATTGTTATAACCTTGAACCTTACACTTGAACTATGAACACATATAATTTGAAAGTGGGTAGTTAGGTGAAACCTTGAAAAATTCTGAATCAGTATTTATAGGCACCTGTCCGAGCTGTTGCCTCCTGAACCTGGATCTCGATATTGGCACACCACTGCTCACCACCACTACAAGAGCAACTAACAAATACTTATTCTATGGTTAAATACTCAAAATTAAACAATGAATACGTTATTTGATCAACTCGCGATAGCTTGCCTTCTAATTAACAACTGCCAACTGTCAAAAAATTTTACTTATTTATGACTCCACTCTACTCCCACCAACCCCCTCATTTCTGGTCTGTACTCTTATAAAAAGAAATTAAATTTCGAGCGCCATTTTCTTCCAAGCCCAAGGTAAGAGGAGTTTTATTTTTTATCTTAAACTACAATTTAAACTAGTAATTTGGTTGCTTAGTATTATCTGCATTATTTGTTTATTGTCCTCATCTTTATTGTTATTTGTACAATGTTTCAGCCGATATGCCCTCCGGCCTTCTTCAGGTATTTCTTGTCAGACTTGGGAACCTTCTCGGACTTGGAGACCTTCTTTACAAATAACAATAAAGATGGGGACAATAGTCTGAATAATGCAGATAATACTAATCATCAAGCCTCATCTCAAACATTCAGAGAAATAGTAATTTGGTATTTGATAAGTATTCTGTAGTTTAAGAATACTTATTCTTGCAGACGTCTTTAAAATGTAGGCATATCTGCAACAGCTCATCTCCCATAACAACCTGCCCAGCTATGTAGTTTCCACTACCAAAAAAAAATGAAGAAAAAAAAAACAAAATGGAGAGGACAATCCAAGGTCAAGTATTTCATAAACAATAGTTAAAAAGTAATAAAAGAAAACAAAGTAATAACATTATTAGTTTTATGTTTCTCTGAATGTTTGAGATGAGTCTTGAAGATTAGTATTATCTGCGTTATTCGGACTATTGTCCCCATCTTCATTGTTAACGTTTCGGCCGATATGCCCTCCGGCTTTCTTCAGGTATTTCTTGTCAGACTTGGGAACCTTCTCGGACTCGGGACAGTATCTCAACTTTAATTCCCACCATCCATATAATGTAAAGAAAGGTATCGTCCATTGCTTACAACATCGAGCAAAAGCCATCAGCAGAAGAAAATGGACAGCTTAAAAGAGACCCTCCGTCGTAACAATTATCCTGAGAGCATAACATCGGCTATGAGAAATCTGGATCGCAGGACAGAGGATGATACCCGAAAACTCACTACAGTCTGTCTGCCCTATGTGAAAGGCTTGGCTGAAAAGATTCAAAAGATATGTAATCCCTATGACATCAGGACAACATTCAGGAGTGACTCAACTCTTCGTAAACATCTTGTCCGAGTCAAGCTCCCAACAGAATACAACATGACCAAAAATTGTGTGTATTCCATCCCATGCAGCTGTGGCAAAGAATACAAAGATGAAACATGCCGCCCACTGAAAGTAAGACTAGAAGAACATTGTAAAGCAGTGGTCCGAGGAGAAATAGAAAAGTCGGATATGGCTGACCATATATGGAATGAAAAGGGAAACCATCTGCCCTTATGGGATGAAGTTAGAATAATAGATAGAGAAGAACATTGAAAGAGAAGACACCTCAAAGAATCAGCACATATGATAGGCTGTACTGGGCTGTTAAGTAGACCTAGCATAGAAATGAATACAATATGGGAACCCATAATTAAGAAGGCTAGATCAGATTGTAAAAAAATAAACCCCAAAAAAACACAATATGAGTCTAGGTAAAAAAATCATACATAAGTAAATAGGTAGATATTCTAGCCAAATCAAGACATTAGGTTTATAAGTTCCCAAATTTCACACTCAATTGTCCAATTGGACACATGGCCTAGTGGATAAGGTAGTTAGGTTAAGACAGTTCTAAGTAGTTATCTCTGGATCCCGAGTTCAATCTTGAGTAGAGGCAGTTAGAAAAATGATTAACACAACTCCTACCCCAGCTATGGTTAGCGGAATGAGAACAGAATACACCCATGGACTAAATAAAGGGTTAGGTTCAAAGTTCCGTGATGGCTCCCGATTACGACAAGAAAGTTCCCGAGTTTGAAAAGAAAGTTCCCGAGTCTGAGAAGAAATATCTGAAGAAGGCCAGATATCATCCAAAACATTGTACAAATAACAATGAAGATGGGGACAAAAGTCTGAATAATGCAGATAATACTAATTTTATGTTGATGGGACCTCAACTATGTTCACTACAGAAGGTTTTATGGGTATGTATCTGCGATAGAAATTGGGAAAAGTTGATGTTTTTCTTTTCTTTGGTATAAATATATTCAGGCTTATCATGAGGCAAGCTGCACTACTAAAAAAAATGCAAATTAATTTTATGTTGATGGTACGTCAACTATTTTCACTACACAAGGTTTTATGGGTAAGTATCTACCTTTATAGATGGGAAAAGTTGATGTTTTTCTTGTTCTTTGGTATAAATATATTGAGGCTTATCATGAGGCAAGCTGCTCCACAAATGAAATATAAGTTAATTTTATGTTGATGGTACGTCAACTATTTTCACTACACAAGGTTTTATGGGTAAGTATCTACCTTTATAGATGGGAAAAGTTGATGTTTTTCTTTTCTTTGGTATAAATATATTCAGGCTTACCATGAGGCAAGCTGCCCCACAAATGAAATATAAGTTAATTTTATGTTGATGGTACGTCAACTATTTTCACTACACAAGGTTTTATGGGTAAGTATCTACCTTTATAGATGGGAAAAGTTGATGTTTTTCTTTTCTTTGGTATAAATATATTGAGGCTTATCATGAGGCAAGCTGCTCCACAAATGAAATATAAGTTAATTTTATGTTGATGGTACGTCAACTATTTTCACTACACAAGGTTTTATGGGTAAGTATCTACCTTTATAGATGGGAAAAGTTGATGTTTTTCTTTTCTTTGGTATAAATATATTGAGGCTTATCATGAGGCAAGCTGCCCCACAAATGAAATATAAGTTAATTTTATGTTGATGGTACGTCAACTATTTTCACTACACAAGGTTTTATGGGTAAGTATCTACCTTTATAAATGGGAAAAGTTGATGTTTTTCTTTTCTTTGGTCAAAAAAGATTGTATAGCTTATAATCATCAAGTTATAATCGAATAATCAAATGCCATTCCAAGACAAACAAAGTATCTATGTCTTTCTCTTTGTAACCATACTTATTAGTTTTAGCACCTGAGAGGTCCTCTGTGCAGCATCCAGAATCCACACAGAGCTGATTGATGTTCATAGGAGAACATCACTTATGAGTTCGTTCTTGCTTCTCTGGCAGTGTCCAGTGTGTCTGTTTCATCTTACTTGGATGGTTTGTGAGATACAAGGCAAGTGGCCATACAACCACTTTCTTGTAGTGTGCTGCTTCCAAGATTTATTCAAGGCAGCATACAGCATTCTTGTGTAGCTTTCATCTATCTTTTTCTCTAAGCATGTCATTAAAGTTCAAGTGATTCTTGTGTAGTTCCCATTTAGCTTTTTCTCTAATTGTTTTGTTAAAGTTCAAGTGGTGCAGCCATACAATAGCACTGACCCAGCTACAGCTTGGAATAATCTTTGCTTTGAGTGAGATATGAAATGCTGAAAATAATTCTGCATGAAATGATAGATTAGTTCTCTGATATAGTACCTAAATAATGAGAATGGAATTGTTTGTTTTTTTCCTATAAATAATATCTGAGGTGGAGGGGTTGCTTAAATACGTACCTTGATAGACCAAGAAATTAGAATTCCCAGAGATATCAAAATATCACTTTTTATTAAGTGTCATATAGTACCTAAATAATGACAATGGAATTGTCTGTTTTTTTCCTATAAATAATATCTGAGGTGGAGGGGTTGCTTAAATACGTACCTTGATAGACCAAGAAATTAGAATTCCCAGAGATATCAAAATATCACTTTTTATTAAGTGTCATATAGTACCTAAATAATGACAATGGAATTGTCTGTTTTTTTTCCTATAAATAATATCTGTGGTGGAGGGTTGCTTAAATATGTACCTTGATAGACCAAGAAATTAGAATTCCCAGAGATATCAAAATATCACTTTTTATTAAGTGTCATATAGTACCTAAATAATGACAATGGAATTGTCTGTTTTTTTTCCTATAAATAATATCTGAGGTGGAGGGTTGCTTAAATACGTACCTTGATAGACCAAGAAATTAGAATTCCCAGAGATATCAAAATATCACTTTTTATTAAGTGTCATATAGTACCTAAATAATGAGAATGGAATTGTCTGTTTTTTTCCTATAAATAATATCTGAGGTGGAGGGGTTGCTTAAATACGTACCTTGATAGACCAAGAAATTAGAATTCCAGAGATATCAAAATATCACTTTTTATTAAGTGTCATATAGTACCTAAATAATGACAATGGAATTGTCTTTTTTTTTTCCTATAAATAATATCTGTGGTGGAGGGGTTGCTTAAATAGTACCTTGATAGACCAAGAAATTAGAATTCCCAGAGATATCAAAATATCACTTTTTATTAAGTGTCATATAGTACCTAAATAATGACAATGGAATTGTCTGTTTTTTTTCCTATAAATAATATCTGTGGTGGAGGGGTTGCTTAAATATGTACCTTGATAGACCAAGAAATTAGAATTCCCAGAGATATCAAAATATCACTTTTTATTAAGTGTCATATAGTACCTAAATAATGACAATGGAATTGTCTGTTTTTCCTATATGGGTAATTCCATGTTAAATCATCCACAAAAAGTAAAATTGTCACCCACTTGCTATGAAAAAATCAGAAATCATCAATAACTTCAAATTGGTTGACTTTAAGACTTTTTTGATAACATTTTTGAATCCCTTGGACAAAAATGTTTTTATAAACCAATTTTTGGGAGTAGGGAAGCTCTAGAACTCATTTTACAAACAAAAATGGGTTACAAAAAGTCGCCATTTTTCACCCCCCACCCTCAAATTTTGAGATATAAAAATCAGCATAACTCTGCCAATTTTGGGAATTGGAAGCTCAAATTTTGGGAATTGGCTAACTTTATCATAATCCACACTTGAACAAAATTTCAGAAAAATTGAAGTGGGTAGGTAACATGGCTTGGATGATTTGACATGGAATTACCCATATATAATGTCTGTTGAAACCTCAGAAGATAGAAACAACAAGATCTCACAGAACCTGTTAAATCAAAGTAGCAATTGCTAATTACTCTGTTCACCTTGTATCTTTCTTAGTAAACCTTTTCCCTTATCCTTGATACTCGTGTTTCTTTTCTGTTAACTCTGATACTCGAGTTACAAGTTCATTATTGTTAATGATAGAAATTCTGTTTACTGAAACAAAGGAAAAGTATTCATGTACATAAGGTGGTTTATTTTTTCGGACCATATGACCTTTAGGCACCCCTTTTGCAATCTCGATTCATAAGGAGATATTATTCATTTACACCGTCAAAATCCAGTTGTTTGTTAACGATCTTTAGAGGTTTTTTTTAAATTATAAAACTAACCCCTAACCCCAACCCTAACCACTAACCCTAACCCCTAACAAACAACCAGATTTTGATGGTGTAAATGAAAAACATGTCCTTATGAATCGAGATCGCAAAAGGGGTGCCTAAAGGTCATATGCTCCATTTTTTCTTGTGATTTAGTGAATTTGTAGCCCCCAGTATATTTTCTGAGTATATGCTTAAGTGATATCATTGCTATAACAAATAGTAGTGAGTCTCCTTGCAAAATACCATTTTGGATTTATACTTCTGCTAAGGATTGCCCTCCTGCTGTTAATTGAACTTACCAGTTTTCCATGGCTTTTAAAATTAAATTTACAATCTTGTTGGATATATCACATTTTTAAGTATTCTATAATTCATGTATGTGGGACTATGTCATAAGCCTTTTTGTAGTCGATCCATGCCATTGCAATATTTTTGTGCCTAGTTTTAACTTCTTTGAGTTGATGTGTTGATGAATATAATGTTTTCCTTTTTTCCCCATGCAGCATCCTTTCTGTTTGTACCAATTAAGTGAGTAATATATTTCTTCTTTGATTAGCCAGTCAGTATTTTCCACATCATGAGTAGACAAGTTATTGGTCTATAATTTCTAGAAATGGTCCCTTTTTGTGGGTCTTTCTGGATTAGGCTAGTTATTCCTTTTGTCATCACTTGGCCAATCTTTTGTGGATGGAAGTGAAATTTTTAAACCACAATCCATGTATACTATCAAGCTATAATGTTCGCTAATATTTTGTTTATTTTTTCTGTTTCTTTCTTGACTTTTTTCCACTCTATGTTTCTTAGGGATGGTAATGCACTCTTGTTGTCATTCATGATTTATTGTATAAGTTCTATATCCATTCTCTGTTCTGGTGTTAGTTCCTGTGTTGTTAAGGTAGGTTGTATACGGTTTTGGTTGCCAGCATGTTGTTCACTTTGGTTGATTCCTGATCGATTTGTATTCCTTGATTTTCCTGTCCACATATTTCTATTATCTCGAGATCAGAGAATATTTTTTTTATTCAGGATCATTCTTGCCTGGTCTGCCAGTCTTTGGCTGGTTGTGCTGAAATTATTGTTGTCATTCCAAATCTGAAGCATTCTTTTTCTATATCCTCTCTGTGTTGGGTTGCTCTTAAAATAACAATAGAGTACTTGTGTGTTATTTTCTCTGGTCCACACTTTTCTTTGTCTCTCGGCTGCCACAGCACTGGGTCGTCTCTCGGCTGCCATATCACTGGGTCATCTCGGCTGCACCATCACTGGGTCGTCTCTCGGCGGCACCATCACTGGGTCGTTGCTCGGCTGCCACACGACTGAGTCGTCTCTCGGTTGAGCTACCATTTTTCCATGTATATCTGGAAGAACAAGAAGAGCAACAGCAGCCTACATGCATATAAGGTTGATCATCTACCCCCTGTTTTATACAATGGGTGTACTGATCATTTATATGTTCCGGCGATGATTCATCTGTTGTTGAGTATCTGAAATGAAAAGTTGAGCCAACATTCGCAGGATGCGGATCGGGTCCCCCATGTTGGCCATCAAGGGAGCACCTGCACATCATGTCCCACAGACCCGAAGTCTGCGTTCCACAGCTAATATATTTTAATTCGGACATTTTTCATGAGCTGGTGGTTTAGTGTGGTTATACCCGACCCAGGGGGTTGTTTAAGGCCTGAGCCCCTGTCCCAGGAAAAAAAAAAAAAAAAAAAAAATTGTGTATATTTAACGCAGACAAAATATGCTCCCCACACATCATCAGGCCCAAATACTGGGCGCCCACTCATCCACGATATCACCTATTGATTCCCTTATATCATTTATTGTGCAATCAGGTAAGTGATATCATACATGCCGACCCGCCCCCAAAAAGAGGACCCAGCTATATGTAAGAAACCTACTTTGCAAGGCAATCATTTAACTACGATCACAAAAACACTCAATTATATGGTGCATTTTTTGTGAAACGTACCAAGTTACGAATCGTAATGTGACAATGTTGGTAAGGAGGAGTTAGAACTATTGAGGCTAAAATACTGTATGGTGCGTGCACTGAGAAATGGTGTGAATCTAGAGACCCATTTAAAAAATGACTACGTCATTATAGGACTCTTCCCGATTGTCAACTAATAAATTATTTGTTATTACGAGTTAGTCATAATATTATAAGTGTAGCAGGTATTTCTTACTAGCGTAGCATATGATAGAGAACTCATTTTAGTAAGCATCTTTGTAATATGAATTGCTAATGATTTAGGTTGTATGGAAGGCCTACTTATAATGTTACAGTTCATAGGTGATAGTAACCCCTTACAATTTTTAAGTTTTAACTTAGTTAAAGTCAACCTGCCCCCTTTTCTTGTTGAATAAGAAATCCTAATTATAATAATGTCTTTTTAAAATTATTTATTTATTTATTGTTTCATTTTTATTTTATTTTAAAATATTAAACTTAAATGCATTGATAGTTTATCTTACTGGATGTAAATATCTTCTAGCAATATATTCATCATTGAACTTTGAGTTCGATAGTTTGAACACTTTCTTTTCTTCTTTTTACGATGGGATGGTGTAAGATACGAGTTTTTTTTTAAAACAACAACAAATCAACAGATTAGCAGATTATCGTTTTAGTAAGAGAAGTAATGAGCAATAAAAAAAATAAATAAAAAAAATTATTATTATTATTATTATTATTATTATTATTATTATTATTATCATTGTTGTTGTTGTTTAAATTCTTTTATTCCAATCAATTTTATTTCCAGTGAAACATGAAATTAGCGATAACTAATATTTTTTAAAATCTCGTCAATTATTCATTGTTATTTTTATTTCAAATAAAAACTTTTTAAATGAAAAAGAAAACTTCTAAAAGATCAAGATAATTTTTTAAGTAATAAAAAAAAAAAAAAATTACGATAATTGCTGGCTATCTTCATTTTCTTAATATAATTTTTAATTCTTAAATCTTGTTTAACAAATTCAAATTATATATATATTGATTATATCTGTATATCTATCTATCTATCTATCTATCCATTTTGTACGGTGCTGAGGTTGCTTGAGGTTTCTTCTCTTTTGGGCTTAACGAAGTACCGGCCATCAAATCGTATTTCCTGCTCTCAATATGGATATAAAAACAATTCTTTCAAAGCCTGGCTTCGATCCCGAGCATTGTAAGTAAACAAATTGCATTTTTTAATACAAGTCTTTAAAAAATAATCCCTATTCTTCACATGGAAATATTTAAAATAACCATTATGCATAAGTTTTTACATAATTTTGCCATTGTCATTCGTATTCACCGTTGTTGTGTTTCACGCCTCTTTGATCCATTAAATAAAAAAAAGTTGTCTTTTTTGGGTTTATTTTATTGACACATATAAAATAAAATACTTTGATAAAGACTGTATTTTATTTTTTGTATAAGAAACGAGCTTTCTTCTATTTTTTTAAAAAAGATAAATATTGTTTTATTTTTTCAAAAGATAAATCTTGCATTTTTACGTAACCATAATAGTAAAACAACAAAAAACAAATTGACAGTTTATAATAGTATGAATTTTGCTGATTTGTTTTCTTTCTATGGAAGAAATGCATTAAATATCAAATCTTTGCCTATTTTCTATTTTATTAAAATAGTTTTCAAAATGAAAAATAGAAAAATCAGAAAATAATCTTTATACAAAAATAAGCCTTTTAGATGAACTGGGTACATTTTTAACCTTTCACTGAAAATAGTTTATTATAAAAACAAAACTAGAAATTGCACAATAACAAACACTTTATTTTACTTTTATAGACATTTTTGTTTTAAGGAATTTTTATCCGTAATAAAAAAATTTATTTTGGTATAAATAATATTCAACATGTTTGTGTTGCTTTGCGAAAATAAATCGACCTCACCCTGGAAAACTAATTAGTAAAAATAATAAAAAAAACCTTTTATTTTCCACTTCATTTTATTTATCTTTTTAAAGAAATTGTATTTATTGTCATCCAAAAGATTAAATAATTTTTCTTTCATTATTTTTTATATATTTATTTAAACGATCAGGAAAACAAATTATTTTTGTTTTTATACGAAAAAACTGGCACGTTTCGTTTATAAATTAATGTCGGATTTTGTTTGTTTTTGTACAAACCTTTAATTACTTTCGCACTTACTTATTTTTTCCCTACTTGTTAACATTAAGAGATGAATAAGTTAAAGAGATAAATAAATAAATAACGTCAAAATAATTAGCTATACGTATTTATTTATTTATTGAAGGAAGGAGGAACAGATTGTTTTCATTCATTGGAGCCCGGAAGCCTAAGAGTAAAATATAAATAACACAAGTCTTGTTTTTTTTTTTTTTCCCCTCATTTTAAAAATTTTTTCTTGATAAGGAAAAATGAACTAATTATGTATTAAATTCATTTTTCTTAAAAATAATTTGTATTAGACTTATTTGCTATCTTATGATATAGCGTACACATGTACGATCGAGCCCCCCCCCCTCTATAACATTTCTGTTATGTATTTTTCTACAAAATTTTCTTTGAATAAAAATCAAACTTTCAGAATATAAACAATGTTTTAGGGAAAAGTTGACAGTTTAATGTTTAGAACGGGGGATCAGTTTCCTACATTACTTTTACGTCAAACAGGACACCCCTTGGCCATTTTATTCCATTTTTGGCAACGGTGTTAACCAAACAATGTCCTTTGTGAAAATATGATTCCGTCAATCAGTTTACCTGTTTGCCTGATTAAAACAAAAAAAAAACAAAACAAAAAAACCCCCAAAAACCCAGAAAAGGTGACCACATCTTCAAAAGGGAAAAGTAAAGAAAAGAAGATGCTATGTTGATATATATGGTTGGAGGGCAACTTCCTTAAGGGAAGATAATACATTTTGTTTTAATTTTCAAATTTTCAAACTATTACAAAAAATTAGGGAATTGTTCGATTTTAATGAAATTTTCACTGCTATATTCATTTACGACTTAATTTTATAATGAATAGCTTATTTTATTTTTAAAAAAATTTATGTTGAAAAATATTTTTTTTAAAAACCAAGTTTAATTGAAATTATACTAACACAAACAACTGAGACTAATGTGTCTACCGTTGGATTCAATAATTAATTTCAATGGTTAATTAAATGTATAGTAATTTAGGGTTGTTTTTTTTTTTTTTTTTTTTTTAGCAATATGTAATTAAAAACAACCTTAATCCCCTAAAGTGTAACCCAATTCGCAAAAAAGTTAATTCATACACTGTAGTTAAACTGTCATGGATCACCACCAAATAACTTTCCGTTTTAATTTTGACGAGGATTTGCAATTTTAACCAAAATTTGAAAAAAAAGTTTTTTTATCAATTCAGAATGCGGGGGAGGGTGACCTTTAGGTAATTTGAGGAAAAAATATTTCCAGTCCATAATTTTTACATTTCTAGAAAGATCAAATCCTAAAGAACATACAAGAAAAAAAAATATATATATATAGATTCATTGAATACCCCCAAAAAGTTATTATTGAATATGAATAATTTTAAGACTATTTTACCTATAGACATGACACTAACAGGTACTACCACTTCAGGTAAGGGTGGACTTGGGAGTAATGTCAATGAAGGTACATCAGAAGGAATTCTGCTTTGCTCATGGACAATTTTATGTTGGATGTTCAAAAGTTGGAATCACAGTAATCTTTTCATATACCTACTGCAGGGAAACAAAACTTTGTATTCTGAAGTGCTGAGCTGGCTCACATATTCCAAAGATGCTGATAGGTATGTGTCCTGCGTCCCTGACACAAAAATCTAAAAGGACACAGTAAAATCTTATTCATGCGTCTGAATATTTTTCTTTTTTCTCTTTTTTCAAGCTAACTGTAAATACATTTCAATAGTTTCTTAGATTTGAATTACACAGGATATGTTACAAGGTAGGGGTTAGACGGCTTTAGTTAGGAGTCATAGATTTTCCCGGGGACTCATTCAAAGCAAATATGTGCATCCCAGGATGCACTAAATCAAAAAGCTATCAGTATCACTGTATATTGAGTATGTATACTTCCTGATAGATCACCAAAGTTGTTTCATTTGAGTCTAAGTGCTGCTGCTATACAGTAGTACTGTCATGACTACTGCTTAGAAGAATTGTTGAAAAGTGTTACTGTCCATGTATCCCATTTAAATACAAGGTACCGCGCATTTGATTGGTTGTTGCTAACAACCAATCAGATGAGCGGTATTAGAGTTCTACAACCGTCCCCCCCCAAAAAAAAAAGGCAAACATCTTTTAGCGTCTATTGTTGGTAGTTGTACCAGAGTTTGATCACCTCTGATAGGGTCAGCAGGGCAAGGGAAGTCTGATGCTGGAAGACCTGAAACTTCCCAATGAAACTTGCGGATTACATCACTGACGACAACCACCAGCGCCCTAAATGTAGGAGCGTAGATTTAAAGAATCAACCAGTTTTTAAATGATATTATATCTTATTATAATGGAGATTGTGTATTTTTCTGTCTGTAACCGAAACTATATTCCTACTCAAGTCACAATTCTCTTAGTTATTTACATCACATTCTCCATGATTTTATTTTTATGTAAACCTCAATTATTAATAAAATTGTCTTACATTATTAATACTGTTAACTATGTCTACATACTGACAATATGCAATTATATTTATATATACAACAAAATAGCGGTTTACTGTGTGAACGGGAAGACTAATTTGCATATTAATATTAAAAAATCGAATTTAATAAATATGTGCTTAGTATTATTGATTTCTAACTGTTCGGTTTTATTTTAATGAATATAAGCAAAAATCTCTTCAATGAATCTTAAATGAAATCCATTAACAAAATAAAATAACTGTCATTTTGTTCTTCACTTCCTCTTATAACTAAATACTTAAATTAGAAAAAATAACAATGAAAGACGAGAGTGATGGAAGAGTAAGTTTCAGTTATTCCATTTTTTATTATACTCCCTCTGTTTCAAATCTTTTATTATACTCCCTCTGTTTCAAATCTTTTTATCTGTATTCTTATTTAGTTTCATTAGCCTTTCTAATTTAATACAATATTTTATTACATTAAAACTTAAATACTTGCACCCGGAGGGTGCATATATTTGCTAGTTAATATAAATATTTAAAGTACGCTTTATCTTATCAGAGAGATCAGATTTTCATATGATTGATCTATCTATAGTAGACCATGTCTTTCTTATGCATATATTGATATTGCTTTCTGTGGATGAGATATTATTATCTAGGTATTTGAACTGGTCTATTAACTTCAGAGGCATACCATCTATTGTGGAAATGTCACCATCTTGTTTAAAACATCTGTTTTATCCGAGTTCTCTACATATATATATATATATATATCCTATCCTACTCATGCAGAGTAGTTTGGTAAATATATATATATATATATATATATATATATTTACCAAACTACTCTGCATGAGTAGGATAGGATGTGACACAAGGTCAATTTCTTAAATGGAGTTTAACAGGTTTGAATTCAGAGTTTCCAAACTGGTTACTTAGCCTAGGTAAAAGAGCCCAGTCTGCCCTATTATTTACCCATAGCTGCAGGGAGAATTGTTGAATTCATGCCTTTCCCAAGGGTATTAGTGCTATGTGAAATGCAAACAGTGTTGTCCAAATTTCTCTTATGTCCATTTCCTACGACATTTTCCCTGACATTTGTACATAATTCTATGCACTATACAGGCACCTTTGTTGTGGTGCACCTGAGCACTGTACACAATAATTTCATTATTATTATGTGAGTTTTTCACATTAGCATAGCTGATGTTATTGACAAGTGACAACAAGTCTCCAGGACTCTTCTGAGTATTCTAGCCGATTGCAGCAATGCAGTGGTCTGGATGGTCTTAATTTTTCCTTTGATTTCCAGTTCCTCCAATCTTTTTTCCAGTCTTTTTAGGACTGTTCCAAGTGCACCAACTACTATTGGTATCACTTTGACCCTCATATTCCACACCTTTTTCAAATCTCCAGCAAGGTCCTCCTTCAGCTTCACCCTGTGATCTGCTGGAACCGCAAATCCACCCGTTGACACATCCCTTTTTTTTTTCTTTTTTTTTGTTAAGCAATGCTAGGTATGGTCTCCTGGCTGGGATAAGGTGATCTGTCTTTATCTCGAAGTCCCAGAGATTTTTATGCGTTCCATTCTCAAGAACAGATTCTGGTTTATGCATATACCATTTTGTTGTATGGTCAAAGTTTTATTTTTTTGCATAATTCCAAGTGGATCACCTTCCCAACCCAGTTGTGCCTGGCTTTGTATTCCTGTTGTGCTAATTTGCTACATTATTATTATTATTATAAATCTTACTCTTATTTATTTTTAGTATTTATTGCAATATGCTAAAAATATAAAGAGACATAATCCTTTATGAATATCTGAATAAATTGTCTATTACTTACAATACACAAAGCAGAACCAGAAGTATTTTTATCCTCCATCTTTCCAATAAAAAGCAGGTACAATTAGAAAAATGAAGGATAATACTAGTGAAAATTGTTGATAGAGATGATTGACAGAAATTCATCTCAAAACATATTGGATAAAATCCTATATTTTATATCCAAATAAGGATAAACAAAAAAGCATACAAACACAATTCTTTTTTCCAAACTCAAAGAAAAGTGATTAAAAAATATTTATAAATTTGTCAGAGTTCAATTGGATAAAAATCATCGTGCTTAAAACTACATCGGCGCTTAAGTGACAAAATAAAATATCGAGATTGGAGCCTTTTTGTTACGTATAAGTACAGACAAAAAAAATCAACAAAGGGTTAGATTCCATTGCTGCTCCGAGACGACACTACACACATTCTATCTCTGCTCCGAGACGACACTACACACATTCTATCTCTGCTACGACACTACACACATTCTGTCTCTGCTCCGAGACGACGACACTACACACATTCCGTCTCTGCTCCGAGACGACACTACACACATTCTGTCTCTGCTCCGAGACGACACTACACACATTCCGTCTCTGCTCCGAGACGACACTACACACATTCGTCTCTGCTCCGAGACGACACTACACACATTCCGTCTCTGCTCCGAGACGACACTACACACATTCCGTCTCTGCTCCGAGACGACACTACACACATTCCGTCTCTGCTCCGAGACGACACTACACACATTCCGTCTCTGCTCCGAGACGACACTACACACATTCCGTCTCTGCTCCGAGACGACACTACACACATTCCGTCTCTGCTCCGAGACGACACTACACACATTCCGTCTCTGCTCCGAGACGACACTACACACATTCCGTCTCTGCTCCGAGACGACACTACACACATTCCGTCTCTGCTCCGAGACGACACTACACGATCGCAGGCACTAAACTTTCAATCGAAGAGACAGATGTCTCAAAAGTAACTTTGAGCAAATATTTCGACTTACTGATTACCAAAACAAACGTCAACCTTCTGAGTCAGAGATTACTACTATCTACCATCACCGTGCTACTGTGAGTAACATCACAATTCCATTTCACAGGCCGTATTCACCTAAAACTTTAATTTTCCATTTGTCCACTTCTTATCGAACTTTTGCTAATTTTTGCATTCATATTAGTCTTTTGAACATTCACATATTTTGATTTATACAAATTTATTCTCAGAATAAATTTATTTGTTATTTTATTAAATTTATTTTTATCTTTGTCATTTCTCCATATTTTCTGCCTAAACTGTGTCTAGTTGTTTTATCGTCTTTTAAATATAATTTGTGAAGTTGGAACATGCAACACTGGCATTTACAAACATATTTTGATTTGTATTATCTGTGTTATTTGGACTATTGTCCCCATCTTCATTGTTATTTGTACAACGTTTCAGCCGATATGCCCTCTGGCCTTCTTCAGGTATTTCTTTTCGGACTCAGGAACCTTTTTCTTGGACTCTGGAACTTTCTTGTCGTAATTGGGAGTTGTACAAATAACAATGAAGATGGGGACAATAGTCCAAATAACGCAGATAATACTAATCTTCAAGCCTCATCTCAAACATTCAGAGAAATAATATTTTGATTTATACAAATTTATTCTCAGAATAAATTTATTTGTTATTTTATTAAATTTATTTTTGTCATTGTCATTTCTCCATATTTTCTGCCTAAACTGTGTCTAGTTGTTTTATCGTCTTTTAAATATAATTTGTGAAGTTGAAACACACAACACTGGCATTTACAAACATTACAGCAGATAACAGCAATTTTTGAGGGGAATTGTTCTAATCAAATCTGTGCATATGACCAATTGAAAATCAAAGCTGTCCGCCATTTTCCAAGATGGCCACCAAATTAGTCGGCCAAAGTTGACATTTTGCTTTAGAAGTATTTGTAGTTGTCTGATTTGCATGTTCTAGGTGTGGATTCATATGTTTTCAAAACTGCTGGAGTAGATTTTAATGTTCACAAAGCATTATGACACATATTTTTCAAGATTTGATTGTTTATAATAATGCAAACCAACATATATTTTTTTCAAGATGGCCACCAGATTATCTGTTTTTTTTTCATTTTCTAAGCTTTGTACTGACTAGTAAATGTTTAAACCATGCCACTGCTACTGCTCACTTATGTGGCTGCAGAGGGATATGCAGGGGATCACTGACTATAAGCACTTCCATCTTTCTTTGCAGCCTTTCTTACAGGAACACTCGCTGCAATAGGGTGTTGTGATGTCTGAAATCTTTTTGTTTTCAGTTATCTAAGTTAAATGTTTAAAAATGCATTTTGTAATGAAAGTAAATGAAATGAGGTTGGTCTCTCTACAGAGGCATTATTGCTGAAATGCTCCTTTTTAAATGGATGGCTCTGTTTCTGTATTGCATAGTAAGTTGATCCATAGAATGCTGTGACTATTAGCCATATCCTCAGTGAGGAACACTTCCTCCAACTAAGAATGTTCTCTCTTTTTTTTTTTTTCAAACTGCCCTGTCGGTGGGGCGTTAGAATGTACTGACTGCAGATGGGTAAGACTGCCCCAATGGGGCCACCTGTTGACTGTGGGTGGTGACCCATGATGCTTAACTCTTAATGTTCTATACCGCCTCATTCCACCCGGCCGGAAGTCACATTTATTTTCCTAATCTACCCCAAATGATAGCCTTTGTTTAAATGTAATATTAAACATATTTAGAAGTCTTTGATTTAAGGGAAATAACAGGTAACTTTAAATGAAAAGGCCATTTTTAGCCATTTTTTGATAAACCCTTATAGGAATGGGGATGTGAACTTTGTTTAAATGTAATATTAAACATATTTAGAAGTGTTTGATTTAAGGGAAATAACAGGTAACTTTAAATGAAAAGGCCATTTTTAGCCATTTATTGATAAATCCTTATAGGAATGGGGATGTGGACTTTGTTTAAATGTAATATTAAACATATTTAGAAGTGTTTGATTTAATGGAAATAACAGGTAACTTTAAATGAAAAGGCCATTTTTAGCCATTTATTGATAAATCCTTATAGGATTGGGGATGTGGACTTTGTTTAAATGTAATATTAAACATATTTAGAAGTGTTTGATTTAAGGGAAATAACAGGTAACTTTAAATGAAAAGGCCATTTTTAGCCATTTATTGATAAATCCTTATAAGATTGGGGATCTGGAGTTAGAAAATTCTCAACAGGATATTAAGAGTTAAAGATAGAACCCAGGTGGTTGAGCAGTCCACAACTTGCAATACTCCACATTGACCTTTACTTGGGCTAGACGGGCGGTCGGAGAGGCCCCCTCTGATCAATCGGTTGGTCACGTCAAGCCCTAGCACCTATATGATTGCCCCAACCCTATTGTCCTTATGGCAAGCCCCAACTCTTTTTATCATATGGGTGCTAGAAGGCGGTGGTTGGGGGGTCTACATGTCCTGGGAATAACGTTAAACTCTATCTGATGGTGAGGTTCCAGTTCTGGAGGTTTGGGGAATGTGGAGCACCCCTTCATCACCATTGCTCCCTAGTCCACTCTGACCTGGTGTGGTAATACCTGTTAGGGTCCCATCTATGGGTTAAATAGAAAAATGTATTTATAAAAGAAATTGAGTATGGACCTGATGTAACCAAGCTGAAATAACAATAGTGTTTGTCCCAATACAACATGGTTGAAACAATGGCAAAGTTTTTATATCTATTTTGCCTATAATTTTAATTTTTTCCTTCTTTCTTTAGATTGTTTTTATAATAACTAGCAAAAAAAAAAAAGAAAGAAATCCCCCTGAGTGGTGTAAAAAAAATAATATTTGAAAGTTATTGCCTGAGGGTGTGGGGATTAAAAATCAAATGCCAGAGATTTTGTACCATAAGTAAAATCATCAAATTTATTTATGGAGTAAAAAAAAAAATTAAACAATTTAAAATGGAACTTTAGTTCTGATAACTTTAAATGTACAAGGTGAATAAAAAAAAAAAAAAGATTTTTTTGTCCTTTTTGACACAGCTTGTATTCTGAAAAAAAATAATGTTCCATTCATTGTTCATTTCTATCTTGGTAAATACAGCTACAATCTTGATACTTTTATGACACACCCTGTATATTAGAATAAAACAAATATATAAATATATAATAACAGGCATGTATTTATCAAAATTTGTTTTTAAAAAACAATGAGGTTTGTCTAAGGTTGCATACTCAAATTTTGTGTGTATTTATTCTATGTGATGATGATTTTGGTTAATGTTACATCAGCAGTGACATAATTTTGGTTACAGACAAATAGAGACCTAATCTCCATTATTAATAGATTTTCTTTTTTTTCTCTCTTTTCAGATGTTAGCAATTTATCTTCTCAAGAAGGAGAGGACATGTTATTGGAAACAAAACAAAATGTCCAGATTCTTGCAGATGAAACTGCTCAAGCTCTCAAAAAGAATGTTTACAAAAATTACTCGCAATTCATTGAGACAGCAAAAGAAATTTCAGGTAAGATATTTCAGGCAAGTTTTGTATCCAAAAGTTTGGGGAGGATTTGAAAAGATAGATTAATCTGCTTATCCATCAAATTATCCAGTGTTTCCTGTAAGTTTTCGGATATTTCACTCATAACTTTAATTTACATATATGATTGTCCCAGCCGTATACATGGAATTGCTCTCATGGTAAACACGCAACACTTTTTTTTATCATATTGGTGCTAGACAATGGTGACTGTTAATACACACAAAGTTAATAAAAATGAATTCTACCAATTTATTGATACACATAAAATTAATGATAATTATTTCTTTAATATTTATTGATACACATAAAATTAATGAAAATTATTTCTTAAAAAAATTGTGTGTGTGTGAGAGAGATAAAGAAAGAGAGAGAGAGATAAAGAGAGAGAGATAAAGAAAGAGAGAGAGCGAGAGATAGAGAGATAAAGAAAGAGAGAGAGAGAGAGAGATAGAGAGAGAGAGAGAGAGATAAAGAAAGAGATAAAGAAAGAGAGAGAGAGAGAGAGATAAAGTAAAGTTATGCCTTGACTTGCGTGTTCCAACTTACAATTTTTCTGAGCTGTTGCTTTGTCAACTTTTTTGCTCTGTGCTGAGAGCTAAAATTTGAAGTACGGGCAAACTTCAGATACGCTTATGTTAATAAGTTCACTAAAAACATTTAATTTTCCAAATTTATTACGTCATTTATAAAAAGAAAATAAACATATTACAGCACATTGGATTACATTTGAGTACTGAACAGGCTCATCATTGCTTAACTTTTTATTTACTAAGCCTTATTTAGTCTGACATAGGCTTAGATTGCTTACAATACCTTGCTGTTACTAAGTGGTCACCTATTTGAGTACTGAACAGGCTCATCATTGCTTAACTTTTTATTTACTAAGCCTTATTTAGTCTGACACATAGGCCACATACTTAGAATACCTTGCTGTTACTAAGTGGTCACCTATTTGAGTACTGAACAGGCTCATCATTGCTTAACTTTTTATTTACTAAGCCTTATTTAGTCTGACACATAGGCCTTAGATTGCTTACAATACCTTGCTGTTACTAAGTGGTCACCCATCTAAATCTAAATAAAACAGACGAAATGTCTATATATATATATATATATATATATATATATATATATATATATATATATATAATCCAAAAGTCCAGAGAAGAAATCTTCCTTACGACATAGGTTTTTTTTTAAAAACAACTTGTCGCAGTTTAAGAGCTCAATGTGCGCTCTTATTTTTAGAGTCACAGAGCAAATTTATAATTAAATAAATAACAAAAGACTTAGAGATTCTGCATTATAGACTATTTCAGGGAGCTTAGACAAAAATGTCGGGAGAATTAGACATTTTTGTCTAAGCTCCCTGAAATAGTCTATAATGCAGGATCTCAAAGTCTTTTGTTATTTCTTTAATTATATATATGAGGTTAAGTAAACAAGCAAATGTGTTTATTTTTATATGGCTTTAAGCCGACAATTTTTGGAGGATATCTGCTTAATTGAAGTTGTACCTAATTTTGAAAATTAATTAGTTAATAATTAATGAATTTAAGGCGGGCATATATGTTCATATTGTTTACTTAACCTCATACTGTTGTGTAGCAAGTCAATAAAAAGTGGAATATAAATAAGTTTCAAAACGAACGAAGAATGTGGAATTGGCAAGCTAGTGTAACGGTTAGAGACTTCGCCTGTCAGCTTGACAGTCGAGGTTTCGAGTCACACACGGAGCAGTCTCCCATGTCTATAACCTTGCTGATGAGACATAATAGGTCGAAATGTACATTCAGCGATTGACATTTTTTCAATTCGTTTAGCCATACATTTGAACATATATGCCCGCCTAAAATTCATTAATTATTAACTAATTAATTTTCAAAATTAGGTACGACTTCAATTAAGCACATATCCTCCAAAAATATATATAAATATATATATAAATTTAAAATAGAAATTAGAAGGCAATTGACAATGCAATGGAGTAGGTGATGAAAATGATGTTTATTAACCTGTTTCCTAAATATTTTCGGGACAAACCTTTGAAAATGGGATTTTACCCCGAAAATTTTTTAGGAAACAGGTAAATAAACATCATTTTCATCACCTACTCCATTGCATTGTCAATTGCACCTGTTCAGCACTACAATGCATATGTACAGAAGATATATATATATATACACATATATATACACATATATATACATACAGAGATTGATTTTTCTCAATTTGTTTAGCCTTACATTTAAATAGTTAAATCCTGCCTAATTAATTATTAATGAATTAACTTTCAAAAAATTAGGTTCGACTTCAATTAAGCACATATTCTCCCAAATATATTGTTGGCTGAAAATAGCCATATGTTTGTTTACTTCTCGTAAGTTTGTGTGAAGTCACTTAAGAGGAATATTAATACTACTACTTAACAAAGCGTAGAAAAACCTGTGAGGTCTGTTTGGTGTAGGGGTAAGACGCTTGCTTGTTAATTTGACAGACAGGTTTCGAATCACGCACGGGGCGGTCTTCGTATCTATAGCTCTGCTGATGAGGCCTAATAGGCCAAAATGTACATACAGAGATTGGTTTTTCTCGATATATATATATATAATTTACCAAACCCCTCTGCACAAGCAGGATGTAACACTAGGTCAATTTCTTAAGCAGAGTTTAGGAGGTTTGAATTCAGAGCTTTCCTTCTCCTAGACTGGTTGCCATACCAAGATTGAAGAGCTCAGTTTGCCCTACTATTTACCCATAGTTAAAGGGAGAATAGTTGGATTCATACCTTTCCCAATTAGTGCTAGTGCTATGTGAAATGCAAACAGACTCATTCAGACTTTGAGATTTGAACTCATCCTGCATTTCCTATAATGGTAAACATTACACTAGTCACCTTGAAACGTTGTGTATATAACAATAAAGATGAGGACAACAGTCCCAAAAAATCTAAATAATTAAAAATATCATAAAAAGGTGAGAGAAATAAAAAAGAAAAAAAATGAATGAAAATAACAAGCAATGCGAGAAAGAATTTTAATTTTTTTCAGGGAAATTTGCATAAGATGGCCAGAAAGTTTCTCTTTACTATAGTAATTATATTGTAAACTGAACCCCCTACCACCAAAAAAATATTTTTCAAAAGTTTACTGCATCTAGTGGTGAGGTTCCAATTCTAGAGCTTCTAGGGCAGAAAGTGAGGGTTCTCTTTTTTTATTGTTGGCGATCTTCCATCTATTTTAGACAATGGCGTAGTTTTTTTTTTTTTTTTTTTTTTTTTTTTTCTCTCTCTCTCACTTACAGCTACGTGAGTGGCTGAACAGACCGATCCTCGAATGGCAGTCTCTGGTGCAATGGCTGCAAACAAAATGTGATGCTTTCTGTAGGTGTTGGGGAGCTGCTGTTACTCCTTTCTTTTAGCTCTCTTTTCTGTGGCAGCTTTTTTCCTCTCTTCTTCACTTTTGTTTTGTTCCTTATTTGACGAGGAGGCGCCAGGTTGCACGGTCTTCTGCACAAGCCTCCCACGTGTCTATGTCGATGCTGCATGTCTTTAGGTCTCTCTTGCAGACATCTTTAAAGCGTAGGCGTGGTCTCCCTGCCGGTTGGGTGTCCTCCACTAGTTCACCATACAGTAGGTCTTTGGGGATGCTGCCTTTGTTCATCCTCCTGTATAGTAATTATATTGTAAACTGACCCCCCTACCACCAAAAAAATATTTTTCAAAAATAACAAATTTCTAGAGAACTGAAACTCTTTATTGACTGAAAACATCAAATGTTTCTTTGTCTTGGGTTAAACTGCATCTAGTGGTGAGGTTCCATTTCTAGAGCTCTCTTACCCCCTTCATTACTCTCAGGTTCAGTGGTAGTACATGTTAGGGTCCCATTTATAGGTCAAAAAGATTTTTAAAAATGAGTTTTAAAATGTGTTTTAAAAAACGTTTTACAAAAATTTGAATATTTAACAAGAATGAATAAAACAAAAATGTCTTCAGCATAAAATAACCTAACAAGGGTTGACATGCTGTGAGATAAAAAAAAAAAAAAATTTTCATAATCCATGAATTAAGATTTAAGACTATTTTCTTTGAATTACAGGTGTATATTTAATAGTCTGACAATTAAATAATTTAATTCTGATTTCGGACTACATAACAAAACTATGCATTCGTTTAAAATTTTTTATGTTAGTTTTATTCTGTATGAACTGCATATGTGTTCCTTTAGTATTTATAACCTACTTTGTTAAACTTATTATTCATAACATACTAGACGAAACATGACTTGTTGGGTCACCCATTCAGCTCTTGGTAGGTAATTGGGATTAGGGAAAAGTGAGTTTGCAAGGCAAATTAAATTTAAAAAAAAAAAATTCATCCAGAGAATTTAAAAAAGATTTAAAAAAAAAAAAAAAAAAAAATCATTTTGTGAGATTTCTAAAAAAGGGGATGTTTGACTTAATTTAAATTTATTAAGAGCCAAGATGTTAGCTTGGCTAGTTGCTTATGAAACTTAAAATACAAATAAGTTTCAAACTCTCTCATCTCTCTCTCTCTCATCTCTCTCCTCACTGAGAAACTAACATATATAACAAGAGATACTCAAGATATACATAGAGAGGGGGAAAAGTGATGGGAAGTAAAAAATGGGTCAGTTTTTGACTTAATTGCAAATTACAACTCATTAGAACCAATTAAAATAGATTTTTTTTTTCAAACATGAATTAATTCTAGAACTAAGGAATAATTTATTATAACTTTCATGTGATTAAACTAAACAGTAAAAAAGCCTTTAGGAGACAAACATATTTTGTTTTTGTAAAAAAAACAACAAGTTATTTATCAACTGCTCCCCCCCACACTTCCCCTTCTGCCTTACCCCCACCCCCAGATCTTTCCATAGCTCTGGGGGGGGGGGAGTAGTACCATCCACGTTAGGAACCACTGTTGTAGACAAACAGTAGAAGGAAAGCTCTGAATTCCGCTTAATAAATTGACCTTGTGTCACATCCTACTCATGTGGAGGGGTTGGTGAATCTTATTATAATGGAGATTGTGTGTCTGTCTGTAACCAAAACTATATCACTACTCACGTCACAATTCCATTAGTTATTTACATCACATTCTCCATGATTTTATTTTTTATTTAAACCTCAATTAATAATAAAATTGTTTTATATTATTAATACTGCTGACCATATCTATATACTAATAACATGCAATTGTATTTGTATATACAACAAAATAGCGGTTTACAGTGTGAATGGGAATTCTAATTTGCATATTGATATTAAAAATTTGATTTTAATAAATATGGGCTTAATATTATTGATTTCTAATTGTTTGGTTTTATCTTAATGAATATGAGCAAAAATCTCGTGGATAAATCTTAAAAGAAATCCATTGACAAGAAGAAATAACTATCATTTTATTCTTTACTTTCTAATTTAACGAAATAGGAAAATTTTGCAATCAAAGATGAGAATGATGGAAGAATAAGTTTGAGTTGTTCTATTTTTCGATTATATCCCCCACTGTTTCAAATCTTTTTATCTGCATTCTTATTTAGTTTCATTTGCCTTTCTAATTTTATATGATATTTTATTACATTAAAACTTGCACCCGGAGGTTGCATATATTCATTAGTATGTGTAGAAAGTTTTGTAGAAAAAACAAGATGTTTAAAGTTTTGCTAACAGAAATCTGTTTCGACCATATGTGGTCTTTATCAAAGCAACATTGTAAACGTAAAAACGAAATAAATATATCATTAATCACGAGGCACAGAACGCTCTCGATCAGTACCACATACGGTCGAAACAGATTTCTGTCAGCAAAACTTTAAACATCTTGTTGTTTTTTCTACAAAACTTTCTACACATATTGTCGGATTCATATCCATTTTACCTTTCATTCATTATTATTGTTACGTTTAATCAAATGATCAGCAAGTAGAAACCTGTAGAATATTCTTAGAGACTCTCTGACGCCAAAGCTGAGGTTGAGAATCACAGAAATTGACCCCAAAGTTTACCGGAACAAGAATAATTCTGCTTCGTCATGGCATGTAGCCGACTTTGCGGAGAAGAGGAAGGCAGAGAAACGAACAACTGATACTACACTTGTTGCTTTACTCACGTACGCCAAGCTACCGGGAGACAGGTGGCGTCATGATTTGGGGGAAGGAAAGAGATCCCTATCATCAGTTTCAGTTTAGCACTCGGGATCCGGTCGGCAACACCGTAGAATTCATTTACCTCGTTGGGGGCGGGAGACGAGCGTTCTCATGAAGAAGGGTACTACTACCAAGAGAAATTTAACCCCATGAAAAAAATACAGAAGATGAATCAACCCGTAAAAGATAAGTACAAACTTCTTTCGTTGTGAAAATTTGTTAATTCATATGAAGAAATTCCGCCAAATGACATTATAAATCCTAGCCTGTCGGCGTCTGTATCGTGATCCTCCCAGCTTACAAATTTGAATTAAATGTTATGTTATAAATATATATATATTGTCTTGTTATTCATTGCCAAGCCTTGCATGTACCCTCTCATTTTTCTTTGGTATCTCTGATGGAAAAATGTTGTATATCGTCGAAACGATAGGTGAACGTAACAGTATGTATAAGATTCTAATTTTAATGATTATTGTTTAATATTGATTTCCCATGTTATATTGTCACATAAATATTGATAACCATTTTTCTCTTTTTTTTTTTTTTTTTTTTTTTTTTTTTAAGTGTTGGAAGGAGAGATGTACCAGTTAAGTCATATGCTGACAGAACAAAAAAGCTTGATGTCCTCTATGATGGAGATGTCTCTTATCAGCGATAAAGGTGAGATTTTTAAAAAGTTTTTATACATTTAAGGGCCGGTTTAGCTCAGTCGGTAGAGAACTATGCGTCTGTGTGTGTGTGTACAAATTCATATGTTAGGGCCAGGTTAGCTTAGTCGGTAAAGTGTTCGGCTAGAAACCACAAGGTTCCTAATTCAATACCGGCCCTCACCAACTCAGCGTATGAGTAGCACAGAGATCTGTGCAGTAGAGTAAGGAGCTGATGGTAGAAGTAGTGCTCCGCCTTAGACGCCAAAAAACAATCTCCTTGGTCTAGCGCTAGTGAAAAAGGGATAGACTCCCTCGCTATCTGGCTGATACCGACTTTAGGTCACCCCGGCACCTTTTTTACATAGATCCTCCTTTTATGACTGTAATTTTGTTTTTCGTCGATGATGATTAAAATCTGACATTTTTATTTTAGAGTACCAAAGCCAAAAAAAAAAGAAAAAACAAAAGGAGCCCCCATTTTAAAACTAACCATTTTTACAAAATAAAAACTTTTAGAATATACACATTGAAGTGAATATTAAAATAAATAAATAAAATATATTTAGTATTGTAAAATAACGGGTGCAAGAAAAATAAAACATTTATTGCAAAAACACGGACATAAAATGAGGGTTCAGTTTATTTTATGGTAGGACTTTATTAGCGTGAAATTCAACCAGCCCCGTCCAGAATTTGAACTCATATTGATGTATCCATTTCTTACGAGGATAATAATTAAACAAAGGGCACCTCCCCAGTGTGTGTGTCTATGTATGTATATATTATATTTATCCAACCCCTACCCACAAGCAGGGTTTGAGTACCATCTATAGATCAAATAAATCTGTTTAAATTATTTGTATTCAATTAGACCATGTCCCCAAAAATTTTTTTAGAAACAGCTACACTAAAAATGTATATATAAACATACAATGTACATAATTCCCTAATGTTAAGGCATAAAATAACCCTAGATTGGTTGCTATGCCGTTAAAATCGATCAATCTTTCCTTCTTTGGCTGTATCTTCTTTTTCTTTCTCTTATTTTTTCTTCTAGTTTTTAGTACTCATTGTTGTTTCTGTCTAAATGTTGTACAAACATGGAATATTTGTCTGAATTTTTGAGATGAGGCTTAATGTGTTATTTTGATTATTTTTGGGGGGGACTGTTGTCCTCATCTTTATTGTGAGATATACATACACAATGTTTCGATCATCATGAATTCGTCAACTCTTGGTTTGCTCAATAGTTAAATTATTCTAAATGATTTCCATATATAGCACCATATATATTTTATCATATGCCTAGACTATGTACTCTGAACTTCACTAGATAACATAAAAGAAAAAGGATTCACACTAAGAAAGGCAAGAAGCAGGTGATACTCCGCACAAACTGTCACAGATGTAGACTATGCTGATGACCTCGCACTTGTTGCAGATGCACAGGCTGAAGCACTTCTACACAGCCTGGAGGAGGCAGCAAAGAACGTCGGCCTTTATGTGAACTCTGATAAAACTGAGTTCATGAGCTTCAAAAAGCAAGGAGACATCTCCACACTTGACGACAAGCCTCTTAAGTCAGTAGAACCATTCACATACCTAGGTAGTAATATCTCATCCACAGAAAGCGATGCTAACACTCAAATAGAAAAGGCATGGTTGGCCACCAACAAATTATCAGTCATATGGAAATCCAATCTCCCCGACAAGCTAAAGAGACGTTTCTTCCAGGCTGTGGTTGTGTCAGTACTGCTATATGGCTGTACCACCTGGACCCTAACAAAGCGCCTTGAAAATAAGTTAGATGGGAACTGCACCAGAATGCTGTGAGTGGTCCTGAATAAGTCGTGGAAGCAGCACCCCACAAAAAGCAACTGTATGGCCACCTGCCCCCCTCTGACAAACCATACGAGTAAGATGGGCTAGGCATGCAGGACACTGCTAGAGAAGCAAGGACGAGATCGTAAGTGACGTACTACTGTGGAAGCCAGCACATGGGCATGCTAATGTGGGCCGCCCAGCCAGGACCTACATTGACCAACTATGTATGGATGCTGGCCGCAGCGCAGAGGAGCTACCAGAGTCGATGAATGATAGGGAAGGTTGGTGAGAGATCGTCATGGATATCTGTGCAAACTGCTCGACATGATGATGAAATGATTTCCCTAGTTGAATCATTGCTATGCTTGTTAAGTCAAAGTGTTAACTCTTGTAGTGGAGTGAAAGCGATCTATTCTAATGGATTAAAAGGAACATTATCATTCTCTCTGCCTTACTTTGTCCCCTATCACCTCTTTCCTGCCACGAGTTTAATTTGTATCTATATATATAGATACAAAGATACATGTGCAGATGTACATATATATATATGGGCAAATGGCAACGTGTTCAAAAATCACCAATGAACAGACATCCAAGCTTATGTGCCCAGATACATAAATAAATACTTCCAACACTATAAAAAAAGATTTTTAAAGAAAGCCTCAGTATGTGTTTTAAATAAATATGTTGTCTTGTAGCCAACCAGTGCCTTTCAAAAACCTCACTAGGTGTTTTAAATAAATATGTCGTCTTGTAGCCAACCAGTGCCTTTCAAAAACCTCAGTATGTGTTTTAAATAAATATGTCGTCTTGTAGCCAACCGGTGCCTTTCAAAAACCTCAGTATGTGTTTTAAAAAATATGTCGTCTTGTAGCCAACCAGTGCCTTTCAAAAACCTCAGTATGTGTTTTAAATAAATATGTCATCCAATTTTCATATAGCCATGTCCAAAATCTAAACATCTTTCAATGGATTCAAATACATTGGAACTTATGCAGCTCAAAAGTGCCTGGTATCAGTCTGGAATTCTTTCTTAGTAGTCCTTGAAATAGTTGAACAGGATGGTTTGCCCATAGCAATAGTCTCTGGCAGCTGTTGTTGAAGAGAGGTCTATATTTAACTCTTAACATCCTATACCACCTTATTCTACCCAACCAGAAGTCATATTTGTTTTCCTAATCCACCCCAAATGATAGCCTTTGAATTTAGAAGTGTTTGATTTCAGGGAAATAACAGGTAACTTTAAATGAAAAGGCCATTTTTAGCCATTTATTGATAAATCCTTATAGGAATGGGGATGTGGACTTTGTTTAAATGTAATATTAAACATATTTAGAAGTGTTTGATTTAAGGGAAATAACAGGTAACTTTAAATGAAAAGTCAATTTTTAGCCATTTATTGATAAATCCTTAGAGGAATGGGGATCTGGACTTTGAAAATTTTCAACATGATGTTAAGAGTTAAGCACTTGGGTCTCCATTTCCATGCTTGGTTTTGTATGGATTTACTTAAATAAATTATATAAAGTAAAACATGAATTAAAACAGAAGTGAAATTACTAAACTTTATGGAGCTAAACAAAACTCCGCTACAAGGTGTGGGAGTGGGGTGTGGTTTAAATCAAAATTCATATAGCTTGTGTTAGGAAGTGCCTGGTGTAATGATTAAAGTCATGGGAAATGGACTTGTCACCCTGAGTTCAAATCCTTGACGTGGTAATTGCATTTCACTTAGCGCTACTGTGCTCTTTAGCCTTGGTTAGGCAACCGGTCTAGGTGAAGTAAAAAAAAAAAAGAAAATATATATTATGTAGCTACGTAATATATATTCTTTTTTTTTTTTCTTCCACATCCGCGTATTTTCACATTATTTCTCGTACAAACATTATTGTCACGGGTATGCTTCTCTGATGAGACGTGACCGAAAAAAGATATCTTTTTCAGAAGGGAAAAAAAAAATTAGTGAAATTGTATTTATTATAACATCTCACAATGCACACGCTTTTTAAAACCATTTTCAAATTTGCTCGTACCACAATCTATTCATCTGTATATATATATATATATATATATATATATATATATAATATATATAAAGCATTATTTGTAGTGAAAGTACATATATATATATATATATATATATATATATATTAATAAATTTTTACTTGAAGGCACTTACAACGCATGTATCGCATAAAAGTCGATACTTTTTCTTATAGAAAATGAACTTGACAAGTGTAATCCCAGCAAAGGATGGCTCGGTGCGTAGAATACCGTACAGACTGTTTCGACTTTATTAAGTCTCATCTCATTATAAGAAAAAGTATCGACTTTTATGCGATACATGCGTTGTAAGTGCCTTCAAGTAAAAATTTAATATATACTTTATTCAGCAACGTTTCTAAATAAACAAACATCCAAAAATCTATATATATATATATATATTATGGTGTTAATATATGTGTGTGGTGTGTATTATATGATTAATGTGGGTGTTATATTGTGTGTGTGGTATATATATAATATGATTAATGTGTGTGTGTATATTATATATATATATATATATATATAAATTAAGTGTGTGTATATATATATATAATATTATAATATTAATGTGTGTGTATATAAATATATATATAATTAATGTGTGTGTGTATATATATATATATATTATATAATTATGTGTGTGTATATATATATATATATTAGATTAATGTGTGTGTGTGTGATATATATAAGTATATATATATATATTAATTGTGTGTGTATATATATAGTAATATATATAATTATGTGTGTGTAATATATATTATATGATATATATACATTAATGTGTGTGTATATATATATATATATGTATATATAATTTAAATGTGTGTGTATATATATATATTAATATATATATGAATGGTTGTGTATAATATATATATAATTAATGTGTTTTGTGTGTGTGTGTAGTATATATATAGTAGTATATAATTAACTGTGTGGTGTATACTATATATATAGTTAAGTTGTGTTTGTGGTGGTGTGCTGTATATAGTATATATATAATATATAAATTAATGTGTGTGTATATATATATCATAATTATGTGTTTGTGTGTGTGTGTATTATAATAGTAGTATATAGATAATTAATGTGTGTGTATATATATATATAAGAATGTAGTTTGTGTGTGGTGTGTATATATACTATATATAGTATATGTAGATTAATGTGTGTGTCTATATATAAATTATAGTGTTGTGTGTGTGTGTATATTCATATTATATATATAAAATGTGTGTATATATATATATTAATGTAATGGTTGTGTGTGTGTATAGTATAGTATATATACTATATCATATAATTAATGTGTTTGTGTGTGTATATATATATATTAAGTGTGGTTTGGTGTGTATATATATATATAATGTAATGTATTTGTGTGTGTGTATATATATGATATATATATATAGTTATAATATAATATACTGTAGCACATAACACATTAATTATATATATATATATACACGCACACACATAAACACATTAATTATATATATAAATATATATACACACACAACACATTAATTATATTATATAATATATATATATAGTATATTTAATTCTTAATGTGTTTGTGGTGGTATATTAATGTGTTTGTGTGTGTGAAGTATATATGATATATAGCTATATATAATTGTGGTTTTGCGTGTTATTAATATATTATAATTGCTGTTTTGTTGCGTGTATATTATCCTATTGTAAGTAATTAATGGTTTAGTGTGTGTATTAAATATATATATAATAATATATATATATATAATGTGTGTGGTGATTAATATTATATTTGTGTGTTTGTATATATGTGTAATGTTATTATATATATATTTGTGTGTGTTGTGTATATATATTGTGTTTGTATATGTGTGTGATGTTGGGTATATATATTTGTGTTTGATAATGTGTGTGTGTGTGTGTAATGTATTTTGTTGTATATGTTGGTGTGTTTGTGTATATATATTTGTGTTTTATATGTGTTGTGTGTGTGTGGTATATAATTTTGTGTTTGTATACTGTGTGTGTGTGGTGTATATATCATTGTTTTGTATATGTGTGTGTGTGTGTTGTGTAATATTAGTTTGTGTTTTGTATAATGGTGTTGGTGTGATATATATATATATATATTTGTGTTTGTATATGTGTGTGTATATATATATATGATATATTTGTGTTTGTATATGCTGTGTGTATTACTATATATATTAACTAGTTTGCTGTTTGTATAGGGTGTGTATTAAATATATATTTATTATTGTGTGTTGATATGTTGTGTATATATATATATATACGTAGATTGTGTTTTGTATATGTTGTGTGATAGTAATAGTATATATATTTGTGTTGTTATATGTGTGTGTATATATATAATATATATATTGTGTTTGTTATGTGTGTGTATATATAATAATTATATTTCGTGTTTGTATATTGTGTGTATATATTATATATTTGTGTTCGTATATGTGTGTGTATATATGTATAGTTATATATTTGGTGTTTGTATATGTGTGGTGTATATATATATATTATATTGTGTTGTATATGTGGTTGTATATATATAGTATTATATACTATGTGTTTGTAATGTTGTGTTGTATATATATATATTTGTGTTTGTATATGTGTGTGTATATATGTGTATATATTGTGGTGTGTATATGTGGTGTTGTAGTGTCATATATATATATATTAATATATTTGTGTGTGTATATGTGTGTGTGTGTATATATATATATTATACTTGTTGTGTGTATTTGTGTGTGTGTGTATTATATATATATATTTTGTGTGTGTGTATATATATATATATATATATTTGTGTGTGTATAATGTGTGTGTATAATAATATATAGTTGTGTGTGTATATATGTGTGTGTATATATATTATATATTTTTTGTGTGTTATGTGTGTGTATATATATATATTTGTCGTGTGTATATGTGTGTCGTAATATTATATTATATTATTTGTGTGTGTATTATGTGTTGTGTGTAATATAATAATTTGTGTGTGTATATGTGCTGTGTGTATATATATATATTTGTGTTGTAATGTGGTGTGTGTATATATATATATTGGTGTGTGTAATATGTGTGTGTGTAAGTATATATATTTGTGTGTGTATATGTGTGTGTGTATATATATATATGTGTGTTGTCATAGTTGTGTTTATATATATATATTGTGTGTGGTATATGTGTGTGTGTAATATATAATATTTGTGTGTGTATATGTGTGTGTGTTTATATATATTTGTGTGTGTAATGTGGTTGTGTATAATATATATTGTGTGTGATTGGTGGTGTGTATATATACTATATTGGTGTGTGTATAGTGTGGTGTGTATATATATATATTGTGTGGTGATATGTGTGTGTGTATATTATTATATATAATTGTGTGTGTATATGTGTGTGTGATATATTATATTTGTGTGTTGTATATGTGTGTGTGTAATATATAATATTGTGTGTGATATGTTGTTGGTATATATTAATTTGTTGTGTATATGTGTTGTGTATATATATATATTTGTGTGTGTATATGTTGTGTGTGTTAATATATATATATTGTGTGGTGTATATGTGTGTGATATATCTATATTTGTGTGTGTATACTTGTGTGTGTTATATATATATATATATAATATATATTGTGTGGTATATGTGTGTGTATAAAATATATATATATATTTGTGTGTTGTCTAGTGTTGGTTGTATATATATTTTGTGTGTTTGTATATTATATTTGTGTGTGTGTTGTATATATATATTTGGGTGTGTGTGTGTAATATGTGTGTGTATATATATATATTGTGTGTGTGTGTATATGGTGGTGTATATATATATATTGTGTGTGTGTGTATATGTGTGTGTATATATATATTGTGTGTGTGTGTATATGTCTGTGTATATATAAATTTTGTTGTGTGTTGTATATGGTGTTATATATTATATATTTTGTGTGTGTGTAATATTATATATTTGTGTGTGTGTGTATATGTAATTGGTATAATATATATTGTGTGTGTATATGTGTGGTGTGTGTATATGTGTTGATTATATAGTATTTGTGTGTGGTGTATATTTTGTGTGTGTATATATATATATATATTTGTGTGTGTGTGTATATGTGTGTGTGTGTATATATATTATAATTTGTGTTGGTATTGGTGTGTATATATATATATGTATTGTGGTGTGTGTATATGTGTGGTGTATATATATATATTTGTTCGTGTGGTGTATATGTGTGTGTATTATATATATTTGTGTGTGTGTGTATATGTGTGTGTATATATATTATTGTGTGTGTGTGGTAATGTGTGTGTGTATATTATATGTGGTGTGTGGTGTAAATATGTGTGTGTATATTTGTGTTGTGTGTGTATATAAATATATTTGTGTGTGGTATATATATATATATATATATATATATTTGTGTGTGTGTGTGGATATATATATATATATTTTGTTGTGTGTGTGTGTGTGTATGGTAACTATTGTGGTGTGTATATATGTGTGTGTGTTGGTGTGTGGTATATATAGATATGTGTGTTTGTGTATCTATCTGTGTTGTATATATAATATATATTTATAATATAATTAATATAAATAAAATAAAATATATATATATTTGTGTTTTGTTATATATTCTGTGTGTGTATGTATATATAGTATTTGTGTGTTTGTTTATATCTGTGTGTGTTGTATAATATATAATATATATATATATATATATATTTGGTGTGTTTGTGTAATATCTGTGTGTGTGTAGTGTATAATATATATATATATATATATTTGTGTGTTTGTGTATATATCTGTGTGTGTGTATATATAATATATATATATATATATAATATTTGTGGTTTGTTATAATATCTGTGTGTGTGTGTATATAATATATATTATATATTATGAATTCTGTGTGTTTGTTGTATATATCTGTGTTTGTGTGTATATAATATATTATATTATATTTGTGTGTTGGTTATATCTGGTGTGTGTGTTGTATATATAAATATATTATAATTATTTGTGTTTTGTGTATATATCTGTGTGTGTATATATATATAATATATATATATATATGTGTGTGTTTGTGGTATCATCTGTGTGTAGTAAGTTATAACTATATAGTATATTATTTTTGTGGTGTTTGTGTATATATCTTGTGTGTGTATATTATAATATATAGTATATATTTGTGTGTTTGTGTATAGTATCTGTGGTGTATATATAATAATATAATATATATATATATATATAATCATATATTATTTGTGTGTTTGTGTATATATCTGTGTGGTGTAATATATAGTATTATAGTATATATATAGTATTATCTAAGTGTTGTGTGTTTGTGTATAATGTGTGTGTGTATAATATATATATAGTATATATGATTTTGTGTGTTTGTGTATGATATGTGTGTGTATATATATATATATATATATAATATATATATTTGTGTTGTTTGTGTATATATGTGTTGTGTGTATCATATATCTATTATAACGTATATTAGGTTTGTGTGTTTGTGTATATATGTGTGCTGCTATTATATATATATATTAGTATATGATATAATATACACACAATATATATGACAAACACAAAATATATTATAGTAATATATATATACACCACACACATAGTATACACAAACACACAAATATTTTATATATAATTAATATATACACACACATATATAACACAACAACAACACAAATATATATATATCATGATATATAGTACACACAACATAAGTACACAACAACAAATATATAATATCTATATAATATATATATATATTATATATACAGCACACAGAATATACACAAACCACAAATATATAATATATATATAAATATATAATATAATAGATATTTATAGTACTCACGACACAGATATTACCCATACACACAGATATATATATAAGCTATATAGTATATACACAACACAGATATATACCAAAACACACAACTATATATATATATATATATATTATATATACACACACAGATAGTATACACAAACACACAAATATATAATATATAGTATGTAGTTATATATATCACACACAGATTATATACACAAACACATAATATAATATATATATATTATGATTATCACACACACCAGAAATAACAAACAAATCAAATATATATATATAGTTATATATATACACACTCACACAGATATATAACAAACACAACAAATATATAGTATATATATATATATATACACACCACAGCATGATTATACAGCAAACACATCAAATATATTATATGCATATATGATATATTATATATACACACACAAGATATATACACAACACAACAATACTATATCATATATATTATATAGTATACAGCGACACACACACAGATATATAACACAAACACACAAATATATATATATATCATATATATATATATTAATACTATACACACAGATATATACACAAACACACAATTATATATCATAGTATACATACACACACAGATATATACACAAACACCACCAATATATTATATATAGTACATATGATATGATATATATATATACTATATACACACACAGATATAATACACAAACACACAAATATATATAGTATACCACAACACACACACATGATATACACACACAAAGTATAGTACTACACACACACACAACACACCAAATATATATATATATATACACCCCGGCTATACACGCACAAATATATATATTATAGTATATATATTATACACACACAGCAAAATATATATATTACTAACAACACCACAATATATACACACACCACTATATATCACACACACACAATCATATACACACACACATTATACACACACACACATATAGTATATTATACACACACATTACACACACACAAATTATATTATATACACACACATATACACACACACGCAATATATATATATACACACACATAGACACGACACACACAAATATATATATATATATACACACACAATCTACTACCACACACAAATATATATATATCTTATCACACCCATACGTACAACACACGCACACAAATATATATTATATATACACACACACATATCACACACACACAAAGTATATATATATCACCACATATACACACAACACATATACTACACACAATATATATATATACAACATTACATAACATCACAACACACAAATATATATATATAGCAACACCAAAGTATATATAATACACACACATATACACACCACACAAATATATAATATATACCAGACATATAACACACCACGAAATACGTATAATATACAACATATATGCACGACACACACAAATATATTATATACACACACAGTTATATCACCACACACACAATAAGTATATGACACACACATATACCCACACACAACTATATATATGAACACACACAACAAATATTATATACACAGCACACATCAAATAGTATATTATCACACCACATATACACACACAATATATATATATCGTATAGTATAATACACACACATATACACCACAAATATATATATACAAGTATATATAGTATATATATACACACCACATATACCAGACAAATCTATATATATTACACACACTAATACACACACAATATTATATAATACACACACACTATCACACAAAAATATATATATAAGCAGCACACATATACACACACAATATATTATATATACATACACGACACAATACACACACAAATATTATGAGTATAAAGCACACAGATATACACAACAAATATATAATCATACACACCACATAAAAACACAAATATTATATATATACACACACACAATATCACACACAAATATTTATATATAAACACACACACATTAACACACAAATACTATTATATATACAGCACACACATATACACACCAATTATTATATATACAACAGGCACATATCCACACAAATATAAATATATACACACAGCACATATACAGCACACAAATATAATATATTATCACATCAATATACACACACAATATAGTATATATGACACACACACATATACACACCAATATATTTATAGCACACACACATATACCACAAAATATATATATATAACACAACACACATATACACAGCAATTAATATATATACACACACACATATACACACACAAATATATATATATACACCCAGCACATATACACACGACAAATAATATAATACACACACACATGATACACACACAAATATATATATATATAACACACACTATACAACACAAAATAATAAGATTTTTAAATAAAAAAAAAAAAAATATATACACCACATATACACACACCAATAGTATATGATATACACACACTATACACACATCAAATATATATATGATAGTACACACACATATACACAACAAATATATATATATATATATTACACAACACAAATATATATATATATATACACACACACACATTACACCACACATATTATATACTATATATAACACACACACATATACGACACACAAATATATATTCTATATATATCACACACCCATATAAACACATATATATAACCATAATATAACACACATATACAGAAAATATATACTTATATACACACACATATACAAACACAATAATATATTAAGTATATATATACACAACATATACAAACACAAATATATTTATATATAATACACACACATATAGCAAACAAATATCATATATATAATAGTAGACACACACATATACAAACAAATATGGTAGTATTATTAGACCACTATATACGAACACAATATATATATATATATATATATACACACACATATACAACAGCAAAGTATATACTATATGATATATAGCCACACATATACAAACACAAATAGAGTATATTATAGTAGTTATACCACACACATGTAAAACACAATATGATATATATATATATGCACACACATGATAGCAGACACAAATTTATATATAGTATAAACACACACCATATTGACAAAACACAAATAAGAGTTATATATATATAACAACATACAAACACAAATATTAGTAATTACTATATACGCATACATATACAAAACAAATTCATATATATATATAGTCACACACATATACAAAACGAAATTAGTATACGACACACACACACACATATACAAACAAAATATATATAGCACACACACACACACATATTCAAACACAATATATGTATACAGCACGCAGCCACACACATATACAAGACACCAATGGACTGAGTATACACGACACACACACACATATACAAACACATAATATACTAGTACACACACAGCACACAGCTATACAACACAGAATATATAATATCCACACACAGACACTTATAAGACGAAATATAGTATACACACACAACAATATAATATTATACAATATACACTACATCACACAATTATATATTATATACATAATATACACACACACATTAATTATATAGTATATATGTAGTAGTATATCTATATATATTATGAGGCACACACATAAACACATTAATGATACAGAATATTGATAGTAGCACGAAAAAACACAATTATATGATAATTATAGTACAGCCAAAAACACAATTATATTTTAAGTGTGATATATAATATATACCACACACACAAACACATTATATATACGACACAACAAACACATATAATTAGTATATATATAATATATTATATAATAATTAATGTGTTTGTGTGTGTTATTATATATATATATAATTATGTGTTTATGTGGTGTGCGTGTATATATATATATTATATATTAATGTGTTTATGTGTTGTATATATATAGTATATATATATATATACACACATACAAATCATTAATTATATAATATATATATATTATTATATATATATACACACACAACACATAATTATATAGTTATATATATAATATACACCCACACAAACCATGTAATTGATATATATATATACACACATTAATTATATATAATATATATATAATACACAACACACAAACACATTAATTATAATATTATATACACACACATTAATTATATATATATATATATATATACACACACACACAAACACATTAATTTATATATATATACACACAATAATAATATATGATATATATATTACATTAATTATATATATATATACACACCATTAATTATATATATATAGTATATATATACACACCACACAAACACATTAATTATATATATATATACACACACATTAATTATATAATATATATATATATATATTAATATATATATATATACACACACATTAATTATATATATATATATATATATATATATACACACACATAAATTATATATATATATATATAATATATACACACACATTAATTATATATATATATATATATATTTACACACACACATTAATTATATATATATAATATATACACACACACATTAATTATATATATATATATATATAATACACACACATTAATATATATATATATATATATACACACACATTAATATATATATATATATATATATACACACACACATTAATTATATATATATGTACACACACACACCAATATATACACACACACATATATATACACATTAATCATATATATATATATATATAAGATTTTTGGATGTTTGTTTATTTAGAAACGTTGCTGAATAAAGTATATATTAAATTTTTACTTGAAGGCACTTACAACGCATGTATCGCATAAAAGTCGAGTTTTCTTATAGAAAATGAACTTGACAAGTGTATTGGCTCGGTGCTGTTTCGAATTTAAGTCTCATCGCTGATGAGACTTAATAAAGTCGAAACAGTCTGTACGGTATTCTACGCACCGAGCCATCCTTTGCTGGGATTACACTTGTCAAGTTCATTTTCTATAAGAAAAAGTATCGACTTTTATGCGATACATGCGTTGTAAGTGCCTTCAAGTAAAAATTTTATATATATATATATATATATATATATATATATGTACTTTCACTACAAATAATGCTTATATATATATATATATATATATATATATATATATATATATATACAGATGAATAGATTGTGGTACGAGCAAAATTTGAAAATGGTTTTAAAAAGCGTGTGCATTGTGAGATGTTATAATAAATACAATTTCACTAATTTTTTTTTTTCCTTCTGAAAAAGATATCTTTTTTTCGGTCACGTCTCATCAGAGAAGCATACCGTGACAATAATGTTTGTACGAGGAATAATGTGTAAAATACGCGGATGTGGAAGAAAAAAAAAAAGAAAATATATATTACGTAGCTACATAATATATATTTTCTTTTTTTTTTTTACTTCACCTAGACCGGTTGCCTAACCAAGGCTAAAGAGCACAGTAGCGCTAAGTGAAATGCAATTACCACGTCAAGGATTTGAACTCAGGGTGACAAGTCCATTTCCCATGACTTTAATCATTACACCAGGCACTTCCTAACACAAGCTATATGAATTTTGATTTAAACACACCCCACTCCCACACCTTGTAGCGGAGTTTTGTTTAGCTCCATAAAGTTTAGTAATTTCACTTCTGTTTTAATTCATGTTTTACTTTATTATAATTTATTTAAGTAAATCCATACAAAACCAAGCATGGAAATGGAGACCCAAGTGCTTAACTCTTAACATCATGTTGAAAATTTTCAAAGTCCAGATCCCCATTCCTCTAAGGATTTATCAATAAATGGCTAAAATTGACTTTTCATTTAAAGTTACCTGTTATTTCCTTAAATCAAAGACTTCTAAATATGTTTAATATTACATTTAAACAAAGTCCACATCCCCTATAAGGATTTATCAATAATGGCTAAAAATGGTTAAAGTTACCTGTTATTTCCCTTAAATCAAACACTTTAAATATGTTTAATATTACATTTAAACAAAGTCCACATCCCCATTCCTATAAGGATTTATCAATAAATGGCTAAAAATGGCCTTTTCATTTAAAGTTACCTGTTTATTTCCCTGAAATCAAACACTTCTAAATTCAAAGGCTATCATTTGGGGTGGATTAGGAAAACAAATATGACTTCTGGTTGGGTAGAATAAGGTGGTATAGGATGTTAAGAGTTAAATATAGACCTCTCTTCAACAACAGCTGCCAGAGACTATTGCTATGGGCAAACCATCCTGTTCAACTATTTCAAGGACTACTAAGAAAGAATTCCAGACTGATACCAGGCACTTTTGAGCTGCATAAGTTCCAATGTATTTGAATCCATTGAAAGATGTTTAGATTTTGACATGGCTATATGAAAATTGGATGACATATTTATTTAAAACACATACTGAGGTTTTTGAAAGGCACTGGTTGGCTACAAGACGACATATTTATTTAAAACACATACTGAGGTTTTTGAAAGGCACCGGTTGGCTACAAGACGACATATTTATTTAAAACACATACTGAGGTTTTTGAAAGGCACTGGTTGGCTACAAGACGACATATTTATTTAAAACACCTAGTGAGGTTTTTGAAAGGCACTGGTTGGCTACAAGACAACATATTTATTTAAAACACATACTGAGGCTTTCTTTAAAAATCTTTTTTTATAGTGTTGGAAGTATTTATTTATGTATCTGGGCACATAAGCTTGGATGTCTGTTCATTGGTGATTTTTGAACACGTTGCCATTTGCCCATATATATATATGTACATCTGCACATGTATCTTTGTATCTATATATATAGATACAAATTAACTCGTGGCAGGAAAGAGGTGATAGGGGACAAAGTAAGGCAGAGAGAATGATAATGTTCCTTTTAATCCATTAGAATAGATCGCTTTCACTCCACTACAAGAGTTAACACTTTGACTTAACAAGCATAGCAATGATTCAACTAGGGAAATCATTTCATCATCATGTCGAGCAGTTTGCACAGATATCCATGACGATCTCTCACCAACCTTCCCTATCATTCATCGACTCTGGTAGCTCCTCTGCGCTGCGGCCAGCATCCATACATAGTTGGTCAATGTAGGTCCTGGCTGGGCGGCCCACATTAGCATGCCCATGTGCTGGCTTCCACAGTAGTACGTCACTTACGATCTCGTCCTTGCTTCTCTAGCAGTGTCCTGCATGCCTAGCCCATCTTACTCGTATGGTTTGTCAGAGGGGGGGCAGGTGGCCATACAGTTGCTTTTTTGTGGGGTGCTGCTTCCACGACTTATTCAGGACCACTCACAGCATTCTGGTGCAGTTCCCATCTAACTTATTTTCAAGGCGCTTTGTTAGGGTCCAGGTGGTACAGCCATATAGCAGTACTGACACAACCACAGCCTGGAAGAAACGTCTCTTTAGCTTGTCGGGGAGATTGGATTTCCATATGACTGATAATTTGTTGGTGGCCAACCATGCCTTTTCTATTTGAGTGTTAGCATCGCTTTCTGTGGATGAGATATTACTACCTAGGTATGTGAATGGTTCTACTGACTTAAGAGGCTTGTCGTCAAGTGTGGAGATGTCTCCTTGCTTTTTGAAGCTCATGAACTCAGTTTTATCAGAGTTCACATAAAGGCCGACGTTCTTTGCTGCCTCCTCCAGGCTGTGTAGAAGTGCTTCAGCCTGTGCATCTGCAACAAGTGCGAGGTCATCAGCATAGTCTACATCTGTGACAGTTTGTGCGGAGTATCACCTGCTTCTTGCCTTTCTTAGTGTGAATCCTTTTTCTTTTATGTTATCTAGTGAAGTTCAGAGTACATAGTCTAGGCATATGATAAATATATATGGTGCTATATATGGAAATCATTTAGAATAATTTAACTATTGAGCAAACCAAGAGTTGACGAATTCATGATGATCGAAACATTGTGTATGTATATCTCACAATAAAGATGAGGACAACAGTCCCCCCCAAAAAATAATCAAAATAACACATTAAGCCTCATCTCAAAAATTCAGACAAATATTCCATGTTTGTACAACATTTAGACAGAAACAACAATGAGTACTAAAAACTAGAAGAAAAAATAAGAGAAAGAAAAAGAAGATACAGCCAAAGAAGGAAAGATTGATCGATTTTAACGGCATAGCAACCAATCTAGGGTTATTTTATGCCTTAACATTAGGGAATTATGTACATTGTATGTTTATATATACATTTTTAGTGTAGCTGTTTCTAAAAAAATTTTTGGGGGACATGGTCTAATTGAATACAAATAATTTCTAAACAGATTTATTTGATCTATAGATGGTACTCAAACCCTGCTTGTGGGTAGGGGTTGGATAAATATAATATATACATACATAGACACACACACTGGGGAGGTGCCCTTTGTTTAATTATTATCCTCGTAAGAAATGGATACATCAATATGAGTTCAAATTCTGGACGGGGCTGGTTGAATTTCACGCTAATAAAGTCCTACCATAAATAAACTGAACCCTCATTTTATGTCCGTGTTTTTGCAATAAATGTTTTATTTTTCTTGCACCCGTTATTTTACAATACTAAATATATTTTATTTATTTATTTTAATATTCACTTCAATGTGTATATTCTAAAAGTTTTTATTTTGTAAAAATGGTTAGTTTTAAAATGGGGGCTCCTTTTTTTTTTTTCTTTTTTTTTTTGGCTTTGGTACTCTAAAATAAAAATGTCAGATTTTAATCATCATCGACGAAAAACAAAATTACAGTCATAAAAGGAGGATCTATGTAAAAAAGGTGCCGGGGTGACCTAAAGTCGGTATCAGCCAGATAGCGAGGGAGTCTATCCCTTTTTCACTAGCGCTAGACCAAGGAGATTGTTTTTTGGCGTCTAAGGCGGAGCACTACTTCTACCATCAGCTCCTTACTCTACTGCACAGATCTCTGTGCTACTCATACGCTGAGTTGGTGAGGGCCGGTATTGAATTAGGAACCTTGTGGTTTCTAGCCGAACACTTTACCGACTAAGCTAACCTGGCCCTAACATATGAATTTGTACACACACACACAGACGCATAGTTCTCTACCGACTGAGCTAAACCGGCCCTTAAATGTATAAAACTTTTTAAAAATCTCACCTTTATCGCTGATAAGAGACATCTCCCATCATAGAGGACATCAAGCTTTTTTGTTCTGTCAGCATATGACTTAACTGGTACATCTCTCCTTCCAACACTTAAAAAAAAAAAAAAAAAAAAAAAAAAGAGAAAAATGGTTATCAATATTTATGTGACAATATAACATGGGAAATCAATATTAAACAATAATCATTAAAATTAGAATCTTATACATACTGTTACGTTCACCTATCGTTTCGACGATATTACAACATTTTTCCATCAGAGATACCAAAGAAAAATGAGAGGGTACATGCAAGGCTTGGCAATGAATAACAAGACAATATATATATATTTATAACATAACATTTAATTCAAATTTGTAAGCTGGGAGGATCACGATACAGACGCCGACAGGCTAGGATTTATAATGTCATTTGGCGGAATTTCTTCATATGAATTAACAAATTTTCACAACGAAAGAAGTTTGTACTTATCTTTTACGGGTTGATTCATCTTTCTGTATTTTTTTCATGGGGTTAAATTTCTCTTGGTAGTAGTACCCTTCTTCATGAGAACGCTCGTCTCCCGCCCCCAACGAGGTAAATGAATTCTACGGTGTTGCCGACCGGATCCCGAGTGCTAAACTGAAACTGATGATAGGGATCTCTTTCCTTCCCCAAATCATGACGCCACCTGTCTCCCGGTAGCTTGGCGTACGTGAGTAAAGCAACAAGTGTAGTATCAGTTGTTCGTTTCTCTGCCTTCCTCTTCTCCGCAAAGTCGGCTACATGCCATGACGAAGCAGAATTATTCTTGTTCCGGTAAACTTTGGGGTCAATTTCTGTGATTCTCAACCTCAGCTTTGGCGTCAGAGAGTCTCTAAGAATATTCTACAGGTTTCTACTTGCTGATCATTTGATTAAACGTAACAATAATAATGAATGAAAGGTAAAATGGATATGAATCCGACAATATGTGTAGAAAGTTTTGTAGAAAAAACAACAAGATGTTTAAAGTTTTGCTGACAGAAATCTGTTTTCGACCGTATGTGGTACTGCCTCGTGATTAATGATATATTTATTTCGTTTTTACGTTTACAATGTTGCTTTGATAAAGACCACATATGGTCGAAACAGATTTCTGTTAGCAAAACTTTAAACATCTTGTTTTTTCTACAAAACTTTCTACACATACTAATGAATATATGCAACCTCCGGGTGCAAGTTTTAATGTAATAAAATATCATATAAAATTAGAAAGGCAAATGAAACTAAATAAGAATGCAGATAAAAAGATTTGAAACAGTGGGGGATATAATCGAAAAATAGAACAACTCAAACTTATTCTTCCATCATTCTCATCTTTGATTGCAAAATTTTCCTATTTCGTTAAATTAGAAAGTAAAGATAAAATGATAGTTATTTCTTCTTGTCAATGGATTTCTTTTTAAGATTTATCCACGAGATTTTTGCTCATATTCATTAAGATAAAACCAAACAATTAGAAATCAAATAATATTAAGCCCATATTTATTAAAATCAAATTTTTAATATCAATATGCAAATTAGAATTCCCATTCACACTGTAACCGCTATTTTGTTGTATATACAAATACAATTGCATGTTATTAGTATATAGATATGGTCAGCAGTATTAATAATATAAAACAATTTTATTATTAATTGAGGTTTAAATAAAAAATAAAATCATGGAGAATGTGATGTAAATACTAATGGAATTGTGACGTGAGTAGTGATATAGTTTTGGTTACAGACAGACACACAATCTCCATTTATAATAAGATTCACCAACCCTCCACATGAGTAGGATGTGACACAAGGTCATTTATTAAGCGGAATTCAGAGCTTTCTTCTACTGGTTTGTCTACAACAGTGGTTCTAACGTGGATGGTACTACTCCCCCCCCCCCAGAGCTATGGAAAGATCTGGGGGTGGGGTAAGGCAGAAGGGGAAGTGTGGGGGGGAGCAGTTGATAATAACTTGTTGTTTTTTTTTACAAAAACAAAATATGTTTGTCTCCTAAAGGCTTTTTACTGTTAGTTTAATCACATGAAAGTTTAATAAATTATTCCTTAGTTCTAGAATTAATTCATGTTTGAAAAAAAAATCTATTTTAATTGGTTCTAATGAGTTGTAATTTGCAATTAAGTCAAAAACTGACCCATTTTTTTTTACTTCCCATCACTTTTCCCCTCTCTATGTATATCTTGAGTATCTCTTGTTATATATGTTAGTTTCTCAGTGAGGGAGAGAGATGAGAGAGAGAGAGATGAGAGAGTTTGAAACTTATTTGTATTTTAAGTTTCATAAGCAACTAGCCAAGCTAAACATCTTGGCTCTTAATAAATTTAAATTAAGTCAAACATCCCCTTTTTTAGAAATCTCACAAAATGATTTTTTTTTTTTTTTTTTTTTTAAAATCTTTTTTTAAATTCTCTGGATGAATTTTTTTTTTTTAAATTTAATTTGCCTTGCAAACTCACTTTTCCCTAATCCCAATTACCTACCAAGAGCTGAATGGGTGACCCAACAAGTCATGTTTCGTCTAGTATGTTATGAATAATAAGTTTAACAAAGTAGGTTATAAATACTAAAGGAACATATGCAGTTCATACAGAATAAAACTAACATAAAAAATTTTAAACGAATGCATAGTTTTGTTTATGTAGTCCGAAATCAGAATTAAATTATTTAATTGTCAGACTATTAAATATACACCTGTAATTCAAAGAAAATAGTCTTAAATCTTAATTCATGGATTATGAAATTTTTTTTTTTTTTTTATCTCACAGCATGTCAACCCTTGTTAGGTTATTTTATGCTGAAGACATTTTTGTTTTATTCATTCTTGTTAAATATTCAAATTTTTGTAAAACGTTTTTAAAACACATTTTAAAACTCATTTTTTAAAATCTTTTTGACCTATAAATGGGACCCTAACATGTACTACCACTGAACCTGAGAGTAATGAAGGGGGTAAGAGAGCTCTAGAAATGGAACCTCACCACTAGATGCAGTTTAACCCAAGACAAAGAAACATTTGATGTTTTCAGTCAATAAAGAGTTTCAGTTCTCTAGAAATTTGTTATTTTTGAAAAATATTTTTTTGGTGGTAGGGGGGTCAGTTTACAATATAATTACTATACAGGAGGATGAACAAAGGCAGCATCCCCAAAGACCTACTGTATGGTGAACTAGTGGAGGACACCCAACCGCAGGGAGACCACGCCTACGCTTTAAAGATGTCTGCAAGAGAGACCTAAAGACATGCAGCATCGACATAGACACGTGGGAGGCTTGTGCAGAAGACCGTGCAACCTGGCGCCTCCTCGTCAAATAAGGAACAAAACAAAAGTGAAGAAGAGAGGAAAAAAGCTGCCACAGAAAAGAGAGCTAAAAGAAAGGAGTAACAGCAGCTCCCCCAACACCTACAGAAAGCATCACATTTTGTTTGCAGCCATTGCACCAGAGACTGCCATTTCGAGGATCGGTCTGTTCAGCCACTCACGTAGCTGTAAGTGAGAGAGAGAGAAAAAAAAAAAAAAAAAAAAAAAAAAAAACTACGCCATTGTCTAAAAAGATGGAAGATCGCCAACAATAAAAAAAGAGAACCCTCACTTTTCTGCCCTAGAAGCTCTAGAATTGGAACCTCACCACTAGATGCAGTAAACTTTTGAAAAATATTTTTTGGTGGTAGGGGTTCAGTTACAATATAATTACTATAGTAAAGAGAAACTTTCTGGCCATCTTATGCAAATTTCCCTGAAAAAAATTAAAATTCTTTCTCGCATTGCTTGTTATTTTTCATCATTTTTTTTTCTTTTTTATTTCTCTCACCTTTTTATGATATTTTTTAATTATTTAGATTTTTTGGGACTGTTGTCCTCATCTTTATTGTTATATACACAACGTTTCAAGGTGACTAGTGTAATGTTTACCATTATAGGAAATGCAGGATGAGTTCAAATCTCAAAGTCTGAATGAGTCTGTTTGCATTTCACATAGCACTAGCACTAATTGGGAAAGGTATGAATCCAACTATTCCCTTTAACTATGGGTAAATAGTAGGGCAAACTGAGCTCTTCAATCTTGGTATGGCAACCAGTCTAGGAGAAGGAAAGCTCTGAATTCAAACCTCCTAAACTCTGCTTAAGAAATTGACCTAGTGTTACATCCTGCTTGTGCAGAGGGGTTTGGTAAATTATATATATATATATCGAGAAAACCAATCTCTGTATGTACATTTTGGCCTATTAGGCCTCATCAGCAGAGCTATAGATACGAAGACCGCCCCGTGCGTGATTCGAACCTGTCTGTCAAATTAACAAGCAAGCGTCTTACCCCTACACCAAACAGACCTCACAGGTTTTTCTACGCTTTGTTAAGTAGTAGTATTAATATTCCTCTTAAGTGACTTCACACAAACTTACGAGAAGTAAACAAACATATGGCTATTTTCAGCCAACAATATATTTGGGAGAATATGTGCTTAATTGAAGTCGAACCTAATTTTTTGAAAGTTAATTCATTAATAATTAATTAGGCAGGATTTAACTATTTAAATGTAAGGCTAAACAAATTGAGAAAAATCAATCTCTGTATGTATATAAATATGTGTATAATAATATATATATAATAGTGTATATATATATATATATATATATATAATATTATGTGTTATATATATATATCATAATAAATATAGTGGTATATATATAATTATATATTAGATATATGATATGTGTATAAGTATATATATATATTTATATAATGTGTATATTATATAGTATATATATAATATGTGTATATATATAATATATATATATATATGTGTAATATATATATATATATATATATATGTGTATAATTATATATATATAGTATCATATGTGTAATATATATATATATATATATATATTGTGTAGATATATATATGTATATTATAATATAATGTGTATATATATATATATATATTATATAATATATATAATATATTGTGTATATATATATTATTAAAACTATTAATATTAAATATTTATAATAATATTTTTATCTTAAAAAATAATATATATATAGTGTATATATATATATATATATATATATATCTAGTTTATATATATATATATAATAAATGTGTATATATATATATATATATATAATAGTGTTATATTAAATATATATATATATGTGTATATAGGTATAGAATTATTATATATGATATGTGTATATATATATTATATATAGTATATGTTATATATATATATATATTGAGGATATAAGTATATTAGTATAATTAGTATTATATATATTATATGGTGTGTATATACATATAATATATAATATTATATATATATATATTATAGTGTAATATATATATTATATATAATATATGGTGTAATATCATTATATATATATATATAATTTATATATATATATATATATATATATGTAATATATATATATAATAGTGTATAATATTATAATATATAAGTTATACTATATATACTGTTATAATTATATATGTATTATATATATATATTGTATATAATATGTATATATATAGTATAAATTATATGTATTAGTATATATATATTATATATATATATATATATAATATATATATATATGTATATAATATAGATATATGTATATATATATATAAGTTTTAGATATATTATATAATATATAATTATGATATATATAGTATATATATTATAGTATATATATTATATATGTAGTATATAAGTATATAATATAGTTGTTAGAATAATGTAATATATATATATAATATATATAATTATTGTATATAATTATATATATAATATATGTATTATATATATAGTATATATTATATATATTTTATATTATAAGAGTATAATGTAATTATATATATATAGTATATATATATGTATATATTAATATATATATATATAGTATGTAATAGTATTAATATATTATATATATTGTATATAGTATTATAATATATATATGTATATATATATATTTATATATATATATGTATATATATATATATATATATATATATAATGTATATATATATTATATTAATATTATGTTATTTATATATATATAGTATATATATATAATATATATATATATATATATATATTTAATATATGTTATAATAAGGTAGTATATCTATATATATATATAGTAATAATATATATAGTAATTGTATATATAAATAATATATTATATATATATGTATATATATAATATATATATATATATATGTATATATATATAATTATATATATTATAATATATATATATATTAGTATAAGGTAGTAGTTATAGTAGGATTATATATATAGATCGAGGAGATAGTAATAATTTTACTTCTTCATGAATTATCGTTTTGCATCGATCTGTCAAGATTGGTAGAATCCCAGGTCTATATGAAAGATTCGTGGAAATATTAACAGACAGATCGCACAAGCGCCTTAGTTTCTTTTTGTGTATGGGTTGGAACAAGTTTAGCTTGGGGGAAATTGAAGAGTGGTTATGTCTGCGATGTTGTGTGAATATGCATTTATGTTTGTCGGGTATTTTTTATTGATCTTTTGTGCTCCATTTATGCGTTGTGTGAGATTTCGTTGGTTTGGGCTCCGACATAGACATCTGTTGCAGTTATTGCAGGGGATGGTGTAGATGCCAGCTCTGTGAGTGTCGGGGGTGTTTTGGAGCGTCTATGCATGTGGAAGAATTGATGAGGTCTTTGTTGTTTGGGAAGTGGTTTGTATGATTTTATTCCAAGGTTTGTTAGTTTTTTATAAAGTGGGTGGTTTTTGAGTGTGGGTAGTTAGGAATAAGTGCCTGTGTGGGTGTGGGGGTGGCCTTGGTGAGGAGGTGTTTTTAGGTTAGTTTTCGAGTGTATATCAGGGGGCTTTTTTCTTGGTGTTTAGGATGAAATATCTAGGTATTTTAGGGTCTAAGGGCGTCTTCAATGTGTTTGTATCCTCATCTAAGTGTTGGGGGCTGCATATGCATAGTGCGCTTAGATATAAGCCTATTATAAAGGCCAGACTGGATTTTGTTGTTGTGATGGGAGTAGAATGTATGTAGTCGTTTTTGTTGGTGGGTTTGCGGTAGACTTTGTAGGTGAGTTTGTTTCCCGGATTTTATAAAGACTACCCGACAACTGCACGTACGCCAGATACATAGACGATGTATTGATTCTCCTCCGACAAACACACGATATAGAACACGCGCTAACAAACTAAATTCCGTAGAACCCCCATAAAATTCACCCATGAAAAAGAATCCAACAACTCCTTACCATTCCTCGACACCCTACTGATAAAAATCCGTGCCCATCTACTCTCTACTTCCTGTAAACTACCCTCACTTCACTCATGTCTGCCCCTATCCTCCTCCCTTCACTTCCGCTACTAACTCACCCCTCACCGAATTCACTTGTACTTGCACGTAATTTTGCTTTCAATAAAAATCATTTGACCGATGATGTCTGTATAAATCGGACGAAACGTTTCAACTCTTAGATTTGTTTTGAGTTATCATTTCTTGTTCACCATCCTTTTACCTATATATATATATATATATATATGTATGTGGTGTGTGTGTGTTGTGTGTGCAATCGTGGGTGTATATTTGTATGAGTGTGTGTGTGTGTGTGTGTGTGCAATCGTGGGTGTTATATTTGTATGAGTGGTGGTGTGTGTGTGTGTGTGCAATCGTGGGTGTATATTTTGTGTGTGTGTGTGTGTGTTGTGCAATCGTGGGTGGTATATTTTGTATATGTGTGTGTGTGTGTGTGTGCAATCGTGGTGTATATTTGTATATGTGTGTGTGTGTGTGTGTGTGTGGCAATCGTGGTTGTATATTTGTTATATGTGTGTGTGTGTGTGTGCAATCGTGGGTGTTATTTTGTATATGTGTGTGTGTGTGTGTGCAATCGTGGGTGTATATTTGTATGTGTGTGTATATATGTCTGCGTATGTGTAAATGTATGTGTGTGTGTATATATAATATATATATATATATGTGTGGTAATCACATACAAACATCATATGTTTTTTTCAAAATGTTATATTTCATACTGTCGGATTAATTTCCATATATTTTTCATATATATATATATATGTGGTGTGTATATATGTATGTGTGTGTATATATGTATGTGTGTATGTGTGTATATGCGTATGTGTATATATATTTATAAATGTATGTGGGTGTGTGTGTGTATATGTGTGTGGGTGTATATATGTATGCATGTATATATGTATGTTATATGTGTGTATATATGTGTGTGTATATATATGTATGTGTGTATGTATGCATATATGTATGCTTATATGTATGTATGTGTATATGTTTATATGTGTGTATATGTTATATATGTGTGTATATGTTTATAATGTGTGTATATGTTTTATATAGTGTGTATATGTTTATATGTATGTGTATAGTTATATGTATGTATGTGTATATATGTTTATGTATATTGTATTATATGTGTGTGTATGTATATATATGTGTGTGTATGTATGGTATATATGTGTGTGTATGTATGCATTATGTATGTGTATATATGTGTGTATATATGTATGCATATATGTATGTGTTATATGTGTGTGTGTTATGTATGCATATATGTATGTGTATGATATGTGTGTGTGTATGTATGCATATATGTATGTGTACATATGTGTGTGTGTATGTATGCATATATGTATGTGTACATATGTGTGTGGTAGTATGCATATATGTATGGTGTACATATGTGTGTGTATGTATGCATATATGTATGTGTAAATGTGTGTGTATGTATGCTATATGTATGTGTATATATGTGTGTGTATGTATGTATGTATATGTGTGTGGTGTATGTATGCATATATGTGTGTGTGTGTGTATGTATGTGTTTATATATATGTGTTGTGTGTATGTATGTGTTTATATATATATGTGTGTTGTATGTATGTGTTTATTATATATGTGTGTGTATGTATGTGTTTTAATAATATGTGTGTGTGTTTATATATATATGTGGTGTGTTGGTGTTTATATAATATGTGTGGTGTGTGTTATATATATATGTGTGTGTGTGTTTGTATGCATATATGTGTGTGTGTTTTATATTATATGTGTGTGTGTGTGTATGATGCATTATGTGTGTGTGTGTTTATATATATATTGTGTGTGTGTATGTATGCTATATGTGTGTGTGTGTATTATGCATATATGTGTGTGTGTGTTTATATATTAATATATGTGTTGTGTTGTATGTATGAATATATTATGTGTGTGTTTATATATAATATTGTGTGTGTGTGTATGTATGCATATATGTATGTGTGTGGTTTAATATATATATGTGTGTGTGTGTATGTATGCATATATGTATGTGTGTGTTTATATATATATATGTGTGTGTGTGTGTAATGTATGTTGTGTGTGTTATATATATATATGTGTGTGTGTATGTAGTGTGTTTTATAATATATAATGTGTGTGTGGTATGTGTGTGTTTTATATATATATATGTGTGTGTGTGTATGTGTGTGTTTTTATATATATATGTGTGTGTGTGTATGTATGTGTAGTGTGTATGTATGTGTGTGTTTATATATATATATGTGTGTGTGTTATGTATGTGTGTGTTTTATATATATATATGTGTGTGTGTGTAATGTATGTGTGTGTTTATTTATTATGATGTGTGTGTGTATGTTGTGTGTGTTTATATATATATATGTGTGTGTGTGTATGT
>CM042179.1:37065031-37102531 GCA_023376005.1 Doryteuthis pealeii
AAAAGGCATGTCTCCTGTTTAACAATTTTATTTATGATCTTTTCAAACTTTCTGGCCAACTTTTTTTTCATTTGGATGGAATCTGTAGATTAGTTCACCGAAGTCTGTATCCCAAGTAATTTCAGCACTTCGGAGTGCCATCATCAGGGGTTATGTGTTAATGTTCCATTTTTTTTTCAAGTTAGCATATTAAGGGGGTGTGGAGGCTGGAAAGAAGAGAATTGATAGGAAAAGTGTTATAGGCATTTTAAAATGTGTTTACTGCATTGAAAATTAATTTTATTTAAGGATGGTTTGTATTGTTTCATGTAATAAAGCTTCTAGTATTTGGAGTTTTTGTTTATATTTTTCTATTTTTTTAAATTGTATGTATTTTCCGTACTCAGGATACAAACTTCGGTTGGCTAATCTATGGATTCCATCCAAATGTTAAAAAGTTGGCTAGAAAGTTTGAAAAGATCGCCAATAAAATTGTTAGATAGGAGATGTGTCTTTTGTTTAATTCTACATGTATAAATGAAAGAATGCTGCCCAAATACACACACATACACACACACACATATAAAGTTAAACTTAACGAGTCGGATATACCTACTAACAGTTTTGCTTAGTGCTCTTCAGGGCTAAGACTTGATTCTTAGCACCCCTGAAAACTCAAAAAATAAATAACTTTTTAGAATTTTTTTTACAATCTGATAGATTGGTGTGTAATCGATAATAATCCATTGAAGAAAAAGAAAAACAATTAAAATAAAAAATTTTTTACCAGTTCCAATATGGGGGATCGATTTACTATAAACTTATACGGGGAACTAAGCACCCCTGAAAACTTGAAAAATAAAGAACTTTTTAGAATTTTTTTTTTACAATCTGATAGATTGGTGTGCAATCGATGATAATCCATTGAAGAAAAAAAAAATTAAAAACAAAAATTTTAGACGGGGGTTCCAGATGGTCAGGTCTGCCCACACTTCTGAAGGTCAAAGAAGAAAAAAACAACCTGCACGATATAGCATAAAGTGTCTACTAATTAAGTGTTCAATTTTAAGAATATTGATAAAGATTCTCCTCTTTGATTTTGCAATGCAAATTAATGACTAGTGGGTTCAACTTTGTTTAGTTTGTTAACAATTTCATTAATGTCTATATTGTTTGGGTAAATAATCAGTGTATCATCTATATATCAGAAGTATTGGGAGTTGTTAGGAATTATGTATCTAAATGGGCCAGCTTCTAGGAATTCAAGATATAACCATGCCAGGACACCGCTTAGGGGTAATCCTATTGGTAGGCCAAATTGTTGTTTATAAAAAGTGTTGTCAAATTGGAAATAGTGGGATGTGCATAAGTTACATATTTTAATTATTTTAGAGATGGGGGGGGGGACATGGTAATTTAATGTTATTGGAGGAAATGTAGTTCTCTAGTTTTTTAAACATTTGTTAATAGGTATTTTATGTCAAGGCTTGTTAGGGATTTATTCATCATGTTTGTATTGTTTATTAAAAAAAACAGCTAATGTCACATTGCATTAACAATATGACATTCTGTTTAATCAAATAAAGTTTAACAAAATTGACAGCATCATGGAAAGAGGGGATATATTTTTGGCCAGACAGAGATGATGTGCAAAATGTAAAGGCCAAATTTATTCTAAAAATTGATTTGGTCCCAGAAAGTTCTGGGAGATTATGGAAAATTCCACATCATGAACATGTACAAGATTTTTATGAAAAGTTTTCTGCTATATATTTTTGAAGAAAATATATACTGAAATTTGTAATTCATTTGTATGTATTTTTTATAAATATTTTTCCCTTTTATTTGACAATGAATAGTGAATATCTATTGCAAGTGATTTCTCTTAATGAAAATGTATTTATCATGTGATTTTTAAGATTTTCAATGATAAGATATGCGTTTGACATGTAAAAAGGAATTCTAAGTCTTGTAATATAACACAGCAGGCATTTAAAAGAGGTATTTTAAAGTTCAAAGTGGTGTTATTTATTTGAATTAATACTATACATGTATATACATGCAGTATTATAATAAAAATGTTGAATAATTGGGTGTTAAACTTTAAGAAAAAAAATCGCTTCTATCTGTATCTCTTATTCTCTAAATAATGGGTTAAAGCATAGAGATACATACAATTTGAGTGCATAATCAGAAAGAACATACAATTTTACATAAGAATACCAAATTTTATCAAAATTGCTCCAAAAATAAAGAAACGGTGAAGAAATCACTGAATTTCTTTCTTTTTTTAAATGGTCCGTGATTTGACATATTTTTGAAACAAAATCATGTCCACATTTGTACCCCCAATTTCGGGGCTTTAAATTCTCATAACTTTTGAGCCACTGGGGATATTTGCATAATTCAAACGGTTCTGAACTCCATTTACACAGCTCTATATAACTAATGTGATTAAACAACAATAACCTCAAATAAAAAAATCAACTGGGAATGAACAGAGATCTCACCATTAATACTAAGATCTCTGTATATAAAGCTGTGTGCCTATCCGTACTCTTTTACGGAACTCAAAAGTTAAAAGAATATTTTCTCGCAACTTATTTGAAACTAACATTTTTTCTTAATGAACACACACACACATCCTTGAAGTTTGTTTCGATGTCATTTATCGCAAAAAATTTATACACACACATGCAACCACACACACAAAACACCTAAAAATGCACAATGTCTTTTTTTGATACACACACTCACACCGTAAAAGAGAATATTTGACGTTACATTTCAAACCGTCCATCTTTCAGCGTCCTTTCTTCAGATTTCAAATTTTGAACAGACTGTTAAACAAGGACTATCACTTGCTTTTCTCATTATTCTGTGATAAAAATTTTTTATCGCCTTCCTTATACCAACAAATGCCCTGAAGATGATCTAATTAATAGATTGAAACACTGCAGCATCGGCCAATAAACTTACCTTTCAACTGTATTTAAACCTGTGTTTTTTTTCAATTTTCTTAATATACTACATACCGTCAGATTCACTTCCATCTCTTTACACACACATATATATATATATATATATATATATATATATATATATATATTCTCTCCTGATGAGCCCATGCATTTGTAAACATCCTTTGTTTTTTCAATATATCATATTCACACTGTCGGATTAATTTCCATTTTATTTTCACATATATATTTTATAAAAAAGAAGGTCCACAAAATGTATTATGTTCTCAGAAAAATTTAAAAAAATTCTTTTTATCTTACATATGCGACATGTGTTTCTGATCTGCTGTCTTCTTCAGGCATTGAGTTATTATTTTGGCAGAATATGTCTGATATTTGATAGCTTGTGTGTGTTTCTGCAACTTTTCTATTAAAATGGCTGTGTAATAACGATTGAAAAAAATAACGTAGTGTTCAACCTTATAAAATATTGAATTTTTTCCCATTGGAACCAGAACAACATTTATATATATATATATATAATTGCTTTATCTTATTATAATAGATTGTGTGTTTTTCTGTCTGTAACCGAAACTATATTACCACTCAAGTCACAATTCCTTTACTTATTTACATCACATTCTCCATGATTTTATTTTTATTTAAACGTCAATTATCAATAAAACTGTTATACATTATTAATACTGTTGGCCACATCTGCATACTATTAACATGCGAATGTACTTATATATACAATAAAATAGCGGTTTACAGTGTGAACGGGAAGGCTAATTTGCATATTGATATTACAAATTTGATTTTAATAAATATGCGCTTGGTAGTATTGATTTCTAATTGTTTGGTTTTATCTTAATGAATATGAGCAAAGATCTCTTCAATAAATCTTAAAAGAAATCCATTAACAAGAAAAATTAACTGTAATTTTATTATTTATTTCCTATTTTAACTCAATAGTTAAATTAGGAAAATTTAGCACTGAAAGATGGGAGTGGTGGAATAGTAAGTTTCAGTTGTTCAATTTTTTGATTATACCCCTCTCTGTTTCAAATCTTTTTATCTGCATTCTTGTTTAGTTTCATTAGCCTTTCTAATTTAGTATGATATTTTATCATTTTAAAACTTAAATACTTGCACCCGGAGGGTGCATATATTTGCTAGTTTATTTAATTATCTTTTTTTTTTTTTTTATATTTCAGAGTGTTACAGAGGTCCCTGGTCGTCAACTGATTCATAATGGAGAACTAATTGAACTTGACTCTGAAACATTCACCTGTAATCATCCTGTACATGCTTTTCTTCTTAATGATAGTTTAATGATTGCTTCATTGCTTCCTCACCGGTAATTACTTTCTTTCTTTTATAATTTACTAGAAGCAGCTACCCTGGATTAGGTGTGTGTGGGGGGGGGGGGGCACAAAAAAGTTAGTCTTGCAGATCCGTTATAACTGAATTATGAGTTGGATCCTCACAGGATGCCTCCATTAAAATCTTTATGTAAAAAAAAAAGACCTTGAGTCAGAAAAAAAAAAAAAAGTGCTCAGACACTCTGACGAGAAAGATTAATACCTCTTATTTAAAATATTAAATGCCAAAAAAATATCCATGCTGTTACAATTTGAATTTTATTTTTTAAATTATCTTCACGATTATAAATCAAACCTTCGTTATTTTTGCTCAAAAGCCAACTTCTGGTGATAGTGAATGTATATATATATATTTACTTTGTCGTTAATTGTATTATTTTCTAAGTTTCCTCCAGACATACATATACACACAACTGTCCTTTATATATGTATAGATAGAAAACCAAGCCCTGGTGATATTTAATGTGTATATATATTTACTTTGTTGTTAATCATTTTATTTCCTCCAGACATATATATACACACAATTGCCCTTTATATATGTATAGATTAGCTGACTACACTCACACATTAACAGTTCTACCTTTTTTCCTCTTTTAAAAAAAAATGTTTATTTTTCACTTTTTTCATTGCGGACTGATAGCTCAGTCATTTGAGCATCCAACTAAGAATCACAAAGCTCCTTGTTTGATACCGGCCCTCACAAACTCAGCGTATAAGTAGCACAGGGATCTGTGCGGTAAAGTGAGGAGCTGATGGTAGGTGTGGCACTCCACCTTAGACGCAAACATAATCTCCTTGGTCTAGCACTAGTGAAAAAGGGATAGACTCCTTTATTGTATGGCTCATACCAACATTAGGCCGCGCCGACGACTTTACTTTATAATAAATTTGGTTGCTATATTCAACAATATTTCTACCACTGTACTCTCTGGACTTTTTTTTTAATAATTTTTTAAATTTTTTTTTAAAAATTGAAATAGATCACTAAGTAGAACTGAACCTATTCTAGTAGTGACCACACCAAGTGGAGATTTAAGAGGTTTGAATTCAGAGTTTTCCTTCTCCTAGACTGATTGCCTAACCAAGGTTAAAGAGCCCAGTGAAATAGATCACTAATTAGAACTGAACCTATTCTAGTAGTGACCACACCAAGTGGAGATTTAAGAGGTTTGAATTCAGAGTTTTCCTTCTCCTAGACTGATTGCCTAACCAAGGTTAAAGAGCCCAGTGAAATAGATCACTAAGTAGAACTGAACCTATTCTAGTAGTGACCACACCAAGTGGAGATTTAAGAGGTTTGAATTCAGAGTTTTCCTTCTCCTAGACTGATTGCCTAACCAAGGTTAAAGAGCCCAGTGAAATAGATCACTAATTAGAACTGAACCTATTCTAGTAGTGACCACACCAAGTGGAGATTTAAGAGGTTTGAATTCAGAGTTTTCCTTCTCCTAGACTGATTGCCTAACCAAGGTTAAAGAGCCCAGTGAAATAGATCACTAAGTAGAACTGAACCTATTCTAGTAGTGACCACACCAAGTGGAGATTTAAGAGGTTTGAATTCAGAGTTTTCCTTCTCCTAGACTGATTGCCTAACCAAGGTTAAAGAGCCCAGTGAAATAGATCACTAAGTAGAACTGAACCTATTCTAGTAGTGACCACACCAAGTGGAGATTTAAGAGGTTTGAATTCAGAGTTTTCCTTCTCCTAGACTGATTGCCTAACCAAGGTTAAAGAGCCAGTGAAATAGATCACTAAGTAGAACTGAACCTATTCTAGTAGTGACCACACCAAGTGGAGATTTAAGAGGTTTGAATTCAGAGTTTTCCTTCTCCTAGACTGATTGCCTAACCAAGGTTAAAGAGCCCAGTGAAATAGATCACTAAGTAGAACTGAACCTATTCTAGTAGTGACCACACCAAGTGTAGATTTAAGAGGTTTGAATTCAGAGTTTTCCTTCTCCTAGACTGGTTGCCTAACCAAGGTTACAGAACCCTGCCTGCCCTACTATTTACTCATAGCTGAAGGGAGAATAGTTTGATTCATACCTTTCCCAAGGGTATTAGCGCTATGTGAGCTGTGACTTCGTCCAGGATTTGAACTCGATTCGATGAGTCCATTTCCTATGACACTAACCAGTACAACACCGCAGTCTCCTTCTGGTGCTGGAGAGTATAATGGCTGAAATGTTGTGGGTATACTAGCCATTTTGAGTATAGCAGTCTGCAGTGTATAGAGAATAATGACAACAATGTCTAATGTCAGAAATATAATCAGATTTTATTTTTCAATATTAATTTTACAGAACCAAACCAAGACAGTGTATTAATCATCAACCTCTGAACCCATTAGCCTGATATTTTATGCTGAGCATTATTTTATTATACATAGTAAGCCCAATATTCTAGGGTTGCTGCCCTGTCAGCTGGGGCAGAAGAATACACTGACTGTACCTCTACAGAGGGGTAAAATGTCCCCCAATAGGGACACTTGTTGGCCATGGATGGCGACCTGTGATATTTAAGAATGGAATACCCTGTAGCCTGAGTTGTCCATGACATGAAACAGTCCATTTTGACCCTTACTTAAGCTAGACGAGCAGTCAGAGAGGCCCATTCCAATCGGTCAGCTTATCACATCAATCCCTAGCACCTATATGATTGTTCCTACCCTTATGGCAAACCCCCAACACTTTTATCATATATCTGCTAGAAGGCGGTGGCTGAAGATTTTAGTGTCAATGGCGAGGTTCCAATTTTGGAGCTCTGGGGAATGTGGAGTAACCCATCATTGCCATTACTAACGGGACTACTCTGACCCAAAGTGGTAGTACCTGTTAGGATCCCATCTATGGGCTTGATATAAAAAAAAATGATCTGTGTGTATATATATATATATATATATATATATATATATATATATATTTACCAACCCCTCCGCATGAGCAGGATGTGATACAAGGTCAATTTCTTAAGCGGAGTTCAACAAATTTGAATTCAGAGTTTTCCTTCTCCTAGACCGGTTGCCTAACCAAGGTTAAAGAACCCAGTCTGCCCTACTATTTACCCATAGCTGGAGGGAGAGTAGGATTCATACCTTTCCCAAGGGTATTAGCGCTAAGTGAAATGCAATTACCACGTCCAGGATTTGAACTCTGGGCGACGAGTCCATTTCCCATGACTTTAACCATTACACTGCGCGCTTCATACTAAGATCTCTGTATATTAATCTGTGTGCCTATCTGTACTCTTATACGGAAGTGAGTCATGGGCGAGTCGTGGGTGTTGTATCACAGACACCTGAAGAAACTGCAGGCATTCTACATCAGCTGTCACGCTTGAAGGTGTGATGGTGCATTTCTTCAGCGTTGTCTTCATAATGTCTTTGAACCAGACATGAAAAGTTAGGTGGGAGGACACGAAGGAAGTCCTTCTCAGAAGGGCGTACTAGTTTATGTTGTGTTCATTTTGTGATTGGTTACTTTATTTCTTCTATTATGTTTAATTTATTCACATATATATATATACACACACACACACACAAACACACCAACCCCTCCGCACGAGCAGGATGTGACCCAAGGTCAATTTATTAATCGGAGTTTAACAGCTTTGAATTCAGAGTTTTCCTTCTCCTAGACTGGTTACCTAGCCATGATTAAAGAGCGCAGTCTGCCCTGCTATTTTACTCATAGTTGCAGAGAGAATTGGATTCATACCTTTCCCAAGGGTATTAGCGCCATGTGAAATGCAAACAGCTTCGCCCAGGAACTGAACTCAGGTCGACAAGTCCATTTCCTACGACTCTAACCATATGCCTCTATATTTTTTATATATCATTATTATTATAATGAAAGTTAAAACAATATGTAAGGGGGTGACAAGACTTTCGGACCACCCTGTAGATTAATGTACAGCATGGTCGGAAAGTCTTGTCACCCCTACATATTGCTTTTTTTAGAGGTAAAATAATTCCATAACTTATATATTATATTATTAAAACAAAAAATAATGAAAGTTAAAACAATATGTAAGAGGGTGACAAGACTTTCGGACCACCCTGTAGATTAATGTACAGCATGGTCGGAAAGTCTTGTCACCCCTACATATTGCTTTTTTTAGAGGTAAAATAATTCCATAACTTATATATTATATTATTAAAACAAAAATAATGAAAGTTAAAACAATATGTAAGGGGGTGACAAGACTTTCGGACCACCTGTAGATTAATGTACAGCATGGTCGGAAAGTCTTGTCACCCCTACATATTGCTTTTTTTAGAGGTAAAATAATTCCATAACTTATATATTTATATTATTAAAACAAAAAATAATGAAAGTTAAAACAATATGTAAGGGGGTGACAAGACTTTCGGACCACCCTGTAGATTAATGTACAGCATGGTCGGAAAGTCTTGTCACCCTACATATTGCTTTTTTAGAGGTAAAATAATTCCATAACTTATATATTATATTATTAAAACAAAAAATAATGAAAGTTAAAACAATATGTAAGAGGGTGACAAGACTTTCGGACCACCCTGTAGATTAATGTACAGCATGGTCGGAAAGTCTTGTCACCCCTACATATTGCTTTTTTTAGAGGTAAAATAATTCCATAACTTATATATTATATATTAAAACAAAAAATAATGAAAGTTAAAACAATATGTAAGGGGGTGACAAGACTTTCGGACCACCTGTAGATTAATGTACAGCATGGTCGGAAGTCTTGTCACCCCTACATATTGCTTTTTTTTAGAGGTAAAATAATTGCATAACTTATATATTATTTATTAAAAAAAAAATAATGAAAGTTAAAACAATATGTAAGGGGGTGACAAGACTTTCGGACCACCTGTAGATTAATGTACAGCATGGTCGGAAAGTCTTGTCACCCCTACATATTGCTTTTTTTAGAGGTAAAATAATTCCATAACTTATATATTATATTATTAAAACAAAAAATAATGAAAGTTAAAACAATATGTAAGGGGGTGACAAGACTTTCGGACCACCCTGTAGATTAATGTACAGCATGGTCGGAAAGTCTTGTCACCCCTACATATTGCTTTTTTTAGAGGTAAAATAATTCCATAACTTATATATTATATTATTAAAACAAAAAATAATGAAAGTTAAAACAATATGTAAGGGGGTGACAAGACTTTCGGACCACACTGTAGATTAATGTACAGCATGGTCGGAAAGTCTTGTCACCCCTACATATTGCTTTTTTTAGAGGTAAAATAATTCCATAACTTATATATTATATTATTAAAACAAAAAATAATGAAAGTTAAAACAATATGTAAGGGGGTGACAAGACTTTCGGACCATCAATTAATTATTTAGTTTCCAATTAGTATTTCTATTTACTGTCCGCGATTCTATTGAGGCCTATTTTATATTTTACTCAGTAAGTTTTTACTGTTAGTTTAAACCTATTATATTTTTGAATAGAGCTTGTTGAAATATTTCTTTTGTACATAAAATATATTTACCTCCCAAAAGCATCAAATAATTACTTTAAAAATATATAAAAAAACTGACTTCACTGGTTTCCTGGACTTGATTATTAGTGTTAGATAGGAATACTTGAAACTATATAACCATGTGCAAATTATTTGTATTAGGAATGTTTACTTGAAGATATAATTGTTTACAAATGATAACCATTAATTACTTGAAAGCATATAATCCCTTGCAAAAAATTGTGAAATCAGTTTTATTACAACATACCATAAAACTAACCAACCAAAGAAAATACTGAACTAGTTCCCATGACAGTGGATAACGTGCTAGACTGCAACATCACAGTAAACTCCAGTGGATAAATAATAACATTGTTCTTTTGTATTTGAATAAATACTATTTACAGCTCTATAAAAACTATTGTAAGCATTTGAAATGCATCTAGTTGTGAAGTTCCAATTCTGGAGCTCTCAGGAATGTGGAGTATTCTTTTATCGCCCTTACTCCCAGTTCCACTCTGACCCAGCATAATAAGGGCCCTATCTATGTGTTAAAAAGATTAAAAAATGTGTTTTTAAAAAAAATTGAATACCCAACCAGAATGAATAAAACAAAATGTCTTTAGCATAAAATAACCCCACAAGGATTGACGTGCTATAAAATCCAACGAACCAACCTCCAAGGGCAAAATTATGTGGCACCCAGTGATAATGAGTTTGATAATTTAATATTTGTTGCTGTCAAAGATTTAAAAAAAAAAAAAAAACTCCTTATTGAAAAATGTTGACAAATTGTATACATTTATGTGTACGTGTGTGTACGTGTTTGTATCAAGGATGTATATGCATGTGTATTAAGTTGTTGACACTATCTGTGATTGAATACATATGTATGTGTACGTATGTGTGTGTGTGTGTGTAAGTGGTGTGGGTGTCTAGGTTAAGAGTTCTGATAATATATACAACACTGATTAAGAGATAATACTAGAGGGATACAAAAATGAAAAAAGGTGTAACTCAAAAGTTAATACTCTATGAGTACATCTATGTGTATATTTATATATATATATATATGTGTGTGTGTGTGATACTTGTGCATGTGTGTAATATTTGTGTATATATATGTGTGTGTATGCTTGTACATGTGTGTATAGGTGTATGTGTGTATTTGTGTAAAGATTTATAACAACAAAAAAATATAACTTAAAAAGTAAATAATTTATATATATCTCCAATTCTGAGATAAGTAAATGTTTTTTATTTATTCAATTCAGACAAAATTTTCTTATAATCCGCAAACCACAAGGAATTTGGAAGAAAACACTTTATTTAATCCAACTAAAGAAACCAAGAGGATATAGCGACCAAAACGTGTTGAGAGTAAAAACAATCAAAATGAGGATAAATTATTTATAAATTGAATTTTCAAACCAACTAGATTTATATTTTATTTTAATGTTGTTAGTGAATGTTACTTAAAATAAATTTCAATTTTTATTGGGCGCTTCATATTTTCTTTATGAATTGTTTATAAATGACATATTGCTTATAAATGACATATTGCTTATAAATGACATATTGCTTATAAATGACATATTGCTTATAAATGACATATTTTAGCTGTACAAATAAATAGAGCACTTTAACCTAATTAAATTTGTATATTTTCTTTTTGTATGAATTCGCTCAAATAATTTTAGAATATGATTTTACTTTTATTTGTTGAGTAAATAGGTAAATTATTACATTCTAATTTATATATTTTTGTTGTTTTTTATTGATTGATTGATTGATATCAAAATATTAAGAAAGTACTTTTTATTAAATAAATTGATATTTTAAATTGAACTGTTATAAATATGTTGTATTCAGGTAGAAAAAAAATGACAATGGGGAAGAACTAAGAGAAAAAATGGTTTATGTGAAAAATTATGGAAAAACGGACCAATTAATTTTTAAAAAAATAAAAAAACAATACAAAATCATTTTTAAAAAATATTTTTTAAATAAAACAAATGCAACAAGCAATATTTATTGAAAATTTAGTCAAATAATTCCTTCTAATTGCAAAATTATAGGAAAATATTATAGAAATAAATAATTAGACTTACAAATTAATTTTCATGAAGAATTCATAGATACATTTGAATTATTGGTTAAATCCTACTTAACGGACATAAATTCCACCATCGTATGTCACCCCACCGAACCCCCCCCCTCTAAAAAAAAAACCCCTAAAAGTCAAGGAATTAACTGAATTTAATGAAATTTTCAGTGTTGATATATTAATGAATAAACAATATAATGCACCAGTTATTTTATTTTAAGTCTTACATTTTTTTCATGTCGGTTAACTTTGGAACACGTATTAGGCGTAATACAGATTCACAAACACACGTGGTTCAAAGTTAACTGACCTGAAAAAATATAAGAGTTTTCAAATAAAATAACTGGTGCATTATATCTTTTATTCATTAATATATCAATTCTGAAAATTTCATTAAATTAGGTTAATTCCTTAATTTTTAATTTAATTTTATTTTTATTTTTTTATTTTTTCCTCAGCGGGGTGACATATGATGGTGGAATTTATGTCCGTTAAGTAGGATTTAACCAAATTATTTTATGAGATTTTATTTTTATTTATTCCTTTATAGAAAAGACTGAACCGGTTTTGCTAAAAAGATTTCTTAATATTATTTATGAGTCTTAAAATAGATTATACCAAAATGCTGTTTTCTTTTTTTAAATTTGTGTAATTTTTACTGAACTTTTGTTTTAACCCTTTCATTGGCAAATTAGAGGTGTTGACTCGCAAGTTTTCCCTCCCTTATGGCAAGCCTCAACCCCTTTTTATCATATGGGTGCTAGAAGGCGGTGGCTGAGTGTCTACATGTCCTGGGAATGACGTTAAAATCTATCTGATGGTGAGGTTCCAGTTTTGGAGGTTTGGTGGAATATGGAGTACCCCTTCATCACCATTACTCCCTGGTTCACTCTGACCCGGAGTGGTAGTACCTGTTAGGGTCCCATCTATGGGTTAAATAGAAAAATGTATTCATAAAAAATTGTATTATCCATTAAGAATTGATTTATTTCAAAACTTTACCGGCATTAAATGACCCACTGAGGTTGATATGCGTAAAACAAACCAAACCCAAAAAAAAAAAAAAAAAAGAAGTTTTCCCTATGTAACAAAAACTATTGATGATACAAAGATTTTATTTTTATATTTTCACGGTCTTTAAAAGAAATATATAGGCAGTATGAAAACTGATGACATATATAGCTCTTGAATTTAGGTAATAATGGCACAGGTAAAAATAGCACAAATGAAAAAATAGGGGAAAATGGCACAAATGAAATAAGTTATATATATATATATATATATATATATATATATATATATATATATATCTTATTTCATTTGTACCATTTTCCCCTATTGAAAAGTGTGGATGGTGATTGGCTCCCCTAGAGCTCATTCATTCCTTTCCAGCTCCTGTGTGTTTTTTTTTTTTGTGCTGGTTTTTATTTACCCTCCTCTCCAGGCAGCCGGGACGTACCTTTTAAGAGTGCCAGTTTCACTGCTTATTTGATATCTAAGTTTTAACTTAGTATAAGTCCATGTATGTTAGGGTATCAAGTTCTGGCTTGGACTGTCCTTTATATTTGACTAAATACCTGCATTTTTAAAGCAGGCGGTCATACTTCATCCGGGTGCCTTAATTTGCAGCTCCCAACGTCCTGTCTCTTCAAACCATGATTCAAACCAGCCTCCACACACACAAAAGCAAAATGCCAAGCATGTATTTGAGGCCTCTTGCAAGTAGTGGTCAGACATACCATGCAATGCTGATGTTTTGACTTAGGTGAATGTCTATTGTCACACTCCGTTTTCAGGTGAGTGAGGGTCTGGTCATTTCACTCTTGCACTCTTTCACAGTTGGACAGTCATATCTTCCACCCTGGCTGATTTGGGGGAATCATCACAGAGAAAAATAAGGATTATGTGGTACAATCCACCATTTAATCTACAGGTGAAAAACAAAAAAGGTAAAATATTTTTAGATTTAATTAGCAAACATTTCCCAAATAATCACGCTCTACATTATTTAACTAATTCGCCAGACAAAGGCAGCATCCCCAAAAACCTACTGTATGACAAATAGAAGGCACCCGATTGGTAGGGAGACCGTGCCTGCGCTTTAAATATGTCTGCAAGAAGGACATGAAGACATGCCACATCATCACCAACACATGGAAGGCTTGTACAGAAAACCGAGCAACCTGGCAACTCCTATTCAAAAAGGAGTGAAAAAGAGAGGAAAGTAACTGCCACAGAAAAGAAAGCCAGAAGGAAGGAGAGACAACAGCAACTCCAGCAAGCATCACTGTTTGTTTGCTGTTCTCTCCTATATATATATATATATATATATATATATATGAAATGTAGTAGTCCACCCAATTTTTTCTCCTGAAGAAGTGTGTTGATCACCAAACCCATGCTAGAGAGATGATTTTTTTTCTACAACTATATATATATATGAATGATACTTTACCCTGGCAATAAAGTTGGGGTGACAGAAAATATGGGGGTAAGTAACGCCTAAAAAAAACAGACACTGACCACCCCACTTCAAACAAACCACCACCTGAGCCATTTGAAATTCTAACAGTGTATGTATTGAAATTCTATATGTATGTACACATATATTTTTATATATATACATAACTTCTAAAAAACCTCCCTCATATATATATATAAGAACATTTCAAATGAATTCAACTCAAAGAAGTTTTTTTGTTTTTTTTCATGGAATAGATGGACTCGCCACTTCTAACACACTTCTCTACTTGGATTGTAGTGGCCTGTCAAACACTTTAAAAAATTCTTTTAATTTTTTAAAAACTCTCTAAGAAGTTTTATCCTGACGATGACCTGAGGTCAAAACTAGTTGAGAAAAATAAACAACATAAAAGAAATATTCCTGTTTGTCTTATATGTTGTTCTGGTTCCAACGAGAGAAAATTTAATATTTTATAAAAAAGAAGAAGGTCTGCAAAATGTATTATGTTCTCAGAAAATTTAAAAAAATTCTTTTTATCTTACATACGCGACACGTTTCTGATCTGTTGTCTTCTTCAGGCATTGAGTTATTAATTTGGCAGAATATGTCTGATATTTGATAGGTTGTGTGTGTTTCTGCAACTTTTCTATAATTATAGAAAAACAAACAAACGCGCATATAAAAATTAATGGTCAGCATATTGGCTCACCAGTCACTGATCAAGTGAGATAGTGTTAACCATACACTGTTTATATATATATATATATATATGCTTAATTGGAGTCGTATCTAATTTTGAAAATTAATTAATTAATAATGAATTAGGCGGGAATGCCTATTTTAAATGTATGGCTAAACAAATCGAGAAAAATCAATGATTGATTTTTCTCGATTTGTTTAGCCATACATTTAATAGGTATTCCCGCCTAATTCATTATTAATTAATTAATTTTCAAAATTAGGTACGACTCCAATTAAGCACTTATTCTCCCAAAAATTATCGGCAAAAAGCCATTCAAAACAAACCATGTTTACATATATATATATATATATATAAACAGTGTATGGTTAACACTATCTCACTTGATCAGTGACTGGTGAGCCAATATGCTGACCATTAATTTTTATATGCGCGTTTGTTTATGAAAGCCAATGACATGATCATTGCATGTGCAAAAATGGAAGGTGAAGATCATAAGATGACGCATGCATGAACATGAATAGGTGGAGAACGAAAAGTGAACAAAGATATGACGTAGTTCATATGGAATATTAATGTTAGAAAAGTAAGAAGATTAAAACAAACGCGCATATAAAAATTAATGGTTAATAACATCATATTCACACATTCACTATACACTTAACATCTTTCATTTTGTCCCTCACATAAACATTACTTAACAGTGTCCTGAAGATGGTACAATATTCCGAAATGTTTAAGTATTGACACATAAAATTGTTTCCCCTGATCATAACATCCTGTGTTTGTTATATTTTTTGAAAATATTTTCTTCTCATATATATATATTCAACGCTACTTGTCCTTAATTTTAGAATTGTTTGCAAAATTTTAATTACATCTTATTTACTATTAAATTTTATTTATTATTATTATTATTAGTTTTTCACACCAGTGTTAGCTGATGGGTTTTCAATTGTTTGAGTAACAACAAGTCTCCTCAGGTTTCCAGGACTCTCCTGAGTATTCCATATTGTTATTATTATTATTTCATCCCTTTTTTTAGTTTTTCACACTAGCATTAGCTGATGGTCTTTCACTGGATTCTGAGTGACAACAAGTCTCCTCAGGTTTCCAGGACTCTTCTGAGTATTCTGGCAGATTACAGCAGTGCAGTGTTCTGAATGGTATCAATCCTTCCTCTGATTTCCAGACTTTCCAAACCCTTTTCTAATCCTTTTGGGACTGTTCCAAGTGCACCAACTACAATTGGTATCACTTTGACTTTCAAAACGGATCACCTTATCCCAGCAAGAAGACCAGACCTAGTACTGATTAACAAAAAAGAAAGAACTTGTCAACTGGTGGATTTTGCAGTTCCAGCAGATCACAGGGTGAAGCTGAAGGAAAATGAAAAAATGGACAAATACCTGGACCTTGCCAGAGAACTGAAAAAGTTATGGAACATGAAAGTCAAAGTGATATCATTATTATTATTGTTATTATTATTATTATTATTATTATTATTATTATTATTATTGTTATTATTTTCTTTTTGATGTAGTAAAATCTTCAATAAATTTAATTTTAATATATATATTTTTTTTTTTAATATATTCCAGCCGTGGTCCTGTACGCTTCAAATTCCAAGATCTTTATGAATTAGATAGTTTGGCTGTTGTTAATGTCCGTGATGTTGACACCGTCAAAAATGCTTTTAAAATTCTCAAATTTCCAGAATCAAGGATCTACCAAACTGACAGTACTAAATCAAAAGTAAGTTTTTTTTTAATTTTATTTTTTTTCCCTGGCCATTCTAGAACAGATATTTTCAAAAGTACATATCTACCCTACTCCTCATGAGCAGGATGTTACACAAGGCCAATTCTTTTAAGCAAAGTTTAACAAGTTTGGATTCAGAGTTTTCCTTCTAGACTGGTTGCCATATCAGTGTTATGGAGCCCATTCTGCCCTACTATTTACCTATAGATGGATGGTGAATAGTTGTGTGCATACTTTTCCCAAGAGATATCAACACTATGCAAACAGCCTCGTCCAGGATTTGAACTCATCTAGTTATGTCCATTCCCTACAAAAGAGCCCAGTCTAACCCTAACCCTATTTACACATAGATAGAGGGGAAATAGTTGGATGCATACCTTTCCCAAAGGTATTAGTGCTATGTGAAATGCAAACAGCCTCATCCAGAATTTGAACTTCTTTTTGCCTACAATGATAACCATTACAATACAAGCAGCTACACAATTAAATAAAAGTACAAACTTTAAGAATTTATAGATATATTCTGATATTGGCAATATGTGTGGATTTTTAATTTATTGCAAAAAATATATCTGAATTACATATTATATTGTATATTATATTATATTAATAATTAAATATGTCATTATTATCTGCGTTATTCGGACTATTGTCCTCATCTTCATTGTTATCTGTACAACGTTTTGGCTGATAAGCCCTCCGGCCTTCTTTCGTCCGACAAGAAATACCTGAAGAAGGCTGGAGGGCATATCAGCCAAAACATTGTACAGATAACAATAAAGATGAGGACAATAGTCCGAATAATGCAGATAATACTAATCATCAAGCCTCATCTCAAACATTCAAAGAAATAGTATATAATCGGTACGGACCCGATATAATCAGTCAATGGAGGGCACATCGGCTGAAACATTGTACAGATAACAATGAAGATGAGGACAATAGTCCAAATAAAGCAGATAATACTAATCATCAAGCCTCATCTCAAACATTCAAAGAAATAGTGTAGATAACAATAAAGATGAGGACAATAGTCTGAATAATCCAAATAATCAAGCCTCATCTCAAACATTAAGAGAAATAGTGTAGATAACAATAAAGATGGGGACAATAGTCCGAATAAAGCAGATAATACTAATCATCAAGCCTCATCTCAAACATTCAGAGAAATAGTACAGATAACAATAAAGATGAGGACAATAGTCTGAATAATCCAAATAATACTAATTCAGAGAAATAGTAAATATGTTATGTTTTTAATTTATTTAAAGTTAAGATTATCATCTGATTGAAATTGGGGTGGGGGGTCACCTTGGTGTAGTGGGTAATGTGCTAGACTGCAACATTATAGTAAGCGAGTTCAAATGCCAGTCGTGCTGTTATATTAACTTTTGGACTAATACCCTTGAGAAAGATATGAACCCCTCAACCTCACCATCTATGGGTTAAATAGTAGCAATACTCTTCTTCTACAAGGATGGCTTTGGTACTAAATAACCCATAAAAGTTGATATGCGATTAAACAAAGAAACCAAACTAAACATTTCTATAGTCAAGGAGGGATGACAACAACTTCCCCAAAACACAAATTTTATATCTAAAAATGTGGACATAAAGTAAGTGATCAAATTTACATTATAACCAAGTTATAAACTTGTTCCCTTTTCTTATTCACACTATATTCTATATATTAAATAGGTACCACTACTGGCAAGCCCCAACCCTTTTTATCATATGGGTGCTAAAAGGTGGTGGCTGAGGGTCTATATGTCCTGGGAATGATGTTAAACTCTGATAGTGAGATTTGGGGAATGTGGAGCACCCCTTCATCACCATTGCTCCCTGGTCCACTCTGACCTGGAGTGGTAGTACCTGTTAGGGTCCCATCTATGGGTTAAATAGAAAAATGTATTTATAAAGAAATAGAGTATTCATTAAGAATGAATTTATTTCAAAACTTTATCGGCATTAAATGACCCACTGAGGTTGATATGCTGTAAAACAAAACAAGCAAAACCAAGGTACCATTACTGTTCTTCTACAAGGATGGTTTTGGCATTAAATAACCCATGGAAGTTGATATACAAATAGAAAAGCTTATGCACATTAGCTCAGTTGGTAGAGCGTTCGGCTAGAAAGCACAACGTTCCTATTTTGATACCGGCCCTCGCCAACTCAGCGTATGAGTAGCACAGGGATCAGTTCAGTAAAGTGAGGAGCTGATGGTAGGTGTGGAGCTCCACCTCAGACGCCAAAAACAATCTCCTTGGTCTAGCGCTAGTGAAAAGGGGATAGACTCCCTCGCTGATTGGCTGATACCGACTTTAGGCCACCTCGACGATTTTACTTACTTACTTTATAGGTTTATCCCCCGTTTATTATTAGTAATCAGTTCTGTCTAGGAGAAATGAATTGATTTATATGAGGGTCATTCAATAAGTAAGGTGAATTTCTACAAAGATGTTGACAGTAGGTAATACTGTTTACATTTGTATCTTTTTTAAGGAAATCAACAGTGATGGGTCATTTCATGTCACAGAAAACTGTCAACATCACCTTCTTAGTAAAGAAGGTGACCCTCATAGATAGATAGATAAATCCTGTTATTTATTGAATGACCCTCATAGATAGATAGATTCGCTTTATTTACTGAATGACCCTCATAGATAGGGAAATTGATTCCCCTTATAGATATATAGTAAGTAAGTAAAGTCGTTGGGGCGGCCTAAAGTCGGTATCAGCTAATCAGCGAGGGAGTCTATCCCCTTTTCACTTGCGCTAGACCAAGGAGATCATTTTAGCGTCTGAGGTGGAGCGCCACACCTACCGTCAGCTCCTTACTTTACCGCACAGATCCCTGTGCTACTCATACGCTGAGTTGGCAAGGACTGGTATCGAACTAGGAACCTTGTGGTTTCTAGCCAAACGCTCTACCGACAGCTAACCCGGCCCTTATTTATTGAATAACCCTCATAGATAGATAGATAGATTGATTCCCCTCATTTATTGAATGAGAATTTTCTAAATCCAGAACCTCATTCCTATAAGGATTTATCAAAAAATGGCTAAAAATGGCCTTTTCATTTAAAGTTACCTGTTATTTCCCTTAAATCAAACACTTCTAAATATGTTTAATATTACATTTAAACAAAGTCCACATCCCCATTCCTATAAGGATTTATCAATAAATGGCTAAAAATGGCCTTTTCATTTAAACTTACCTGTTATTTCCCTTAAATCAAACACTTCTAAATATGTTTAATATTACATTTAAACAAAGTCCACATCCCCATTCCTATAAGGATTTATCAATAAATAGCTAAAAATGGCCTTTTCATTTAAAGTTACCTGTTATTTCCCTTATATCAAAGACTTCTAAATATGTTTAATATTACATTTAAACAAAAGTTAACGTTTGGGGCCGGGCAGAATGGGGCGGTATAGGATGTTAATAGTTATTGGAAATAGAGTTGTTTTTTCAAATGAGATCCTGCAACACCCTACTTCATTTTTGTTTTTGATGTTTCTTCTACTTGTTTTTATTAACCTTACCTATCTATACAGTTTTTTAAAAAAAAAGTAGCTGTCAAAATATCCCATCAAAATGTCCATATCTAATATAGATGAAGATTTAATATCCAAATGAAAGTAGGAAAAAAAATTGTAGCATGTATTAATATTAATCTATGTAGATCTGATGATATCTGATTGTGGATAATGGAGGGCTGCGATATACTGGGTTGCAGGCTGCAAGGGTGGACTGAGCAAAACACGGGTGAGCGTGCCGAAAACGAGAAACTCTGCCAGCTAATTCTGGTTATTTGAGGATCTGTGAGGAGTGTGACCAGGCCCTATTGTCAAAGGCGGGCTTGGTCAATCACATGAGAGCTACCCGACTGCAATTGTTGTCTCTAAATGCGCCACTCTAAGACCCCACATGATCCCCAACATGAGGATAATGATGAGTATACAACACCTGTCGACGCAGTCAACACCAATCGTTATGTGTGCCAGATATGTTCAAGGATATGCAGGACTTTGGCGGGATTAGAAAAGTCATGAACGAACCCACAAACGAACAATGGATGAAGGAGTGGCAGTCGTCTGACAAGACGTTGCGATCAATATGTAGATTTAAATTATTATTCAATATTGACATATACAAGGGGTTGCTGAAAAATCCTCAGCCTAACCAAGGATGAATTTGTGGAATGGTATTGGTTTGTGGTCATTCTTTGGTTGACTTGAGAAATTTTCAGCACCCCACGCCCCTCATAAATTCAAATTAATTTGTTCAGTATGATCTAAAATGCATTTTTGTTTGTTCTTCCTTTTCCTCTTTTTCTTTTTCTTTCCCTTTTTTTCTTCCTTTTTATCTCCCTGATTTTCTTCTTCCTTTTTTTTTCTTCCTTTTCCTCTTTTTCTTTCCCTTTTTTTCTTCCTTTTTATCTCCCTGATTTTCTTCTTTCTTTTTTTTTCTATTTTTCTTTTTCTTCCTATTTTTCTAATTCTTGCCTATTCTTTCTTATTTTCCTTTCTTTTGTGCCTATTTTTTCTTTTCTTCTTTATATTTTTTTCCTTTTTGTCTTACTATTTTTCTTTTTGCTATCTTTCTTCTTCTTCTTCTTCCTATTTTTCTTTTTGCTATCTTTCTTCTTCTTCTTCTTCTTCTTCTTCCTATTTTTCTTTTTGTATTTTTATTTTTCTTCTTCCTATTATTCTTCTTTTTCTTTTTCCTTTTCTTCATATTTTTCTTTCTATTTTCCCTTTTCTTCTTCCTATTTTTTCCCTTTTCTTTTTCTTCTTCCTCTTGTTCTTTTTGTGTTTTTTCTTCCTTTCTTTCTATTTTCCCTCTTTTTCTTTTTCTTTTCCCTTGTTCTCCTATTTTTTTTCCTTTTCCTCATTTTCTTCTTCCTTTTTTTTTTTTCCTTTTGGATTTTTGGAAAATGTAAAACTAAAGATTCATTCTTTCCTCAGCGACAATGGTTGGACATTCTGGAAGATTCCAAGAAGAAAAAGGCTGCTAGGGACAAGCAAAAAAAAGAGGCTGCCCTTCGTTTATCAGAACAACAAACAGTACAATCTGCTGACGACAGTGAACCAGCGACACGTAAGTAAAGCTAGAAAAATACATGGCAATGATACTGATAGCTTTTTGATTAAGAGTGTCCTGGGACACACATATTTGCTTTGAATGAGTCCCCGGGAAAATTTATGGGTCCCAACTAAAGTTTCTTAATAGATTGTAGGGTTTTTATTTATGATCTAGGGAAACAACTAAAGCCGTCTAACTCTTACCTTCTAAACTATCCTGTGTAATTCATTTCTAAGAAATTATTGAAATGTATTTACAGTTAGCTTGAAATGGTGAGGGAAGAAAAAAGAAAAACACTGGGATACATGGATATGATTTTACTGCGTCCTGATAGCTTTTTGATTTAGTGCATCCTGGGACACACGTATTTGCTTTGAATGAGTCCCCAGAAAAATTTATGGGTCCCAACTTTAGTGCATCCTGGGACACATGTATTTGCGGTTAAACTTGCAAATCAGCCTCAAAATTAAAATGGAAACTTATTTGGTGATCCATGACAGTTTAACTACAGTGTATGAATGAACTTTTTTGTGAATTGGGTTTTGGTGATTAAGGTTATTTTTAATTACATATTGCTTTAAAAAAACAAAAAAAACACAACAAAAACCCCAAATTACTATACATTTAATTAACCATTGAAATTAATTATTGAATCCAACGGTAGACACATTAGTCTCAATTGTTTGTGTTAAATGTATAATTTCAATTAAACTTGGTTTACAAAAAATTATTTTTCAACATTAAATGTATAGTAATTTAGAGTTTTTTGATGTTTTTTTTTAAGCAATATGTAATTAAAACAACCTTAATCCCCAAACCCAATTTGCAAAAAAGTTCATTCATACACTGTAGTTAAACTGTTATGGAGCACCACCAAATAAGTTTCGGTTTTAATTTTGACAACGATTTGCAAGTTTAACCATATTTGCTTTGAATGAGTCCCCGTGAAAAAATTAATGGGTCCCAACTAAAGTTTCTTACTAGATTGTAGGGTTTTTATTTATGATCTGGGGAAACAACTAAAGCCGGGTAACTCCTACCTTGTAATCTATCCTGTGTAATTCATTTCTAAGAAACAATTGAAATGTATTTAGTTAGCTTGAAATGGTGAGGGAAGAAAAAAGAAAAACACTGGAATGCATGGATACAATTTTACTGCATCCTTTTAGATTTTTTTGCATCAGGGACACAGGATGCATACCTATCAGAATCTCTGACAGGGTATGATGTTAAACTGCATCTAATGGTGAAGTTCTAATTCTGGACTTCTGTTGAGTATGGAATACCCCTTCATCACCATTACTCCCAGGTCTACCCTGAGCCAGAGTTGTAGTACCTGTTAGGGTACAATCTATGGGTTAAAAAAAACGAGTTTTAAAAAAATGTTTAAAAGAAGATTGAATACCCATCAAGAATGAATAAAACAAAACGTCTTTGGCATAAAATAACCCAACAAGGGTTGACATGCCATAAAATCTCCTGATAGATTATCAAAGTTAAGCAACCTGTTAAATACTTAGATTTAAGCAACAGCAAGTACTGTAAGAAACCAAATTTCAAAATGACTTTATTTGGCATTAAATGACCCAGGTAGGGTTGATATGCCATAAAACCAAACATCCAAACCAAACCTTTACTTAGTACAGATAATTTGCATACAGCTGTACAATTTCAAGCCTTCCCATCCAATTCCAATAATTCATACACAGTTATATGGTTTCAAGTAACAATATCTTATTATAATGGAGATTGTGGGTTTGTCTGTCTGTAACCGAAACTATATTACTATACAAGTCACAATTCCCTTTGTTATTTACATCACATTCTCCATGATTTTATTTTTATTTAAACCTCAGTTATTAATAAAAGTTGTTTTAGATTATTAATACTGTTGACCATATCTACATACTAATAACATGCAATTGTATTTATATATACAACAAAATAGCAGTTTACAGTGTGAATGGGAAGGCTAATTTGCATATTGATCTTAAAAATTTGATTTTAATAAGTATATGCTTAGTATTATTGATTTCTAATTGTTTGGTTTTATATTATTGAATATGAGCAAAAATCTTGGGGATACATCTTAAAAGAAATCCCTGATCAATAAGAAATAACTGTAATATTATTCTTTACTTCCTATTTTAACTAGAGAGTTAAATTAGGTAAATTTACCAATGTAAGACGGGAGTAACGGAAAATGATGGAAGAGTTAGTTTCAAAGTTGTTCTATTTTTCAATCATACCCCCTCTGTTCCAAATCTTTTTATCTGTATTCTTATTCAGTTTCATTAGCATTTCTAATTTAATATAATATTTTATTATAAAATTTAACTAAAATACTTGCACCCGGAGGGTGCATATATTTGCTAGTAATAATAATGATCCTTAGTAAACAATTATTACTTGAAGTAACTGTTTGTAATACAACTAATTTACACACACACACATATGGTTTCAAATAACAAATAATAATCCTTAGTAAACAATTATAGCTTCAATTAGCTATGCTTAATACTACTAATTCATACACAGTTATATGGTTTCAAGTAACAAAATAATAATGAAGATCCTTAGTAAACAATTATAGCTTCAAGTAACTGTTTGTAATCTTATTATAATGGAGATTGTGAGTTATTCTGTCTGTAACCAAAACTATATTACTATACAAATCACAATTCCTTTTGTTATTTACATCACATTCTCCATGATTTTATTTTTTATTTAAAACCCAATTATTAATAAAATTGTTTTACATCATTAAGACTGTTGACCATATCTACATACTAATAACATGCAATTGTATTTATATATACAACAAAATAGCGGTTTACAGTGTGAATGGTAAGGCTAATTTGCATTTGGATATTAAAAATTTGATTTTAATAAATATATGCTTAGTATTATTGATTTCTAATTGTTTGGTTTTATCTTATTGAATATGAGCAAAAATCTCAGGAATAAATCTTAAAAGAAATCCATTAACAAGAAGAAATAACTGTAATATTATTCTTTACTTTCTATCTTAACTAAATAGTTAAATTAGGAAAATTTAACAAAGACAGACGGGGTAATGTAAAATGATGGAAGAGTTAGTTTCAAAGTTGTTCTATTTTTCAATCATACCCCCTCTGTTCAAAATCTTTTTATCTGCATTCTTATTCAATTTCATCAGCCTTTCTAATTTAATATATTTTATTATATTAAAACTTAAATACTAGCACCCGGAGGGTGCATATATTTGCTAGTACAAATAATTTGCTTAGAGTTATCAAGTATTTCTATCTAATACAAATCATTTTCAAATAAATCTATATGATTCATAGATGGGATCCACTATATATTGTCTAGTAAGGGACACACTCACTATAATCGTTATATAGAATCTAGTAAGGGACATGATCACTACAGTCGTTATATAGCGTCTAGTAAGGGACACCCTAATTCCAGTCGTTATATAGCGTCTAGTAAGGGACACCCTCATTTCAGTCGTTATATAGCGTCTAGTAAGGGACACATTCATTCCAGTCATTATATAGCATCTAGGAAGGGACACACTCACTACATTTGTAATGTATTGTCTAGTAAGGGACACACACACTACATTAATAATATATTGTCTAGTAAGGGACACACACACTACATTCATAATATATTGTCTAGTAAGGGACACACACACTACATTCGTAATATATTGTTTAGTATTGTCTAGTAAGGGACTCACTCACTACATTCATAATATATTGTCAACTAACGGACTCACTCACTACATTCGTAAATATAGTAAGGGACACACTCACTACATTCATAATATATTGTCTAGTAAGGGACACACTCACTATAATCATTAAATAGCATCTAGTAAGGGACACACTCACTACATTCGTAATATATTGTCTATTAAGGGACACACTCACTACATTCATAATATATTGTCTAGTAAGGGACACACTCACTACATTCATAATATATTGTCTAGTAAGGGACTCACTCACTACATTCATAATATATTGTCTAGTAAGGACACACACACTACATTCATAATATATTGTCTAGTAAGGGACACACTCACTACATTCGTAATATATTGTCTAGTAAGGGACACACTCACTATAATCATTAAATAGCATCTAGTAAGGGACACGCACACTACATTCATAATATATTGTCTAGTAAGGGACACACACACTACATTCGTAGTATATTGTCTAGTAAGGGACTCACTCACTACATTCGTAGTATATTGTCTAGTAAGGGACACACTCACTACATTCGTAATATATTGTCTAGTAAGGGATCACTCACTACATTCGTAGTATATTGTCTAGTAAGGGACACACTCACTACATTCGTAATATATTGTCTAGTAAGGGACACACACACTACATTCGTAATATATTGTCTAGTAAGGGACTCACTCACTACATTAATAATATATTGTCTAGTAAGGACACACACACTACATTCATAATATATTGTCTAGTAAGGGACACACTCACTATAATCATTAAATAGCATCTAGTAAGGGACACACACACTACATTCGTAATATATTGTCTAGTAAGGGACACACACACTACATTCGTAATATATTGTCTAGTAAGGGACACACACACTACATTCGTAATATATTGTCTAGTAATGGACACACACACTACAGTCGTAATATATTGTCTAGTAAGGGACACACACACTATAATCATTATATAGCATCTAATAAGGGACACACACACTACATTCGTAATATATTGTCTAGTAAGGGACACACACACTACAGTCGTAATATATTGTCTAGTAAGGGACACACTCACTATAATCATTATATAGCATCTAGTAAGGGACACACACACAACATTCATAATATATTGTCTAGTAATGGACACACTCACTATAATCATTATATAGCATCTAGTAAGGGACACACACACTACAGTCGTAATATATTGTCTAGTAAGGGACACACTCACTAAAATCATTATATAGCATCTAATAAGGGACACACACACTACATTCATAATATATTGTCTAGTAAGGGACACACTCACTACATTAATAATATATTGTCTAGTAAGGGACTCACTCACTACATTCATAATATATTGTTTAGTAAGGGACACACTCACTATAATCATTATATAGCATCTAGTAAGGGACACACTCACTACATTTGTAATATATTGTCTAGTAAGGGACACACACACTACATTCATAATATATTGTCTAGTAAGGGACACACTCACTACATTCATAATATATTGTCTAGTAAGGGACTCACTCACTACATTCATAATATATTGTCTAGTAACGGACACACTCACTATAATCATTAAATAGCATCTAGTAAGGGACACACACACTACATTCATAGTACTAGCAAATATATGCACCCTCCGGGTGCAGGTATTTAAGTTTTAATGTAATAAAATATTATATTAAATTAGAAAGGCTAATGAAACTAAATAAGATGCAGATAAAAAGATTTGAAATAGAGGGGGAACTACTAAAACTTGCTTTTTCTTCACTCCCGTCTTTCATTGGTAAATGTTCATAATTTAACTATTTAGCTAAATCAGGAAGTAAAGAATAGACTTACTGTTAATATTGTTAATGGATTTCTTTTAAGATTTATTGGTGAAATTTTTGCTCATATTCATTAAGATAAAACCAAACAATTAGAAATCAATTATACTGAGCACATATTTATGAAAATAAAATTTTTGATATCAATATGCAAATTAGCCTTTCCATTCACACTGTAAACCGCTATTTTTTGTATATATATAAATACAATTGCATGTTATTAGTATGTAGATATGGTCAACAGTATAATAATGTAAAACAATTTTATTAATAATTAAGGTTTAAATATAAATAAAATCTTGGAGAATATGATGTAAATAACGAAGGGAATTGTGACTCAATTAGTAATATAGTTTCGGTTACAGACAGAAAAACACACAATCTCCATTATAATAAGATATTGTCTAGTAAGGGACTCACTCACTACATTCATAATATATTGTCTAGTAAGGGACACACTCACTACATTCATAATATATTGTCTAGTAATGGACACACTCACTATAATCATTAAATAGCATCTAGTAAGGACACACACACTACATTCATAGTATATTGTCTAGTAAGGGAGTCACTCACTACATTCATAATATATTGTCTAGTAAGGGACACACACACTACATTCATAATATATTGTCTAGTAAGGGACTCACTCACTACATTAATAATATATGTCTAGTAAGGACACACACACTACATTCATAATATATTGTCTAGTAAGGGACTCACTCACTACATTCATAATATATTGTCTAGTAAGGGACACACTCACTACATTCATAATATATTGTCTAGTAAGGGACACACACACTACATTTCATAGTATATTGTCTAGTAAGGGACTCACTCACTACATTCATAATATATTGTCTAGTAAGGGACACACTCATTACATTCATAATATATTGTCTAGTAAGGGACACACACACTACATTCATAGTATATTGTCTAGTAAGGGACTCACTCACTACATTAATAATATATTGTCTAGTAAGGACACACTCACTACATTCGTAATATATTATCTAGTATGGGACGCTCTCACTACATTCGTAATATATTGTCTAGTAAGGGACACACACACTACATTCATAATATATTGTCTAGTAAGGGACTCACTCACTACATTCATAATATATTGTCTAGTAAGGGACACACACTATATTCTTAATATATTGTCTAGTAAGGGACACACTCACTATAATCATTACATAGCATCTAGTAAGGGACACACTCACTACATTCGTAATATATTGCCTAGTAAGAGACACACACACTACAGTCATAATATATTGTCTTGTAAGGGACACACTCACTATAATCATTATACAGCATCTAGTAAGGGACACACTCACTGCATTCGTAATATATTGTCTAGTAAGGGACACACTCACTACATTCACAATATATTGTCTAGTAAGGGACACACACACTACATTCATAATATATGTCTAGTAAGGGACACACACACTACATTCATAATATATTGTCTAGTAAGGGACTCACTCACTACATTCATAATATATTGTCTAGTAAGGGACTCACTCACTACATTTATAATATATTGTCTAGTAAGGGACACACACACTACATTCGTAATATATTGTCTAGTAAGGGACACACTCACTACATTCATAATATATTGTCTAGTAAGGGACACACTCACTACATTCGTAATATATTGTCTAGTAAGGACACACTCACTACATTCATAATATATTGTCTAGTAAGGGACACACTCACTACATTCGTAATATATTGTCTAGTGAGGGACACACTCACTACATTCGTAATATATTGTCTAGTAAGGGACACACACACTACAGTCCTAATATATTGTCTAGTAAGGGACACACTCATTTCTTAGAATATACTGACTGTATCCCCTCAACAAAATGAATGTGTGTCCTGGGTATTATACCAGACTGTATCTGAAGATCTGGGTAGTACTCTTTCAATGCCATTACTCCCAGCTTTATATTATTTTTGAAAAAGAAATTGAATAGCCAACAAGAATGAATAAAACAAAATATCTTTGGCATAAAATAACCCAACAAGGGTTGACATGTAACCAAGCAAGTTTGTGCAGATAAAAATTGCATTTAATAATTGATTTTTTCTTTTCTTTTTTCTGTCTTGCTCAACTCTTCACTTACTTTAAGCTGCTCACAGTGGCTCTCCCACCACTGCATAATCCTCACCCAAGTAAAGTACAAAAACTGATGGTTAGTTCATTATAATTGAGCAGAAGGAGTCAGATTACAATAATAATAGGACTTTACTTGAATAGAAGGAGTTCTGAGGTGAATAGAGAGTGAACTTTGAAATATCCCATTATACAGGTGAAAAATACCAAGAAAATTTGGTAAGCTGTGGAGGAAATTTGGTAGGCAAAGAGTTAATCTGTGTACAGCGGCTTTCCCACTACACACAAGCAAAGCACACAAAAACTCATGGTTAGTTCATTATAATTGAGCAGAAAGACTCAGATTACAATAATAATGTGACTTAATTTGAATAGAATGAATTCTGAGGTGAATTAATAAGTGAACTTTGAAATGTCCCATCAGACAGGTAAAAAAATACCAAGAAAATTTGGTACAGTACTTTGGTAGGAATTTGGTTGTCAAAGAGTTAAGTTATCTGTAGCATCCAGATGTAGATGGCATATATTGTCTGCACACAGAATGTTTCATTAACTCATTGCCTACTTTAAACCGCTCACAGTGGCTCTCCCAACACTGTGATCTTACTGTAATCCACTGATGGTTAGTTCATTATAATTGAGCAGAAGGACTCTGATTACATAAATCTGAACACTGAACTAAAAGTTTTCATGTCAGTAGTCATTATCACCTGAATTAAACTAAGTTTAGTAAATGAATGGTTCCAAGGAGTGAAAAAGAGAGGAAAGAAGCCACCACAGAAAAGAGAGCCAGAAGGAAGGAGAGACAACAGCAACTCCAGCAAGCATCACTGCACCAGAGATTGCCATTAAAAAAATGGCTTGTTCAGCCACTCGCGCAGATTCAGGTTGATGCAGAAGACCTGGTGCCTCCTTGTCAAACAAGGGACAAAAAGGAGTGAAAAAGAGAGGAAAGAAACTGCCACAGAAAAGAGAGCCAGAAGGAAGGAGAGACAACAGCAACTCCAGCAAGCATCATTGTTTGTTTGCAGTCACTGCACCAGAGATTGCCATTCAAAAATTGGTCTGTTCAGCCACTCACGCAGTTGCAGTTAAAAAAAAGTGGACACTATGCCGTCGTTTTTAGTAGACGGAAGGATACCAACAACTACCCGGTGTGTTAAAGCAGGCCTTAAAAAATCATACTAAAATCCCACTTCTGGGTCAATCGCACAGTGTAGTAATTTACATGTGCACCAACGAGGTAGTCCAATGTCAAGCCACGACTCACGATCAGGAGGATGTGAGTTCAATCTCCCTAATCGCCTGTTACACTCCCCCCTGATCTCATTTTGGATGCCAGACATTCGTGCACGCTTTGAGCTACCACGTGCATGATTTCTCTCGCCACATGAATGTTTTAAAAATTTATTTTTTATTTTCTTTTCCCTTGTATTCTGAAGTGAATAGATAATGAACTTAATATCCCATCATACAAGTGAAAAATAACAAGAAAATTTGGTACAGCCATGTGGGGGGGGGGGGGTTAATTGGCCAAGAGTTAAATAATCAATCTTATCCTTTTCTTTTTCTTTTTTTATTATATGCATTAAAATTTTTCTTTTCTTTTTAAAAATTTTTTGACAGCATTTGAAGATGAGGAAATCAGTGTTATCCAACAACAAGATGAAATGGAAAGTAGTGTTCTCAATACGGACTGGATCCAGGAACTTCCCGAAGACTTGGATATGTGCATTGCACAGAGGGATTTTGAAGGTGCCGTGGATCGTGTTGAAAGTGGTAGGTCTATCTTTAAAACTATACTATGTTTTCTTAGTTATAATTAGTTGATTTTTTTTTTTTTTTTTTTTTCAGTCACAAGAATAAAAAAATTATAAGATGAATTAGTCCACTTTATGCATAGTTTTCTCATGAACAGACTCACACACACACTCACATCCTGATTATAGAAATTATAATGGAGATTGTGTGTTTGTCTGTCTGTAACTGAAATTATATTACTACTCAAGTCACAATTCCTTTAGTTATTGACATCATATTCTCAATGATTTAATTTTTATTTAAACCGCAATCATTAATAAAATTGTTTTACATTATTAATACTGTTAACTATATCTACATACTAACAACATGCAATTATATTTATATATACAACAAAATAGCGGTTTACAGTGTGAACGGGAAGGCTAATTTGCATATTGATATTAAAAATGTGATTTTAATAAATATGTGCTTAGTATTATTGATTTCTAACTGTTTGGTTTTATTTTAATGAATATAAGCAAAAATCTCTTCAATGAATCTTAAATGAAATCCATTAACAAGAAAAAATAACTGTCATTTTATTCTTTACTTCCTCTTTTAACTAAATACTTAAATTAGAAAAATAAAAATGAAAGACGAGAGTGATGGAAGAGTAAGTTTCAGTTGTTCTATTTTTCGATTATACCCCCTCTGTTTCAAATCTTTTTATATGCATTTTTATTTAGTTTCATTAGCCTTTCTAATTTAATACGATATTTTATCACATTAAAACTTAAATACTTGCACCCTACGGAGGGTGCATATATTTGCTAGTAGAAATAATAATCAGGATAAACAGAAACAATGCAATTGTTGAAACCCTACAATGTGCCCCATGAAGGGAAGATGCGTGACTAAAAGTGTCATTTAGTAGTAACATCTACCCAAAAGACAAATCTAAATTCTACGTGGGATGCACAAAGTTGGAGTTCAAAACTAGATTTATAAACCATAAGCACTCATTTACTAATATTAAGCTTAGAAACGCAACAACTCTATCAAGGTATATTTGGGACTTAAAAGATCAGAACATAACACCAATTATTGAATGGAATATCCTACAAAAATCAATTATTGAATGGAATATCCTACGAAAATCAAATGTGTGCAGATCTCTAAATGATCCATGCTACATTTGTCTACAAGAAAAGTTAACTATAATTAAATTCCAAGATAAGAAAAACCTTTTAAATAATAGATTTGAATCAATCTGCAATTGTAAACATAGGTTGAGTTGGTCACTAAAATATTATCAGAATTACAATAATGAATTTAAATAAATAAATTAGTTCTTTTTAAAGTAGTTATTAATTTTTTAAATAGAATAAATACTGAAAAGAACAATGAAAAACTATAAATTAGTAATATTCTAGTCCTAAAATATAATTCGAATTAAATTTTGACTGCTTTTACTGGCTATTATTTAGAATTAGATTTGAATTAATAACAATACAGAAATGAGAACTAAGGTATAAATAAACAAATAGAATAAGCCACACACGATAATTGACAGAAAAATATTAACTAACGTGGCGTTCAACCACTATTATCCAAAAAGAAATGTCTCTCTGTTTAACTAAGGAATTACATCGACTTAGTTAAGCATAGGGTAGACCCTTAACTTTTTTCCTCTACTAATATATATATATATATATATTACTTGGTTTGAAAATCACATCAGCAAGAAACTGTTAGTTACCAAAGCCCATTGACTTCATGTTCCCACTACCCTAACTTATATATACTAGCAAATATATGCACCCTCCGGGTGCAAGTATTCAAGTTTTAATGTAATAAAATATTATATTAAATTAGAAAGGCTAATAAAACTAAATAAGAATACAGATAAAAAGATTTGAAACAGAGGGAGTATAATAAAAGATTTGAAACAGAGGGAGTATAATAAAAAATGGAACAACTGAAACTTACTCTTTCATCACTCTCGTCTTTCATTGTTATTTTTTCTAATTTAAGTATTTAGTTATAAGAGGAAGTAAAGAATAAAATGACAGTTATTTTATCTTGTTAATGGATTTCATTTAAGATTCATTGAAGAGATTTTTGCTTATATTCATTAAAATAAAACCAAACAGTTAGAAATCAATAATACTAAGCACATATTTATTAAATTCGATTTTTTAATATTAATATGCAAATTAGCCTTCCCGTTCACATTGTAAACCGCTATTTTGTTGTATATATAAATATAATTGCATGTTGTCAGTATGTAGACATAGTTAACAGTATTAATAATGTAAGACAATTTTATTAATAATTGAGGTTTAGATAAAAATAAAATCATGGAGAATGTGATGTCAATAACTAAGAGAATTGTGACTTGAGTAGGAATATAGTTTCGGTTACAGACAGAAAAACACACAATCTCCATTATAATAAGATATATAAAAGGGTTTTGTAATTTGCTTGAATCATTGTGTTTATATTGGTTTGTTGGTTGGTTTTGAAGGCTGTCACAATGCAAGTGTAAAGAAAAAAGAAGGTAACTGTGGTGTTTTTTGTTAACCTGTCATTTTATTTCTCAATATTTCGGGACAAAAATTCCCATCATCAGAAGAATACTGGAACTGAAGTTGTCTTAATATGTATATTATTATTATTATGATTGTACACAGTAATAACCTACTCGAGTTTCACCATAAGGATCTTCAGGGTTAAATCCACTGAATTAATCAAGATATTGATTAATTACAGCCGGTTGCATGTGTGTATTTTTTGGCAATGATGGTTAGTGACAAACTCGCAGTCAAAGAACACTGGGTTCAAAATTTGAAAATGAGCATCTTCATTGTAATCTGTACAACGTTACGGCCAATATGCCCCCCGGAATGGTTAGAGGAATGAGAACAGGATACCCCCGTGGACTGAATAAAGAGTTAGGTTCAAAGTTCCGTGATGGCTTCCGATTACGACAAGAAGGTTCTCGAGTCCGACAAGAAATACCTGAAGAAATACCTGAAGAAGATGAGGACAATAGTCGGAATAACACTAATCATCAAGCCTCATCTCAAACATTCAGAAAAATACTATCCTTGCACATATTATATAATCGTCTAATGCTCTACATCACTACAACCAAGAAGATGCACTTGAATAAAGAAATGTGTTCCTACAGGAAGCAAAACAAAATATGTACAAAATCAGGACACATCGGCTGAAACGTTGTACGGATAACAATAAAGATAAGGACAATAGTCCAAATAGTTCAAATTATCAAGCCTCATCTGAAAAATTCAGAGAAATAGTGCAGATAACAATAAAGATGAGGACAATAGTCCAAATAATCCAAATAATCAAGCCTCATCTGGAAAAATTCAGAGAAATAGTGCAGATAACAATAAAGATGAGGACAATAGTCCAAATAATCCAAATAATCAAGCCTCATCTGAAAAATTCAGAGAAATAGTGCAGATAACAATAAAGATGAGGACAATAGTCCAAATAATCCAAATAATCAAGCCTCATCTGAAAAATTCAGAGAAATAGTGCAGATAACAATAAAGATGAGGACAATAGTCTGAATAATCCAAATAATCAAGCTCAAAAATTTAGAGAAAAATTCAGAGTAATAAAATCAATCCAGTATATGAAGGAGGGGGGGGGGTAAGGTTTGCAATAAAATCTGATGATATAATAAAAATATTACAATTCTAGTATCAGATATAACAGAGAAATAATAAGAAACACAATGAGTATTAAACATAGGGAAAAGGTTACTAAGCAAACATACAAGGTGAACAGAGTAATTAGCACTTGCTAGGTTGAATTAACAAGTCCTGTGAGATTTCGTTATTTCTCTCCTCCAAGGTTTCGTCAGACATTATTTATATGCAAAACAGACGATTCTATTCATTATTTAGGTACTATATGACAAAAAGTGATACAATGCAGAAAATTGAAATGATATGGTTTGCTATAAGGATAGCTTCATCAAAAAGATTTTCTGATAAAGCTATTCTTATAGAGAAAAGTCAATTTAAATGTTGAATGCATAAAACTTGTTTAATGATGTGCCGACACGTGCTTCGGCCAAGCGCATGTTCTTGTACACAATGTATTTCAATTATTATTATTTTAAATACAAAATATTTTATTAATCAGACAGGTTCTGTTAAAGACCATGGAATATCTTTAAGCATAGACGTTCGAGTTTGCTTGTTGCTTTTCGTATATCTGAGTCCAGATGATTGAGATGGTCTCCCATATTTTTACCCAATACCTTTCAAATATGTCACTGCTCGTCAAATAATCAAATTAATAATAAAAAAAATAATTCATAATCAAAATAATCAAATTATCCATTTTTATATTCTTATAGAGAAAAGTCAATTTAAATTTCTGTATTGTCTTCCTTTTTTTCATATTATGAAATGAATTCCTGATTTTGAAAACAGATATTTTTTTATATAAAAGTATATATATATATCATTAATCACGAGGCACAGAACGCTCTCGATCAGTACCGGAATTTTCAAATAATTTTTAAAAAATGCGTATTTTATTTAAAAAAAAAAAAAAAAATTTTATTTAAAAAATTTATAAGCATTTTTATCATTAAAAAAGCTCAAAAGAGTTTGCAGTAAAGGTGTATATAAATATCAAAAAGTTCAGGAAAATGTTCCGGCTACAAAAGAAAGTTTAAAAAATATAATACGTCCAACCGTACAATAGAGGAAGATGGAAAATTTCTACACATATTGTCGGATTCATAACCATTTTACCTTTCATACTTTCCACAGAAAAAACAAAATTGGAATTATTTAAATCATATCACCGGAGGCTCAAATTTCGAATATAATAAGGATCCCGACACTACAAATTTGTCATCATTACAGATTCCTGAAATTTTCCATCTTCATCTATTGTATGGTTGGACTTATTATATTTTTTAAACTTTCTTTTGTAACCGGAACATTTTCCTGAACTTTTTGATATTTATATACACCTTTACTGCAAACTCTTTTGAGCTTTTTTAATGATAAAAATGCTTATAATTTAAAAAAATAAAATTTGTTTTATTTTTAAATAAAATACGCATTTTTGAAAAAAAAAAAAAAAATAAAAATAAATATATATATATATATATATATATATATATATATATATATAATCTATTTATCTATAATACTCTGTATATGTAAATATATATAAACAAATCTTTATATGTACATTTGAGTTCTCAATTTTGGTTGAATCCTATCAAAGTAACACTTGATATCATCCATTTTTATATATATATATATATATATATATATATATATAGTAAAGTTAGTGGGGTGGCCTATTGTCAGTATCAATTGGAGAGCCAGAGTCTATCCTCTTTTCACTAATGCTAAACCAGGGAGATTGTCTAGCTGAGGTAGAACACTGTTAGGTTTTTCTTTCTTTGAAAGTTATATATTATTGTTATATTGTTGGAGGCGCATGGTCTAACGGTTAGTCGTAGGAAATGAACTTGTCAACCTGAGTTCAATTCCTGGACGAAGCTGTTTGGATTTCACATAGCGCTAATACCCTTGGGAAAGGTATGAATCCAATTCTCCCTCCAGCTATGGGTAAAATAGCAGGGCAGACTGGGCTCTTTAACCATGGCTAGGTAACCAGTCTAGGAGAAGGAAAACTCTCAATTCAAACCTGTTAAACTCCAATTAAGAAACTGACCTTGTGTCGCATCCTGCTCGTGCAGAGGAGTTGATAAATATATATATATATATATATATATATATATATATTATTGTTATTATAATTACTAGTACAAAATAAAAAACGTCCTTTGGGCGATATAAAAATAGATTTTTGAAACATATTGCCTGAGGGGTAGGAGTAAAAAATTCAATGTCAGCGAGTTTGTACTGTAAGTAAGTAAAATCCTCAAATTCATTAAAGGATTAAAAAATAAAACAATTTGAAATGTAAACTTTAAATATGTATTAAAATAAAACAAAAACTATATATAGATATATAATACCAGTCATGTATTTATTAAAACTTGTTTTAAAAAACAATTAGGACTGTCTAATGTTGCAT
>CM042179.1:37105031-37145031 GCA_023376005.1 Doryteuthis pealeii
TGCCAGTGGTTTACAGTCAGATTGCAGTGGTGGGAGAGCTGCTGTGAGTGGTTTAAACTAGACAAAGAGTTAATTTCATCCCTAAATTAGAATTTTCCATTTTATTGCTGCAAACAACTTTTGAGTATAAAGTCGGACCATATGACCTTTAGGCACCCCTTCCGCGATCTCGACTCACAAGGACACTTTTCTCATTTACACTGTCAATATCAGGTTGTTTGTTAGGGGTTGGGGTTTGGGGGTTAGTTTTATAATTTAAAAAAAAACTCTAAAAAATCGTCTGTTAACAATTAACTGGATTTTGATGGTGTAAATGGAAAAAATGTCCCCACGAATCGAGATCGCAAAAGGGGTGCCTAAAGGTCATATGGTGCAGAAAATCTAGTACAAAGTTCATCTAACATCATCTCATTCCATTACAAAGGATTTGTTGAAAAGTTCTCATCCCAACCAAGAAGGTAATAACTTATAACCATTCATCAGACTGTTCAACTAACATGGTATATCTTTTTCAAGTTTTAAAGACATATATGAAATACTACCTGTCCCATAATATATATATATATATATATATATAATACTAGCAAATATATGCACCCTCCGGGTGCAAGTATTTAAGTTTTAATGTAATAAAATATCATATTAAATTAGAAAGGCTAATGAAACTAAATAAGAATGCAGATAAAAATATTTGAAACAGAGGGGGGTATAATCGAAAAATAGAACAACTGAAACTTACTCTTCCATCACTCTCATCTTTCGTTGTTATTTTTTTCTAATTTAAGTATTTAGTTAAAAGAGGAAGTAAAGAATAAAATGACAGTTATTTTTTCTTGTTAATGGATTTCATTTAAGATTCATTGAAGAGATTTTTGCTTATATTCATTAAAATAAAGCCAAACAGTTAGAAACCAATAATACTAAGCAGATATTTATTAAAATCAAATTTATGATATCAATATGCAAATTAGCCTTCCCGTTCACACTGTAAACTGCTATTTTGTTGTATATATAAATACAATTGCATGCTATTAGTATGTAGATATGGTCAACAGTATTAATAATGTTAATCAATTTTATTAATAATTGAGGTTTAAATAAAAATAAAATCATGGTAAATGTGACGTCAATAACTAAGGGAATTATGACTTGAATAGTGATTTAGTTTCGGTTACAGACAGACAAACACACAATCTCCATTATAATAAGATATATATATAGGAGGTGCATGATCAAATGGTTAGAGTCATAGGAAATGGGCTTGTCGACCTGAGTTCAATTCCTGGACAAAGCTGTTTGTATTTCACATAGTGCTAATATCCTTGGTAAAGGTATGAATCCAATTCTCTCTCCAGTTATGGGTAAATAGTAGGGCAGACTGGGCTTTTTAACCATGGATTGGTAACCAGTCTAGGAGAAGGAAAACTCTGAATTCAAACCTGTTAAACTCCAATTAAGAAATTGACCTTGTGTTGCATCCTGTTCGTGTGGAAGGGTTGATATATATGTATATATATTAAATTGTCTGGTCGTGGTAATATGATTCAATTATCAATTATATATATTTTTTTTTTTTACTAAAGCTGGGCGAATCAATTTTCATTTGCTAAAGGCTTTTTTCCTGTTTAGTTTAGTGACACAAAATTAATACTAAAATATTCCTTGCTTTTAGGATTGAGTTATGTTTGAAAAAAATTCCATTTTAATTGGTTCTAATTAGTTGTAATTATCAAGCAAGTCAAAAACTGATTCATCCCATCACATTCTGCCTATCACTTTCACCCTCACTATATATATCTTGATTACCTCCTCGTTATATATGTTAGTCTCTGTGTGAGTAAGAGAGAGAGATGTGATTGTGATAGAAACATTTAACTGCTCACTTTATTTGTATGTTAAGATTCAGCAACGAACCCATAGCTTAATAAAATTCCATGATCGATTTATATTTAAATTAGGTCAAACAGTTCCTTTCTTAGAAATCTTACAAAATGATTTTAATGTTTTTTTGGTTTTTTTTAACACTACGGATGTATTTTTTTATTTATTTATTTTCTTAATTTAATTCACTTTTCCTTAATCCCAATTATCTACCGAGAGGTCAAAGGGTGACTCAACAGTTCACAATTTGTCTAGTGTGTGTATATATATATATATATATATATATATATATATATATATTATATTTATTATTTATTTATTTATTTATAGTCACCAATACAATTAAAAGTTTGTCTTACCAATGGTTTCGGAACACCACTTTTAGAAAAAATTGGACAGTTTGTATTACCCGTGCCTCGTGTCTACGTGATCCGTTATTCATTCTTGCTTTTGCTTTCTTCATTCACCGGCGTCTTTATTTGTCATCATTGGTAAGACAAACTTTTAATTGTATTGGTGACTATGAATGAATGAATAAATAAATAAATACAGCTCTAACAGAAGTAATTGAGCACTTTATAATCATTTATCCAATAATAATAACAAAAAATTATATATATATATATATATATATATATATATATATATATATATACATATGTGTATTTAGGCAGCATTCTTTCATTTATACAAGTAGAATTAAACAAAAGGCACATCTCCTGTTTAACAATTTTATTTTTTATCTTTTCTAATTTTCTGGCCAACTTTTTAATGTTTGTGTGGAATTGGTGGATAAGTCTACCAAAGTTCAGTTCCCGAGTACTTTCGGCACTTCGAAGTGCCATCATCAGGGGTGATGTATTCCAGTTTTTAAAAAAATTATATTAATGTGGAGGCTGGAAGGAGAAGAATTGGTGAGAAAGGTGTTATAGGAATTTTAGAATGTGTGTACTGTATTGGAAATTAATTTTGTTTAAGGATTTTGTTTAAGGATGCTTCTAGTATTTGGAGTTTTTGTTTATTTTTTTCTTGGTGCAGAATGTGTGTATTTGGTGGACTTATCCACCAATTCCACCCAAACATTAAAAAGTTGGCCAGAAAATTAGAAAAGATAAAAAAATAAAATTGTTAAACAGGAGATGTGCCTTTTGTTTAATTCTACTTATATATATATATATAAAATAACAAAAAAGATTTAGGTTGGAAGTATAATAGACTATTTCAGGTAACCTATAGTAATTATCTAGACTAGCAAATATATGCACCCTCCGGGTGCAAGTATTTAAATTTTAATATAATAAAATATGTTAAATTAGAAAGGCTAATGAAACTGAATAAGAATTCAGATAAAATATTTGGAACAGAGGGGGTATGATTGAAAAATAGAACAACTTTGAAACTAACTCTTCCATCATTTGCACTTACTCCCGTCTTTCATTGGTAAATTTTCCTAATTTAACTATTTAGTTAAAATAGGAAGTAAAGAATAATATTACAGTTATTTCTTCTTGTTAATGGATTTCTTTTAAGATTTATCCCCGAGATTTTTGCTCATATTCAATAAGATAAAACCAAACAATTAAAAATCAATAATACTAAGCATATATTTATTAAAATCAAATTTCAAAGTTCAATATGCAAATTATCCTTCCCATTCACACTGTAAACCGCTATTTTCTTGTATATATATACAATTGCATGTTATTAGCATGTAGATATGGTCAACAGTCTTAATGATTTAAAACAATTTTATTAATAATTGAGGTTTAAATAAAAAATAAAATCATGGAGAATGTGACGTAAATAACAAAGGGAATTGTGACTTGAATAGTAATATAGTTTCGGTTACAGACATAAAAACCCACAATCTCCATTATAATAAGATGTTAAGTCTTGCTGAAAGTGACAATATATTAATTGTATGAATTCTTATTTTTAGTTAGTATGGACTGATAAGAAATTGAAAAGATGCTAAATTCGTGTTAGATTTAACTGATACAAATTCTAAAAAGTCAGTGCAAATTATATATAATTTAAAAAAAAAAAAATTTTTTTTTTTTCAGAATTTCTAAGTCCAAATCTAGGGGGGGGGGTGTTATAAATGAGTGTGTGCATTATACACAAATGATTACAGTATTTCTAGAAAGGATTTATTTAAGAGAAATTAGTGACCACTTAAGCAACAGCAGTTACTGTAAACAACCTGGTTTATTTGTTTATTAAAATAAACTTGTTTCTGCATTAAATGATCCAAAATACGGTTGATATTCTGTAAAACAAAAACAACCAATACACACTGATTACAGCTTTTTTTTTTTTTTTTTTTTTTCAAGTTTTTTTTATGAATAGACGACCTGCTGTCCATGATGATATCAATGTTTATATTTCTATGAATCCTCCTCTCCCTCCAGCTATGGGTAAATAGCAGGGCAGACTGGGTTCTTTAACCTTGGTTTAGGCAACCGGTCTAGGAGAAGGAAAACTCTGAATTCAAACATGTTAAACTCTGCTTAAGAAATTGACCTTGTGTTGCACCCTGCTCGTGCGGAGGGGTTGGTATATATATATATATATATATATTCCAGAATGAATAAAGTCTAATAGTAACACTACTTATCTCAGAAATTCACACAAAAATCTTCCTGAACAAAAATCTTAAGAAAATTGTCTTTTAGATATTTGTTTTTGAATTTGTCTTGTTATATTTTGATAAATAATAATGAAAGAAAATCTGAAAATTAAAATTATCTTCTAGAATTTGGGATTGTTGGTTGGTTGGTTGATGCTGATAGCTATTTGATCCAATGCATCTGGGACACACACACACCTGCCTTGAACGAGTCCCCGGGAAAATCCATGGGTCCCACCTAAAGCCGTCTAACTCCTACCTTGCAGCCCGTGCAACTCATTTCCAAGAAAATACTGAAATCTATCCACAGTTAGCCCGAAATGGTGAGGGAAGAAAAAAGAAAAAACACTGGGACGCATGGATACGACTCCACTGTGTCCCAAATTTGAAGAGTATTTGGGATTGTATTATGTAATTATTTTACCTCTAAAAATTTGTAAGGGGGTGACAAAACTTTCAGACCAATCTGTACATATCGTCATTTACTTCAGACCATCTGTCGTTGCAGAAAATATTCAAGTTTTGAAAATTTTTTCCCCTTTCAGTGAATTCGCTAGGTTATGGGGTCACTTGTTGGCCATGGGTGCTCAACCTGTGATGTTTAAAGACGGAATCCTGGTGATTGAGCAGTCCATGACATGCAATAATTCACTTTGGTCCTTACTTAGGCTAGACAGGCAGTCAGAGAGGCCCTTCTTGATCAATCAGCTGGTCATGTCAAGCCCTAGCACCTATATGATTATCACAACCATATTGCCCTTATGGCAAGCCCCAACCCCTTTTTATCATATGGATGCTAGAAGGTGGTGGCTGAGGGCCTTCATGTCCTGGGAATGACGTTAAATTCTATCTGATGGTGAGGTTCCAGATCTGGACCTCTGTAGAATGTGGAGTACCCTTTCATCACCATTACTCCCAGGTCCACTCTGACCCAGAGTGGTAGTACCTGTTAGGGTATGATCTATGGGTTAAATAGAAAAAATGTGGTTAAAAAAATGTCTTTAAAAAAAATTGAGTACCCATCAAGCATCAATATAGAAAACGTCTTTGGCATAAAATAACCCAATAAGGGTTGATATGCCGTAAAATCCAACCAGGCAATGCCAGGTAGCTCTGCTAGTAGATAATAAAAATCTAAGTGACATCATCCAATTTATATAGCAAATCTTTTTTTTTTTTTTTTTTTTTTTTTTTTTAGGAATTATCTATACATAAAGGGCAGTTGTGTGTATGTATGTCCAGATGAAATCTATACATACATGAAGAACAGTTGTGTGTATGTATGTCCAGATGAAATCTATACATACATGAAGAACAGTTGTGTGTATGTATGTCCAGATGAAATCTATACATATATAAAGGGCAGTTGTGTGTATGTATGTCCAGATGAAATCTATACATATATAAAGGGCAGTTGTGTGTATATGTATGTCCAGATGAAATCTATACGTATATAAAGGGCAGTTGTGTGTATGTATGTCCGGATGACATCTATACGTATATAAAGGGCAGTTGGTGTGTATATATGTCCGGATGAAATCTATACATATATAAAGGGCAGTTGTGTGTATGTATGTATATCTGAACGAAATTACTAAAATAATACAATTAATGATAAAGTAAATATATATATACACATTAGATATCACCAGTTCTTGCTTTTTGTGTAAAAAGATTATGAAGATTTGATTTATATTCAAAGATATTTAAAAAATTAAAATATACATAGAAATAGCATTGAAATACTACTTTAGAATGTCCAGCATTTTTAAATCTCAAAAATAAAGAAATCAATACAATAGGGTTTTTTACCCTCCTCTACCCAGTTGATGCTGGGCAGCCACTTCTAGTTCTAAATAAAGTTAAATGTAGCTTCTTGGTTTACTTTCTTTGTTTTTATTTACATGTGGGTAATTCCATGTCAATTCATCCAGTCCATGTCACTCACCCCCTTCAATTTTTCTGAAATTTTGTACAGTTGTGGACCATGTTAAAGTTAGACAATCCCCCAAATTTGAGCTTCCAATTCCAAAAATTGGCATAGTTATGTCAATTTTTAGCTCTCCAAATTTGAGTGGTCGGTCACAAAAAATGGCGACTTTTTGTAATCTGTTTTTGTCTGTGAAATGAGTTCTAGAGCTTCCCTACTTCTAAAAATTGGTTTATAAAAGCATTTATGAAATTTAACCAGTTTTAAGTTATTAATGATTTCTGATTTGCAAAATTTTAACTGATTTTGTAGCTTTGGTTCTGAGCAAAAACTAAACTATCTTTTTTGTAAAAATAATGTTCAATATATGTGAAATAATAATTTTTTTTTAAATTGTCTTAGATTTAGTGCCACATTGGGATATTGATCTTGCCATGAAAAAAATAAGAAATCATCAATAACTTAAAACTGGTTAACTTTAAGATTTTTATGATAGCATTCTTGGATTCCTTGAACAAAAATGCTTTTATAAACCAATTTGTAGGAGTAGGGATGCTCTAGAACTCATTTTACAGACAAAAATAGATTACAATAAGTCGCCATTTTTTACGACCGACCACCCAAATTTGGAGAGCTAAAAATTGACATAACTATGCCAATTTTTGGAATTGGAAGCTCAAATTTTGGGGATTGTCTAAATTTAACATTTGTACAACTGTACAAAATTTCAGAAAAAATTGAAGGGGTTGGGTGACAATTTTAGTTTTTTCTGGATGATTTTACATGGAATTACCCAAGAAGAATTGCTTTTATTATAAATCTTAAAAGCAATTCTTCTGTTTGTTTAGTATTAATTCTTGTTTGGATAAAGAATATAAATACCTTACATGTTGATATTTAAGATCAAAGCTGGAAAATGACAAGTCTTTTTTTGTTATAATTTGTTCCTTTTTTTTTTCTTAATAGAAAAAAAATTATCTTTTATTAATTCTACTTATAAAATATTTATCTCTATTCATTTGGTTTTCAAAATATTTGTTGGTCTAATCCAGATTTTGTTTGAACATAAAATACCTCATCTATTTGTTATTTATATTCAATTACCAGGAATTTCAAGATTAACACAATAATCCTTATTCTATAGAGATAATCTTAACTTGTTTTATCTTGTCTATTTTCAGAAAAAATAGTTTAGATTGTAGAATATCTTTAAAGATATGTTGATTTTTTTTTTTTACTTCTTAATATCAACAGTAAAAAGGGAATAAGAATATTTTGAAAATAGATTGATTTTTTTTTTCTTAGCAATAAAATGTGAATTAGAAAACCTGTTTAATTTGTGGGTTTTTTTTTTTCTTACTGTGAATGTTTTGATATAGACCATTCGGATCAATCTCAAATGAGCATAAGTGAGTTAATCCGAGTGAGCTGAAATGTAAGACTGATGATCCGAGTGAGCTGAAATGTCAGGTTGATGATCCGAGTGAGCTGAAATGTAAGACTGATGATCCGAGTGAGCTGAAATGTAAGACTGATGATCCGAGTGAGCTGAAATGTAAGACTGATGATCCGAGTGAGCAGAAATGTAAGACTGATGATCCGAGTGAGCAGAAATGTAAGACTGATGATCGAGTGAGCAGAAATGTAGAGACTGATGATCCGAGTGAGCTGAAATGTAAGACTGATGATCCGAGTGAGCTGACATGTAAGACAGTTGATCCGAGTGAGCTGAAATGTAAGACTGATGATCCGAGTGAGCAGAAATGTAAGACTGATGATCCGAGTGAGCAGAAATGTAAGACTGATGATCCGAGTGAGCTGAAATGTAAGACATGATCCGAGTGAGCTGAAATGTAAGACTGATGATCCGAGTGAGCTGACATGTAAGACAGTTGATCCGAGTGAGCTGAAATGTAAGACTGATGATCCGAGTGAAATGTAAGACTGATGATCCGAGTGAGCAGAAATGTAAGACTAAGACTGATGATCCGAGTGAGCTGAAATGTAAGACTGATGATCCGAGTGAGCTGAAATGTCAGGTTGATGATCCGAGTGAGCTGAAATGTAAGACTGATGATCCGAGTGAGCTGAAATGTCAGGTTGATGATCCGAGTGAGCTGAAAATGTAAGACTGATGATCCGAGTGAGCTGAAAATGTAAGACTGATGATCTGAGTGAGCTGAAAATGTAAGACTGATGATCCGAGTGAGCAGAAATGTAAGACTGATGATCCGAGTGAATTTCAATAAAAAGCATCAGATGGAGTTGAAATGATGATGATGATGATAATAGGAAAAATGCATAAAATGTTCCATACACAGATTTTGCCAATCTTCATCATCAACTCAAAAAATAAAAATTAGACTCTGATGAAGGTCGGCAAAATCTGTGTCTGGAACATTTTATGCATTTTTCCTATTATTATTATCATCATCATTTCAACTCCATCTGATTATTTTAATAATAATAATAATAACGTAAATCCGTATACATTTTGATAAACAGACCGAAACACATGTGTAAGTGATATCGATTAAAAGTGATATCGATAAAATTCATTTTTATCCATTTACATTTCTTTTCTTTACTCATTTTTTCCTCATATATATATATATATATATATATATATATATATATATCTTTAATATTTCTGAATCAAAAATGCTTTTCTGTTTTTATAGGGCTCGTATTGATCACAGAATAAAACAATTAACTGAAGGGTTAATGAGTGAGCTACAAGTAACCCCAGAACGTTCACTGAGGGGAGGACCCAGAGCTGCACGGAGAGCTGTAACTCAATTGATACGTCTTGGAAAATCTGCTCAGGTTTGTATTTACACCGTTTTACCGTGTGTCTGGTACTTTCAACTAAATACTTTTACTATATGACTTCTAAATACTTTTACTATATGACTTATAAATACTTTCAGGAGGTGCGTGGCATAATGGTTAGAATCGTAGAAAATAAACTCGTCAACCAGAGTTCAAATCCTGGACAAGGCTGTTTGCATTTCACATAGTGCTAATATCCTTGGGAAAGGTATGAATCCAACTATCCACCCACCAGCTATGGGTAGATAATAGGGCAGAATGGGCTCTTTAGCCTTGGTTAGGCAACCTGTCTAGGAGAAGGAAAACTCTGAATTCAAACCTATTAAACTTATGAAATTGACCTTGTGTTGCATCCTGCTCGTGCAGAGGGGTTGGTAAATATATATAAATACTTTCATTATTCACTTACAATATAGTTTTTTTTAGTCCCCATGGCAATGTGGTTAACATACTGGACTGTGAAATCACAGTAAGTGAGTTCAAATTTCAGTTGTGCTAGTAGTTTCACTTTCAGACAAATACCATTGGGAAAGGTAAGATGCTGGACTGTGAAATCACAGTAAGTGAGTTCAAACTCCAGTTGTGCTATTGTATTCAATTTTGAACTAATACCTTTGGGAAAGGTATGAACCGCCTCATCCCCCAGCTATGGGTTATCACTACTGCTCTTCTACAAGGAGACACCCATAATGTAATTGTCTACATTGTAGTGAATGGACACAAGTTTTAATCCTGGACTAACACTCTTGAAAAAGTTATGCATCCAACTATCCTCCTTCCAGCTATGGGTAAATAATAGGGCAGACTGGGCTTTTTAACTTTGGTTAAGTAACCAGTCTAGGAGAAGGAAAACTCTGAATTCAAACCTGTTAAAATCTGCTTAAAAAATTGACTGTTGTATCCTGCCTGTGGCGGAAGTGTTGACTAAATACATAGATATGAATGTCACAACCTGCTCGTGCAGAGGGGGTGGTAAATACATATATGTATTCCAATTCAGCTATGGGTAAATAATAGGGCAGACTGGGCTCTTTAACTTTGGTTAAGTAACCAGTCTAGGAGAAGGAAAACTCTCAATTCAAACCTGTTAAAATCTGCTTAAAAAATTGACTGTTGTATCCTGCCTGTGGCGGAAGTGTTGACTAAATACATAGATATGAATGTCACAACCTACTTGTGCAGAGGGGGTGGTAAATACATATATGTATTACAATTCAGCTATGGGTAAATAATAGGGCAGACTGGGCTCTTTAACTTTGGTTAAGTAACCAGTCTAGGAGAAGGAAAACTCTGAATTCAAACCTGTTAAAATCTGCTTAAAAAATTGACTGTTGTATCCTGCCTGTGGTGGAAGTGTTGGCTAAATACATAGATATGAATGTCACAACCTGCTTGTGCAGAGGGGGTGGTAAATACATATATGTATTCCAATTCAGCTATGGGTAAATAATAGGGCAGACTGGGCTCTTTAACTTTGGTTAAGTAACCAGTCTAGGAGAAGGAAAACTCTCAATTCAAACCTGTTAAAATCTGCTTAAAAAATTGACTGTTGTATCCTGCCTGTGGCGGAAGTGTTGACTAAATACATAGATATGAATGTCACAACCTGCTCGTGCAGAGGGGGTGGTAAATACATATATGTATTCCAATTCAGCTATGGGTAAATAATAGGGCAGACTGGGCTCTTTAACTTTGGTTAAGTAACCAGTCTAGGAGAAGGAAAACTCTGAATTCAAACCTGTTAAAATCTGCTTAAAAAAATTGACTGTTGTATCCTGCCTGTGGCGGAAGTGTTGACTAAATACATAGATATGAATGTCACAACCTGCTCGTGCAGGGGGTGGTAAATACATATATGTATTCCAATTCAGCTATGGGTAAATAATAGGGCAGACTGGGCTCTTTAACTTTGGTTAAGTAACCAGTCTAGAAGAAGGAAAACTCTCAATTCAGACCTATTGAACTCTCAAAATTGACCTTGTGTCACATCCTTCTTGTGTGGAGGGGTTGGTAGATACATACAAGGATGGCTTTGGCATTAAATAACCCGCAAAGGTTGATATGCCATTAAACAAAGAAACCAAACCAAACCAGATGAATACCTTTGGGAAAGGTGTGAACTCCTCTCACTCTCAGCTATGGGTTAAATAGTACCACTCCTGTTCTACAAGGGTGGATTTGGCATTAAAATAATCCATAAAAGTTGATATGCCATTAAACAAAGAAAAGAAACCAAAGTTATCTATTGAATGACCTTCCTTTATCATTCATAATCACAAGATTAAATGCATTTTTTATTTTATGTTGATTGGTTCTGCTTGTATAATGTTCCAGTTTTTAACTCCAAATATCAAGCAATTGGAAACATTGAATTGTCTATGCACTGGAAATACACACAATCACTTAGCAATCAGAGTAAATTGATAGAGGTCACTTAAACAACTGCAAAGATATTGATTATACTGCAAGGAATTACCAAATCTACTTTGGAAAAATATTGTCCTCATTGATTAGGAACCACATGGCTCAGGGTTCAATACCGGCCCTCACCAACTTGGTGTATGAATAGCACAGGGATCAGTAAATTTTTTTTTTTTTTTTTTGCATCTGTGGTGGAGCACCACACCTACCATCAGCTCCTGAAGAAAAAAGTTACTTGAAAAGTAACGGAAACTCATCGCTTTATGGTGAGTTTCCGTTACTTTTCAAGTAACTTTCTTCTTAAATCTCCTGGGTCTAGCTCTAGGGAAAGGGGGATAGACTCCCTCGCTGTCTGGCTGATACCGACTTTAGGCCACCCAACGACTTATACTTATTGTTATATACACAACGTTTCGGCCAACGTGCCCTCCAGCCTTCTGCAGGTGTTTATTGTTATTTTTTAAGTGAGTTTTGATAGGATAGTCCAAATTATAAGGAAAAAAGAATATATATTTATATGAATATAAATTTATTAATATTTTTTAGTATTTTTAAATATCTTGTGCATAAACTTTTTTTTTTTTTTTTTTTTTGATTGAATCTGTGAATAAAGTAAATAGGTTTCCATATTGTACACAACAAAGTGTGACATCATACTTTATTGTGTACATTTCTTTTGGTCTCTTTTAAGTCCAAAAAACAGGTTTCCATATTGTACACAATACTGTGTGACATCATACTTTATTGTGTACACAACATTATATCACATCATATTTTGTGGTGTATATTTCTTTTGGTTTCATTTAAGTCCAAAAAATAGGTTTCCATATTGTACACAACAAAGTGTGACATCATACTTTGTGTACACACCATTGTATGACATCATATTTTGTGGTGTATATTTCTTTTGGTTTCATTAGTCCAAAAAATAGGTTTCCATATTGTACACAACAAAGTGTGACATCATACTTTATTGTGTACACAACATTGTATGACATCATACTTTATTGTGTACATTTCTTTTTTTATTGAATCTGTGAATAAAGTAAATTAAAATTTTTGATTTTCTTGTGATTTTTCTTTCTTTCTTTCAGGCCTGTGAGCTGTTCTTAAACAACCGTAGTGCCATCATTAAATACAATATCCGTCAATTGAAATTTGAAGGATCAACAACTTTATACATCAAGCGATTGTGTACAGGATTCTTTTCTAGTCTCTCAGAGACGGGCAGAGAGTTCATGAAGGCCTTTCCTCAAAATTATGGCTGTTACTCAGGTAAGCATACATTGTATTTACCTCGTACCCCACTTGTACAGGTTAAGCACAAGGCCCTATTAACGTGGGACCACCCACAAACCGAAGCTCATGGGTGGTGGGTGAAAAATTGCATCGATCCCTTCAACATTCCCTCACAAGGGGGTCGCCTCAGGCGCTGGGCAATAAAGCCAGCCCTGCCCCTTTAAATCGAGGGGGCAGGTGTTGCCTGGGGGGATAGCCCCCTGGGATCGACGCTATTAATGAAATTAACAGACGTAGGCCCCAAAAGGCCCGTGGCATTAATTACTCAGGTAAGCATCCATAAATCATTTTAGTTAATTCATCATTACATCCTGTTAGGGGCAGGGCTTAGAATACACCAATTATTCCAGAAGGATAAGACCCTGTAGCTGCATGTCGGTTGTTGAAAGAAAAGGGTGACGCCTCATACTGATGTTACCAATGGGTAATTCCATGTCAAATCATCTAGGCCATGTCATCCACCAAATTCAATTCTTCTGAAATATTCAACTATATTTTTGGATTTCATTTTTAGTAGTAGGTAAGCTCTAGAACTCATTTTACAGACAAAAATAGGTTACAAAAAGTAACACATTGGGATATTGATCTTGCTATGAAAAAATCAGAAATTGTCAATAACTTAAAATTGGTTGACTTTAAAACTTTTTTGATTGTATTTTTGGATTTCATGGGTAAAAATGCCTATAAACCAACTTTTAGTAGTAGGGAAGCTCTAGAACTCATTTTACAGACAAAAATAGGTTACAAAAAGTCGCCATTTTTTCGCCAACCCCACCAAATTTGGAGAGCTAAAAATCGACATAACTCCACCAAATTGGAAGCTCAAATTTTGGGGGATTGTCTAATGTTAACATAGTCCACCCCTGGAAAAAAATTCTGAAAAATTGAAGGGGGTAGGTGACAGTTTTACTTTAACTTTTTTTCTGGATGATTTGACATGGAATTACCCCAGTTTTATTTAATAAACACTGTGAAAATTGTACAAAGGAAGAAATAGTTAAATTTTCAATAAAAGATGATTGCAAAATACATTTAAATGTAAATAGTTTGGTTGGTTTTGTTTTACGGCATATCAGTAAACTGTCAGACAAATAAATTTGATTTATTAATTTTTTTTTTTTTTTTTTCAAAATGCGTGATAGGAATTTTTTTCCGAGAATACATTTTACACTCTACATTTCTTTGGAAAATCTAAGTGGCTAATCTTTATCAATATTCTTGAAACTTTGCATTCAATTAGAAGACACCTGGAAGTACAAAAGGGAGCTTTTTTTGTTTTGTTCCTAGGACCCGTGGAAGTAAAATTACAATAGTGCAAACTCCAAGACTATTTGTTCAAAATGAGCATGATAAACGAAAAAGACGCACTCTGTCCATGATATTACAAAGTTTCAGAATTATTTTGATATAAAATTTGTAAAATTTGAAGAATGTTAAGTTCTTCGGCTTTTTATTTAAAAATTTGTATTTTGAAAAAAAATCTCAATTTATTTGTCCGACGCGGCGTACAACGTATGCCTGTCTATTTCGACTAGGCATTATGCACACAATAAGGTTTAAATTCATCGCTTATTTCTATCGCCAATTTTTAAAATATTTTTACCTATGAAAATAAAAAAACATAATCTTTCTAAATATTTAACTTTTATGTGTTTTTAACAATTGAATTATTTTTTACGTTCGTTTGAATTTTGAAAAAAAAACAACTTGAAATTATTGTTTGTATAACTTTCGAAGAAAATCTCAAACCATTTAGCAATCTTTAAATTTTACAAATTATGTATCAAAGTAATTCTGAAACTTTCTAATATTATGGACACAGTGCTTTTTTTTTGCTTCCTTATATTTTTTAAACAAATAGCCTACAACTTTGCCCTCTCATATTTTTATTTCCACTGGTCCTAGAAACAAGAAAAAAAGGTCCTGTTTGTACTTCCAGGTGTCTTCTAATTGAGTGCAAAATTTCAAGAATATTGATAAAGATTAGCCACTTAGATTTTCTAAAGAAATGTAGAGTGTAAAATGTATTCTCGGAAAAAAAATTCCTATCACGCATTTTCAGTTGTTTGAAGCAAAATACGTTTTTAACTCGCTGTAAAAAAATATTCAATTAATAAAAACACATACAAATTACATATTTAGAGAGATTGTTTTATTCTCTTTCCAACCATATAAATATTTTTTAAGATTGAACCATAAGTATACGAGAAATTGTGATTTTAAATCAATAAGGTCCGATTTGTGACGTCAGTTGACAGGGTGTTTTTACATCTGAAAGTCACGTAAATTCGAGTTTTTTCTTCAAAATCATAACTTTCGGAGCAAATCCCAAACCGTTTAGCAATCTTTAAATTTTACAAATTATATATCAAAATAATTCTGAAACTTTCTAATATCACAGACATAGTGCTTTTTTTTTTCTTGCTTCTCTTATATTTTTTAAACAAATAGCCTTCAACTTTGCCCTCTCATATTTTTTATTTTCACGGGTCTGAGAAACAAAAAAAAAGGCCCCGTTTGTACTTCCAGGTGTCTTCTAATTGAGTGCAAAATTTCAAGAATATTGATAAAAATTAACTACTTTGATTTTGAAAAACAAATCAGCGAGTAAAATTTATCCTTAAAAAAAACATCATATTTTTCTTTTCAGTTGTTCGACTGAAAATACGGTTTTAACTAGCTGTAAAAAATGATTCCATTTATGAAAACCGATAAAAATTACATATTTAGAAAGATTATTCAATTCTCTTTCCAACCATATAAATATTTTTAAGATTGGTTAAGAAATACCGGGGAAATTGCAAATTGAACTGATTAAGGTCGCAAATTTGAAAATGCCAGCGTTTTTCAGCTAAATGCTTGTAATGCTAATATATATATTTTTGGGAGAATATGTGCTTAATTGAAATCATACATAATTTGAAAATTAATTAGTTATAATTAAATGAATTAGGTGTGCCTATCGATTTAAATGTAAGACGTAAACAAATCGAGAAAAATTTTAACCGCCTAATTCATTTAATTATAACTAATTAATTTTCAAATTAGGTATGACTTCAACTAAGCACATATTCTCCCAAAAATTGTCAGCTATCGCCATCTTAAACAGATTGTTTGTACATTTCACACACACACACACACACACACATATATATATATATATATATATATATATATATAATATATATATATATATATATTGGAGGGGTGGGAGAATATGTGCTTAATTGAAGTCATACCTAATTTGAAAATTAATTAGTTGATAATTAATGAATTAGGCGAATATATCTGTTCAAATGTAATAAATATATATATATATATATATATATATATATATAGATGTGAGGTATCTAAAACTTGGTAGTAAGGGATGATTCTATATGTGATATCTAAGACACACTGTATTATTATTGTATTATACAGTATGTATAAATACATTGAATCTTTAAATCACTACAGAGAGCTCAATGTATAATAAACTTTTTAGATTATATACAGAGCAATATTTATCTTTGAAAGGAAGGAAAAACTCAACACCGTTATTCCATAATAAATTTATTTTGACCAAAATTGGGGGCTTTATAAATCTAAGTTGATTTAATAAAGCTCCCCAAAATCAAGTCTCATCAGATGGGAAATCAAAATAATTTGAATTGCATAACAGAAAAATTTACTCCTTAAAAAAATTTTTTTTTCCTTTACAAAATGTATACATTAAAAGACTGTCACCATGGCGACAGGAAGTCAAATGAGAAAAAAGAATACTTTTCAACGCCAGGTTTTTTCAGGGGATAGTAGTCAGAAAAAGTATGGAGCAAGGATAAAACAAAAAAATATAAAATATAAAAAAATTATTAAAAAAAAAATATATATTACTAGCTAAAGTAGCCGGTCCATGACCGGACTAAAAAAATAAATAGGAACACCAAAGAGTGAGTGGCGAGAAAATAAGAGATAGGTATACCCAATTTCGGTTCATCTTTTTAATATCTCATAAAATAAAATAGGGGATGGGGGTAGACCTCGTTAAAAAAATATTTCCCCTAATATATTTTCGTGAAAATCGGACCATTAATTGATTTTTCATAGTATATTTTTAAAATTCTCTTGTCGTAAGTTGTTTTTGGCTACGTTAAATTTCAGTTGATTTAACGGTGCAAAAATGAAAACATTGTTTTTCAATCATAATTTCCATTACTTCCGTAAGCTGAAAATTTTTTTAAAATCATCAGGAGTTTGTTTAATGTTTCTTGTTTCGAATTGAAAAAATGTTCAAGATGATATTAATTTTTATGCAAGTTTCATTGTGTTAAATATAGGGAGGGGGTAAATTTCACAGAGAAAATTGGTGGTAACTAATAAGAGATAATTATTTATCAAATTTTTTAAAAAAATTGCCGAGAATTGTCTAATGAATTAATGGTCAAAATAAATGTTATATTCGAGACGACACTAATATGAATGAATTAAAGTAACTTCTAAAGTTTTTAAAAAATGTTAATAAATGATTAAAAGAAATCTCTAGATAAGGGCTCAACTTGCAAAACGGTCGGAAAATTAGGGTGACTAAAAAAAAAAGAAAGAAAAAACAACCCAAATTATTTATTTTCCCATTAAACTAACTCTAAACCCCAACCCTAAGCCAAACTCTAACTCCTAAACCCCCCTAGTTAAAATTAAGTTTTATTACAAAATTTGTGGGTTCTGTTTTTTCTGGGTCACCCTGTATATAAGTGACCCAGAAAAAACAGAACCCAAATTATTTATTTATTTTCCCATTAAACTAATCAAAAACCCCAACCTTAACCTAAATCCCCCTAGTTAAAATTAACAGTTTTATTACAAATTTTGCTGGTTCTATTTTTTCTGGGTCACCCTAATTTTCTGACCGTTTTTCAAGTTCAGCTGAGATAAGTTTGAAAGACCATTTTTGACAGTTTTTAGTAAAATAAAAAAAAAAAAGAAAGAGAAAAAAAAGTGGTGACTTAATTTTAAAAAAAATCTGCCTATTTATTTATCATTAGAATTATGATAAATAACAAATTTTCTCATTCAAGTCACGTACATTAGAATCATTTTTATTTTATGTTTAATCTTAATTTAACATTTCAAACACTGTTTTGTTTATATACAAAATGTTAACTTAAACTTCTTCATATAATTTATACAACTACATCTTATTTTTATGTTTGTTTTTTTGTTTTGTTTTTTAATAATATAACCGTAAAGCGTAAATTTTAATTTTTCTACAATTTTTATGCATTACAAAAATTAAAATAAAAATATGTACAATTTAAGAATATGGACAAATTAAGTCTGGAAAAGAAACCTTATTCGTATTATCAGATATTTATCAGCTATACGTAGCAGTTTTTTTTGGTTTTTTTAACTCACTGTAAAAAATAATTTAATCTATAAAAACGCATACAAATTACATATTCAGAAAGACTATTTCATCTTATTTCTAAAGATATAAATATTTTAAAGATTAGATCATAAATAGGTAAGAGATTCCGATCTGACTGATACAGACTGCACTGCTTGTATCGCAATAATCACAGGCAGCATGGCTATCCGAAGCCATTTTTTAACTCGCTGTAAAAAATGATTCAATTGAGAAAAACTCACACAAATTACATATTTAGAAAGAGTATTTTCTTTTCTTTCTAACGATATAAAAATTATTAAAGATTGGACCATAAATATGCGATAAATTCCGAGCGGAACGGCTTAGACTGCAAAATTAATTCATTAAAATCAAAACTTTGCTGCTGATATTGCTGTAACAATAAGCAGGCAGAGACAATATTTTATTATCAGCAGGGGCTGGTATACAGACAGTTCCGCAAATTGGGTGATTTTGGCTTAATTAATTAATTACATCCCTTAATCAGTAAAAATCAATAACCAAATTTGGTGTGTTTCTTAGTTAGAAGAATATTAATGTGTATGCAAGATTTAAAATTTGAGTGACCTCCCGTTTGGAACTTATATGTTGACACGTACATACCAAAATTTCTCCTTTATATATTAGATTATTTATTTATATTAAGAAGGCAATTACAATGCGTATAAAAAAAATTAAATAATGTCCAGTGTCTAATCAATTTCGAAGAAACTTCATCTTCAGAGACTGTTTTTGAAATGGACGCGGTCTTGTGTGTTTTTTGTTTTGGACGTTATAAACACGCGTCTCGTGGGTTGTTATAACGCCACATGGAAGAGCTGTCATATCTGTTGTTTCATTCCCTTTATTTATTTATTTATTATTTATTTTTATATATATATGTGTATTTATGGAATGTGTATGTTAACTAATTATACATTCAGTGTTTAATTCTAACCTACTGTTTATGCTAGGGTGTAACTTAGCTATTAATAAACCTTCTCTAATTCCGAGATTACCAACGTTGCGTATTATTGTCTTTATTTTAATGGAGAAATTATTGTCCTTATTTTTGCATTTGATTAAATGTTTATGGAATGAGGATGGACGTGTGTGGATATGTTCTTTAATTCTAATGTGGAGTGGTCTGATTGTACTTCCTATATAGAAATGTAATTGCCTTCTTAATATAAATAAATAATAATATACTTAACAATGCTTCAAGCAAATTATCAAATACTATTATATATATATATATATATATATATATATATATATATATGTAAAGTCATCGGGGCGGCCTAAAGTCAATATCAGCCAGTCAGCGAGGGAGTCTACCCCTTTTCAATAGCGCTAAACCAAGGAGATTGTTTTGGCGTTTGAGGTGGAGCGCCACACCTACCCTCAGCTCCTTACTTTACCGCACAGATCTCTGTGCTACTCATACGCTGAGTTGGCGAGGGCCAGTATCGAACTAGGAACCTTGTGGTTTCTAGCCGAATGCGCTACCGACTGAGCTATATATATATATATATATATATATATATATATATATAATCCAAAAGTCCAGAGAAGAAATCTTCCTTACGACACAAGAGTTTTATTTAGCATTCGCATCTGATGAGTCAGGAGAGTTAGACATTTTGTCTAAGCTCCCTGAAATAAACTATAATGCTAAATCTCTAAGTCTTTTGTTATTTCTTTACTTATATATATATATATATATATATATATATAATGGCTGTCAAGTCATGTTCGAGTAAGAATATTTCCTGTTTTGTTTTGTTTTTTATCATCATATTTAGGTGCCAGTAGCATTTGACACTGTATCCTTGTGTTTTCTCAGATGACTCACCAGGCCAGCCCTGGAGAGACATACTCTTCCACATAAACTATATATACATATACACACATATACACACATATATACATATACATACACACATAAGCATACAGGTATATATCTTGGCTGTCAATTTGTGTTTGAGTAAGACTATTTCCTATTCTTTTTTTTTTCCAAGCACCTGACAGGGTGCGAGCATGAAGATGGATCTTCAGTCCCCTACATAGTAAACATACTTGAATGCCAGTAGCATTTGACACTGTATCCTTGTGTTTTCTCAGATGACTCAACAGGCCAGCCCTGGAGAGACATACTCTTCCACATAAACTACATGAAACTTCTCCACTTTGAATGTTGCTGGGCTGAAAATTACCCTTTCTAATAGCCCGCTTCTTCAATTTTTGGTGGACTCAAATTCTTCAACAGACATATAATATTGTTTATAGAAAAAGAAAAGGAATATATTTTTGAAACATAATTTTTGAAACACCATAAGGTAATGTAAAAATTATATTTGCACAAAGACTTATTCATTTTCTTTACTTCATTTCTTTTATTATTCTAGCCATAGTTGTATGGTCCCATCGTGAACTGAAAATATTTGTTGAGATGTTCAAGAGGCAGGTGTTTGGTGGCAAATCAAACCTTTCTACAATCGCTGAATGTGTTTCATTGGCTAGACAACATTGTCAGGAAGTAAGTAATTCCTTATATATATATATAAATGTTTCATGGTGCACTTAGTATTGTATAAACTAACAGATGAAAAAATAAAAGCAACAGTTGCAATTATTTCAAATTCTGGATACCAATCAATGTATTGGTATGACTGAAAAAAAAAAAAAGGCATGAAGTCTCGGTTGTTAAAGAATAATCACTAGGGCAGTGTAATTTAATGTTTCACATTTGAAAAATAATTTTCAAATGTTAAAAATCAATTACACTGGAATTACATTAGTAGATCTCATAAAAAATGCATCCTTTAAATATTTTATTTTCATATATATATATCTTATTATAATGGAGATTGTGTGTTTTTCTGTCTGTAACCGAAACTATATTACTACTCAAGTCACAATTCCCTTCGTTATTTACATCACATTCTCCATGATTTTATTTATATTTAAACCTCATTATTAGTGTTGTCCATATCTACATGCAAATAACATGCAATTGTATTTATATATACAAAAAATAGCGGTTTACAGTGTGAATGGGAAGGCTAATTTGCATATTGATATTAAGAATGTGATTTTATTAAATATGTGCTTAGTATTATTGATTTCTAATTGTTTGGTTTTATTTTAATGAATATAAGCAAAAATCTCTTCAATGAATCTTAAATGAAATCCATTAACAAGAAAAAATAACTGTCATTTTATTCTTTATTTCCTAATTTAACTAAATAGTTAAATAAGTAAAATTCAGCAATGAAAGACGGGAGTGATGGAAGAGTAAGTTTCATTTCTATTTTTCTATTATACCCCCACTCTGTTACATATCTTTTTATCTGCCTTCTTATTAGACTTTCTAATTTAATACGATATTTCATTACATTAAAACTTAAATACTTGCACCCGGAGGGTGCATATATTTGCTAGTATATATATATATATATATATATATATATAGTGTGGTGTGTCTGGGTGTGTTATTTGTCTTTCTTATTCACTGTTCCATTATTTTACATCAATAATGGCTAAAATAAATATATATATATATATTAATATATATATATATATATATATTTTCATTATTATATGTATATATATATATGGTGGACTCTCCTATTGAGAACAATAGATGAGGGTCAGCAGTGAGTGATTTGATTCCTCCCATGTTGTGCATGCTGTCAAGAAGACATTTTATGTTTCCTCGGGTGTAACAGCAGCCCAGCTCTGCTGCGAGCCATGAAGCCACACTGACAAACGAAATGATCCAAGGCAGAAGTTAGATGTTTTTCTTTTAAAGTTAGGCAGAGCCGATCTCTATGCTTCAGTCTATTTTGTTCAAAGCTCTTTAGTTTAGTGAAACAGGTCTTATGCCATTCCTTCCAATCCGATGCTAGATCTTCCCAAGCACTCAGGCCAATATCGAGGCGTTTCAAATTGTCCTTCAATTTGTCCTTGTAACATAAAAGAGGACGTCCAATTGAACACTTAGCATTTGGTAGTTGCCTGTAAAATATCTTCTTTGGAAGCCTGTTCTCATTCATTCGGACAACCTGAATAGCCCACCTAAGTTGAATCTTGGCTAGTAGGGTTTCGATGCCAGCAATATCACATCTTTTTAAAATTGTGCTATTTCTTACTTTGTCATCCCATTTTATGCCGCAAATGACACGAAGACAACGCATGTGAAATGCGTCAAGTTGGTTTATGTGCTTGCGATAAAATGTCCAAGTTTCAGCACCATACAGTAAAGTAGAAAGCACGACTGCTCTGTAGATGTTAATTTTTATTTTAAGAGATACATCTTTGGTACTCCATAAACGATGTTTTAGATTGCCGAATGCAGTGCTAGCTTTACCTATTCTGGAATGGATTTCTTTGTCCATTTTTCCATCAGATGTGACTGTTGATCCAAGATATTTAAATGTGTCAACAATCTTCAATTCTTTTCCATCAATGAAGACAGATGGATTTACAAGACGTAGATTGCAAGCTGCGGGCTGGTATAGGAGTTCAGTTTTTTTTATACTAATTGTAAGTCCAAATGCTTTTGATGTCACAGAGAATTTATCGATGATGGTCTGGATGTCTTTTAGGCTGTGTGCTAATAGAGCGGCATCGTCTGCAAAGAGAAGATCAAGTACTAGCTGCAAGGAAATTTTTGACCTAGCTTTAAATAGCATTACAAGCATTTAGCTGAAAAACGCTGACATTTTCAAATTTGCGACCTTAATCAGTTCAATTTGCAATTTCTCGAGTATTTCTTAACCAATCTTAAAAAGATTTATATGGATGGAAAGAGAATAGAGTAATCTTTCTAAATATATAACTTTTATCGGTTTTCATCAATTGAATTATTTTTTACAGCGAATTAAAACCGTATTTTCGGTCGAACAGCTGAAAACAAAAATATGACCGTTTTTTTTTTTAAGGATAAATTTTACACGCTGTTTTGTTTTTCAAAATCAAAGTAGTTAATCTTTATCAATATTCTTGAAATTTTGCACTCAAATAGAAGAAGACCTGGAAGTACAAACGGGGTATTTTTTTTTGTTTCTAGGACCCGTGGAAATAAAAATATGAGAGGGAAAAGTTAAAGGTTATTTGCTTAAAAAATATGAAAGACGCAAAAAAGACGCACATGGTCTGTAATTTTAGAGGCTTTCAAAATTATTTTCCTATAAAATTTGTGAAATTTAAAGATTGCTAAGTGCTTCGGGATTTGATCTGAAAGTTTTGCTTTTGAAGAAAAAACTCGAATTTACGTTACTTTCGGTTGTAAAAACAGCCTGTCAACTGACGTCATAAATAGGACCGTATTGATTTAAAATCACAATTTCTCATATATTTATTGTTCAATCTTAAAAATATTCATATGGTTGAAATCTCTCTAAATATGTAATTTGTATGTGTTTTTATTAATTGAATATTTTTTTACAGCGAGTTAAAAACATATTTTGCTTAAAAAAAATGAAAATGCGTGATAGGAATTTTTTTCAGAGAATACATTTTACATTCTACATTTCTTTGGAAAATCTAAGTGGCTAATCTTTATCAATATTCTTGAAATTTTGCATTCAATTAGAAGACACCTGGAAGTACAAAAGGGAGCTTTTTTTTGTTTCTAGGACCCGTGGAAGTAAAATTACAATAGTGCAAACTCCAAGACTATTTGTTCAAAATGAGCATGATAAACGAAAAAGACGCACTCTGTCCATGATATTACAAAGTTTCAGAATTATTTTGATATAAAAATTGTAAAATTGAAGAATGTTAAGTTCGTCGGCTTTTTTATTCAAACATTTGTATTTTGAAAAAAAAATCTCAAATTTATTTGTCGACAGGCGTCGAACACGGTTAGAGTTAACCATTACACCACGCGCTTCCTACTTTATCTATACATATATATAATTTATTAATATAGTGTGCTATATTCATAAGTAAATAGTGCTCAATATCATGATTAGAGTATGTATATCTGAGTTGGGGTAGCGTGGACATGAAGTCAACAGCGCTTGTTACTGACAGTTTCACGCCTTGGTTTGAGAATTACATAGATAGAAACAGTACTATTTGACTCATGAGATGGCATAAGGAGTGTTTAGTTTCTTTTTTTTTATTTGATAAACAAACTTTTTGGTCTACCCAAATCCCAGATTGTATAATTTTCCACTAGAAATAATAAAATCTTGGTATTTTGGTTTAGAAGAAAATTAACTTTTTATAAAACAATTGTTAGGTTACTTATTTATGGGTGATACTGTAAATAATACCTAATAATATCCGTTTTGAATTGTATAATTTCCACTAGAAATAAGAAAATCCTGCTATCTTTGTTTAGAAGAAATTAACTTTTTATAAAACAATTGTTAGGGGTGTACTTATTTATGGGTGATACTGTAAATAATACCTAATAATATCGTTTTGATTGTATAATTTCCACTAGAAATAATAAAATACTCTATCTTTTTTAGAAGAAAATTAACNTTTTTATAAAACAATTGTTAGGGGTGTACTTATTTATGGGTGATACTGTAAATAATACCTAATAATATCCGTTTTGATTGTATAATGTTCCACTAGAAATAATAAAATCCTGTTATCTTTGGTTTAGAAGAAAATTAACTTTTTATAAAACAATTGTTAGGGGTGTACTTATTTATGGGTGATAGTGTAAATAATACCTAATATTATCCGTTTTGGTTGTATAATGTTCCACTATAAATAATAAAATACTGCTATCTTTGGTTTAAAAGAAAATTACCTTTTTATTAAAAAATTGTTAGCTCTGCATTTATGTACAATATGTATATATATAATTTTAGTGATATCTTATTATAATGGAGATTGTGTGTTTTTCTGTCTGTAACCGAAACTAAATCACTACTCAAGTCACAATTCCCTTAGTTATTGACGTCACATTCACCATGAATTTATTTTAATTTTAATCTCAATTATTAATAAAATTGATTTACATTATTAATACTGTTAATCATATCTACATATTAATAACATGCTATAATATTTATATATAAAACAAAATAGCGGTTTACAGTGTGAACGGGAAGGCTAATTTGCATATTGATATTTAAAATGTGATTTTAATAAATATATGCTTAGTATTATTGATTTCTAACTGTTTGGTTTTATTTTAATGAATATAAACACGAATCTCTTCAATTAATCTTAAAAGAAATCCATTAACAAGAAAACATAACTGTAATTTTATTCTTTACTTGCTATTTTAACTAAATACTTAAATTAACAATGAAAGGCGATAGTGATGGAAGAGTAAGTTTCAGTTGTTCTATTTTTCGGTTATACTCCCTCTGTTTCAAATCTTTTTATCTGCATTCTTATTTAGTTTCATTAGCCTTTCTAATTTAATACGATATTCTATTATATTAAAACTTAAATACTTGCACCCTACGGAGGGTGCATATATTTGCTAGTATATATAATGATTGTAAAAAGAATAAAATTATTTGTAGGTAAAACAAAGAAATTTATAATTTTCCCACCATCAATTTTCACTTGTCAGGTGTTGGTTGTCTTGAATTTGATTTTAACATAAACAAAATGAATTTAAATCTAGTTCACTTGGTGGCACTCTGTGACCTTTTACAAATGAAGTTGTATTTGTAAAATATTGTCACTCACACATCCTACCTGACTTACCTGACTTACTGACCTATCAAATTTTAAATTATTTTCTGGACATTTTTAGATGGTGTGACTATATTGACATTTTAAAAATAATTCTTTTAAAAATTCTATCATTATTTTCAATTGGTATAAAACTTTATAATAACTAGCAAATATATGCACCCTCCGGATGCAAGTATTTAAGTTTCTATGTAATAGAATTAAAAAGGCTATTTCTCTGAATGTTTGAGATGAGGCTTGATGATTAGTATTATCTGTGTTATTCAGACTATTGTCCCCATCTTCATTGTTATTTTAAGTTTCAGCCAATATGCCCTCCGGCCTTCTTCAGGTATTTCTTGTCGGACTCAGGAACCTTCTCGGACTCGGGAACCTTCTTTTTGAACTCTGGAACTTTCTTGTCATAAGAAAGGCATATCGGCCGAAACGTTGTACAAATAACAATGAAGATGGGGACAATAGTCCAAATAATGCAGATAATACTAATTAAAAAGGCTAATGAAACTAAATAAGAATACAGATAAAAAGATTTGAAAAAGAGGGGGGTATAATCGAAAAATAGAACAACTGAAACTTACTCTTCCATCACTCCTGTCTTTCATTGCTAAATTTTCCTAATTTAACTATTTAGTTAAAATGGTAAGTAAAGAATAAAATTACAGTTATTTCTTCTTGTTAATGGATTTCTTTTAAGATTTATCTCCAAGATTTTTGCTCATATTCGTTAAGATAAAGCCAAACAATTAGAAATCAATGATACTAAGTACATATTTATTACAATCAAATTTTTAATATCAATATGCAAATTAGTCTTCCCGTTCACGCTAAACTGCTATTATTATTTTCAATAGGTATAAAATTTTATAATAATATGATTTTAGAATAATTATTTTAAAAATTCTATCATTTTCAATCGATATAAAACTTTAGAATAATATAATTTTAGAATAATTATTTTTAAAATTATAATATCATTTTCAAATCGATATAAAACTTTATAATATATAATTTTAGAATAATTATTTTTTAAAATCTATCATTTTCAATCGATATAAAACTTTAGAATAATATAATTTTAGAATAATTATTTTTAAAATTCTATCATTTTCAATCGATATAAAACTTTAGAATAATATAATTTTAGAATAATTATTTTAAAATTCTATCATTTTCAATCGATATAAAACTTTAGAATAATATAATTTTAGAATAATTATTTTTAAAATTCTATCATTTTCAATCGATATAAAACTTTATAATAATAATTTTAGAATAATATTTTTAAAATTCTATCATTTTCAATCGATATAAAACTTTAGAATAATATAATTTTAGAATAATTATTTTTAAAAATTCTATCATTTTCAATCGATATAAAACTTTAGAATAATATAATTTTAGAATAATTATTTTTAAAATTCTATCATTTTCAATCGATATAAAACTTTAGAATAATATAATTTTAGAATAATTATTTTTAAAATTCTATCATTTTCAATCGATATAAAACTTTAGAATAATATAATTTTAGAATAAATATTTTAAAAATTCTATCATTTTCAATCGATATAAAACTTTAGAATAATATAATTTTAGAATAATTATTTTTAAAATTCTATCATTTTCAATTGATAAATTTATATTGGGATATATAACATAAGAAAAGTGGAATGTCCTATTTTCAGTATCAGCCAGACAGTCAGGGAGTCTATTTAAGAATGAATACATTTAAAAACTTTGTCGGCATTTAATGACCCACCGAGGTTGATATACCATAAACCAAAACAAATAATAAAAAGTAAATAAAAGATAAATAAAACAAAAAAATACAATCAAGAATAACAATAAGAATAAATAACGTAAAAAAACAAGTTGCTTCGGCCCTGGACCTTATAAGCTAATATTGTTGATACTAGGGGGCCATTACCCCAGGCAACACCTGCCCCCTCGATTTAAAAGGGCAGGGATGGGTTTATTGTCTGGTGCCTGAGCCCCCCCCCCCTTTGTGGGAGAATGCCGACAGGATCAACGCATTTTTTGTACCCACCTCCCATGAATCTCGACTTGTGGGTTGTCCCATATTAATAGGGCCTTGTGCCAGACTCGTATACATGGGATATGTGGTAAATAAAACTTAACAAACAAGAATATATATAAAGAATAAAAGATAATAAAGCTAATATATAGAAAAATAATTTTTATTACTCTGTATATAAATATAGATAAGAGATTTATTTTTAACTTTTTGAACCCTGACAACACCAGGTAGCTCTACTAGTTTATATATTATTATATATATTATATTATTATATATTTTATATATTTATATATTATTATATATATTATATTATTATATTATATAAAAGGGTCCGGGTTAGCTCAGTTGGTAGAGCATTTGGCTAGAAATCACAAGGTTCCTAGTTCGATACCGGTCCTCGCCAACTCAGCATATGAGTAGCACAGGGATCTGTGCGGTAAAGTAAGGAGCTGATGGTAGGTGTGGCGCTCCACCTCAGACGCCAAAACAATCACCTTGGCCTAGCACCATTGAAAAGGGGATAGACTCCCTCGCTGACTGGCTGATACTGACTTTATATTATATGATAATATAACATTATATCCATGAAACATTCTGCCTGACAGCTGGGGGCGTTAGAATGCACCGACTGCACCTCTGCAGAGGGGTAAGACCCCTCCAATGGGGCCACCCATTGGTCATGGGTGGCGACCCATGATGCTTAAAGACGGATGAGCTGTCCATGACCTGCAACACTCCACCTAGACTCTATCTTGGGCTAGACGGGCGGTCAGAGAGGGCCCCTCCGATCAATCGGCTGGTCACATCAAGCCCTAGCACTTATATGATTGCCCCAACCCTATTGCCTTTATGGCAAGCCCCAACCCCTTTTTATCATTTGGGTGCTAGAAGGTGGTGGCTGAGGGTCTACATGTCCTGGAAATGACATTCAACTCTATCTGATGGTGAGGTTCCAGTTTTGGAGGTTTGTGGAATGTGGAGCACCCCATTCATCACCATTGCTCCCTGGTCCACTCTGACCCAGAGTGGTAGTACCTGTTAGAGTCCCATCTATGGGTTAAATTGAAAAAAAAATGTGTTTATAAAAAGAAAATTGAGTATCCATTAAGAATGAATTTATTTCTAAACTTAAATGACCCATTGAGGTTGATATGCCGTAAAACAAAACAAACCATGAAATATTTTAATAAGCTATTCTAATTTTCTTGAAAGAGAAACTTTTGGAACTCTGAACTCAAATTTGATCTCTGACCTTTGAGTGTGATATATGCACTGGTTAACCTTTACCCTGGGGTGGAAGAGGAGGAAATAAAAACATTTCTGACGGGTCTCAAAATATCAAATCACTCTTATTTTCTGGACCAAAATTATTGATGTGAAATTTAAACAAACATGAACTTTCATGATAATGGATTGTTGGGAATTATTTTGCCCTGAAAATTCCTCATGTCTTGGGCATCAAATGAAGATTTTGTTTTTTATTGAATTAATTCAAAAAATAAACTGCATCAACATTGTGATATCATTCATCAACAAATTTACAGACTTTTGAGCTGTTCACTAAAGACATTTAAGTTTCCAAATTTACTTCACTAAAGAAAAATTTATATTTATAAAAAAAATTAAAAAATCAACTATAAAACATTGCAAAACATAATTCATTACATTCTATTTTATTTTGTTTTTATACAATACAGATATTTTTCATATCAAAAATATTAATGGCATTTCAGTTTATTTCAATAGGGAAAATTGATTTGATATACAAGGAAATTGAGTTACAAGTGGAATGAATTAAACTTGTAAGTCAAGGTAGCACTTGGGGGTCTGGAACGGATTAATGGCATTTCAGTTTATTTCAATAGGGAAAATTGATTTGATATACAAGGAAATTGAGTTACAAGTGGAATGAATTAAACTTGTAAGTCAAGGTAACACTTGGAGGGCTGGAACGGATTAATGGCATTTCAGTTTATTTCAATAGGGAAAATTGATTTGATATACAAGGAAATTGAGTTACAAGTAGAATGAATTAAACTTGTAAGTCAAGGTACCACTTGGAGGGCTGGAACGGATTAATGGCATTTCAGTTTATTTCAATAGGGAAAATTGATTTGATATACAAGTAAATTGAGTTACAAGTGGAATGAATTAAACTTGTAAGTCAAGGTACCACTTGGAGGGCTGGAACGGATTAATGGCATTTCAATTTATTTCAATGGGGAAAATTGATTTGATATACAAGTAAATTGAGTTACAAGTGGAATGATTTTGCCACAAAAAAAAAAAAATTTTTTTAAATAAAATAAAAAATAAAAATAAAAATAAAAATACTACTCTGATGAAGGTCGGCAAAATCTGTGTACGGAACATTTTATGCATTTTTCCTATTATTATTATCATCATCATTTCAACTCCATCTGATTATTTTAATAATAATAATAACGTAAATCCGTATACATTTTGATAAACAGACCGAAACACATGTGTAAGTGATATCGATTAAAAGTGATATCGATAAAATTCATTTTTATCCATCTACATATATATATATATATATATATATATATATATGATGGACTCTCCCGTCGATCGACGTATGAGTGTTCATACAATGAATATCCGCACAGTGATTTGTTTATAATGGTGAAGGCTTGTGTTGGACCATCCACACTTTTTGGCACAGTTGATAGGAAAGAATTGGTGCATCAAGGGTTGCCACAAACCCAATCAACGACCGACCTCAGGAATTTTGAATTCAGAGTTATCCCTCTCCTAGACTGGTTACCTACCCAAGGCTGAAGGGCCCAGTCTGTCCTACTATTTAACCCATAGCTGGAGGGAGAATATATGGATTCATATCTTTCCCAAGGATATTAGCATTATGTGAAATGTCAACAGCTTCCTCTAGGAATTGAACTCGACGAGTCCATTTTCCACAACTCTAACCACTAGCCCACACGCCTCTATATATATATATATATATATATATATATATATATGTGTGAAAATAAAATGGAAATTAATCCGACAGTATGAATAAGATATAATGAAAAAACAAACGATGTTTACAACTGAAATAGGCTCATCAGAAGAGATGCACACTTTCTCTTCTGATGAGCCTATTTCAGTTGTAAACATCGTTTGTTTTTTCATTATATCTTATTCATATATATATATATATACATTCAATCTTGTGTACCGTCCAGCATTCTTCAGGTGTTCCTAGTAATTCTAATTGTCTATTATATTGGGTCTGTACCAATTTGATATTATTTGTTTAAATTTTTGAGATGAGGGGTGATATGTATTATTTTGATTTTTTGGACTGTTGTACTCATTTTTATATATATATATATATATATATATATATATATATATATATATTTTTTTTTTTTTTTTTTCTTTTTTAAATGATTGTGATACTTCTGGTGACACTTCTCAGATAAATATTTTAAATCAATACAAAAAAAAATTTCCAAATGTACTTTGTACAAACACAATAAATGACTTTTTCAAATCAAAACTTACCCAAATTACCATTAAAAAATTAACTTGGTTTTAACATCATTCAATTTGTTGTTTTTTTTTAAAATGATTTAAAAAAACAATTATATCTATATGTATATATATAAATATAATATGAATGGTATATAAACACAAGTTTCTGCCATATGTCTCACCTTATTCCACAAGGTCCTAGACCCAATACTGTCAGCATATAAAGATAAAGATAGACACAAAAATAGAGCTTCCTCCTCCTCTTCACAGAGTCAACTTTTTTGGGGAAAATTTTTATTTTTTTCCCAAAAAATTTTAAACAGTTACTTTCTTTTTTTGGCTCCTGTTTTTCCTTTCACACAAGATGTGTGAATATGAAATTATTTAAGATCAGGACTTAGGTTTTAAAAAAATCAAAAAAATTAAATTACTTAGTTTAGTTAATATGCAAGGTTGTAATAATTTGTCTGTGGTTTTTGGTAGTTATGTCTATATAACTTGAAATCTTAGAATCTTATAACAATGGAGATTGTGTGTTTTTCTGTATGTAACCGAAACTATATTCCTACTCAAGTCACAATTCTCTTAGTTATTGACATCACATTCTCTATGATTTTATTTTTTATCTAAACCTCAATTATTAATAAAATTGTTTTACATTATTAATACTGTTGGCCATATCTACATACTAATAACATGTAATTGTATTTATATATACAACAAAATTGCGGTTTACAGTGTGAACGAGAAGGCTAATTTGCATATTGATATCTAAAATTTGATTTTAATAAATATATGCTTAGTATTATTGATTTCTAATTGTTTGGTTTTATTTTAATGAATATAAGCAAAAATCTCTCCAATGAATCTTAAATGAAATCCATTAACAAGAAAAAATAACTGTCATTTTATTCTTTACTTCCTAATTTAACTAAATAGTTAAATAAGTAAAATTCAGCAATGAAAGACGGGAGTGATGGAAGAGTAAGTTTCATTTCTATTTTTCTATTATACCCCCACTCTGTTACATATCTTTTTATCTGCCTTCTTATTAGACTTTCTAATTTAATATGATATTTCATTACATTAAAACTTAAATACTTGCACCCGGAGGGTGCATATATTTGCTAGTATATCTAAAGACAAAATAGAAAATTACACAGGAAAAATTATTTTCTTTTCATAAATTACCAGAAAAAATCCCAATTCTAAAATCATAAAATAAAAATCTGGTATATAAAAAAAAAACTAAGCAACTATTTGAATTAAAAATGAAACCTTTTTTATCTATGACGAAAAAGTTAACTAAAATTAGATTAAAAAATGTGGGGTTGTCTTTTTCTTACTAGGGTGTTTATTATTTTTAAATTACGTAATAATTATTTAACAAAAAAAAAAAAAGGGATTGTTATGTGATAATATTTAAATGGGTGTATATGTGTATATTCTGAGTATTCTGGCAGATTGCAGTGGTGCAGTATTCTGGATGGTCTCAATTCTTCCCCTGATTTCCAGTCTTTTTGGGACTGTTCCAAGTGCACCAACTACAATTGGTATCATTTTGACTTTCATATTCCATAGCTTTTTCAGTTCTCTGGCAAGATCCAAGTATTTGTCCATCTTTTCATTTTCCTTCATCTTCACCCTGTGATCTGCTGGAACTGCAAAATCCACCAGTTGACAAGTTATTATTATTATTATTATTATTATTATTATTTACTCCTTTTGAGTTTTCACATCAGCGTTAGCTGATGGTCTTTCACTGAGTGACAGCAAGTCTCCTCAGGTCTCCAGGACTCTTCTGAGTATTCTGGCAGATTGCAGCAGTGCAGTTTTCTGAATGGTTTCAATCCTTCCTCTGATTTCCAGACTTTCCAAACCCTTTTCTAATCCTTTTGGGACTGTTCCAAGTGCACCAACTACAATTGGTATCACTTTCACTTTCATATTCCATAACTTTTTCAGTTCTCTGGCAAGGTCCAGTTATTTGTCCATTTTTTCATTTTCCTTTAGCTTCACCCTGTGATCTGCTGGCACTGCAAAATCCACCAGTTGACAAGTTCTTTCTTTTTTGTTAACAAACACTAGGTCTGGTCTTCTTGCTGGGATTGTTGTTGTTATTATTATTATTATTATTATTATTATTATTATTGCTTGAAGATTTATTTATTTAAACTTCAGTACAAAATTTAATTCTCTTCTTTTTTCTTTTTTTTTTTTCAGCAAAATTTTATCATGAAGAATGCCCAGTTCATTCTGGAAGGATTTCTTGCAATGGTTGAAGCCCTCTATCAGGAAAGAGAGATTGTTTTTCCAAAGGAGTTGTTAGATGTTAACAATGAATACAGGCGTCTAAAGACATTTACAAAAAGCCTCAACTAAACTCCGCCCGAAATTTTATGTTAACAAAAAAACGGAAAAAAAAAAAAAAAAAAAGGAAGAAAAAATGTTTTATTTATTTCAGTTGTTATCCATTATTGTTATAAATCTTTCTTCTTTTTCTTTTTCTTAACATATTTTATAATGCTTTTAACTTTATAAAAATGCCAGCGCCTTTACAGCCTTCTCATTATCAAATAAAGAATAAATTCATATTGATTTTTTTTTTATGGTCATGTCAAAGTATTAACTTTCAAAGCTGCATTTTAAATCAAACAATCAACCAATTAAAGGGGAGTCTCCCAACGTGTAATGGTTAACATGCTGGTCTTTCAATTCCAGCCTCACTATTATGTTAACTTTAAGACTAATACTCTTGGGAAAGGTATGAACTTCCTCATTCTTCCAGCTATGGACTAAATAGTACCATTCCTGTTCTTTTACAAGAGAGGGAGTCCAGTCATGCTATTATTTTAACTTTAAGACTAATACTCTTGGGAAAGGTATGAACCCTCTTTTTCCCCCAACTATGGGTTAAATAGTACCATTCCTGTTCTTTTACAAGAGAGGGAGTCCCGATGATATCATGCCCACCATGCTGGACTCCGACATCATAGTAAGCGAGTTTGAACTCCAGTCATGCTATTATTTTAACTTTAAGACTAATACTCTTGGGAAAGGTATGAACCCTCTTTTTCCCCCAACTATGGGTTAAATAGTACCACTCCTGTTCTTGAGGGAGTCCTCATGGCCTCGTAGTAAGCAAATTTGAACTCTATTTGAAATATGCAAAACATTCACTAAATATAAATATAGAAGCAGAATATTAAATATAAGCAAATAGTCTTCTCTCTTTTTTGTTTTGTCAAAGACTTTTGAAATTATCACAACAGAATTATCCTTTTTAGGAATCTGGAATTTCCTTTTGGAAATATCCATATACAGTTTTAGATAATTTTCTTTTCCTTTTTTTTTTTAGTTTTTATTGCTATAGTATATGGGGAATAACAAAGGCAAGCAACTGATTTAATTAATATTTCATGTCTGTTAGCTCAAGCTTTGCTAAGCTGCTAACAGAAATGAAATATTAATTGAACTGATTGTTTGTGTCTGTTATTCACCTTTCCTTTATAATCTTTACATATTATCAGATTTATCTTAACTTTATTTTCTTCATAATATATATATATATATTTTGTCATATTTATCTTAAATTTATTTTCTTCATATTATATATGATATATTATATATGATATATTAATATATATATATATATATATATATATATATATATATATATATATATATATATATATATCATTACATATTGTCAGATTTATCTTAACTTTATTTTATCCATATTATATATATATATAATATATATAATATGAATAAAATAAAGTTAAGATAAATCTGACAATATGTAATGATTATATATATATATATGGTGATTGCCATTTCTACAAGTAGTTCGGTTGAAGGGCCCACTGGTCCAAATTTGTTTTTATGTTCTCTGTCACAAATGATCCCCTTTCTTGGCTTCCTCTCGCATATGACCGTACATGACTGAGAAGCCCAGAAGAAAATAAAGATAAATCTGACAATATGTAATGATTATATATATATATATATATATATATATATATATATATATATATATATATATATATATATATATATATATATATATATATATATATATATATATATATATATATATATATATATATAGTATATATATATATATATATATATATATATATATATATATATATATATATATATATATATATATATATATATATATATATATATATATATATATATATATATATATATATATATATATATATATATATATATATATATATATATATATATATATATATATATATATATATATATATATATATATATATATATATATATATATATATATATATATATATATATATATATATATATATATATATATATATATATATATATATATATATATATATATATATATATATATATATATATATATATATATATATATATATATATATATATATATATATATATATATATATATATATATATATATATATATATATATATATATATATATATATATATATATATATATATATATATATATATATATATATATATATATATATATATATATATATATATATATATATATATATATATATATATATATATATATATATATATATATATATATATATATATATATATATATATATATATATATATATATATATATATATATATATATATATATATATATATGTATATATATATATATATATATATATATATATATATATATATATATATATATATATATATATATATATATATATATATATATATATATATATATATATATATATATATATATATATATATATATATATATATATATATATATATATATATATAATGTATATATATATATATATATATAGTATATATATATATATATATAGTATATATATATATATATATATATATATAATGTATATATATATATATATATATATATATATATATGTATATATATATATATATATATATATATAGTATATATATATATATATATATATATATATATATATATATATATATATATATATATATATATATATATATATATATATATATATAGTATATATATATATATATATATATATGTATATGTATATATATATATCATTATATATATGTCTGTATATTTTCTTAACTTTATTTTCTTCATATATATATATATAGGGTCATCCACAGACACGTGTTTCGACTTATCAAGTCTCCTCAGTGTGGCTAGACATTTTGTAAGCTACCTACAGCCGGAATTGAAATCCGATCGGTTGGGTGTCAGTCCGGCACCGTAACCATTAGGCTGTCTTCACTTACAGAATGGGAAGGGGATTTTAACTGTTTTAATACACACATCGATTTTGCGTGTAAAGGCCATCACAAAGTGCTCCAGTTTATATATATATATATATATATATATATATATATATATATATATGTGTTAATATTTATGATTTTTTAAAAACTGGCATAAAATTGTTGTTTTACACTAATAATCACAATTAAACAATGTCATGTCAGAATAAAAAGATGTAGGGTACCATTATTAATGAGATTGTTTTCAAAAGTGTATTAGGATTTTAGATTGCTAAAGTTGGTAAGAACTTAAACTTTTTTATGCGCTGGCTTGAAATATCTAACTATTTATAAGGTGATAAGATCTGAAAGATAAATATATTCAAGTGTTAAGATTTTTTTTTTTTTTTAATCATCAGAATTCGAAGATTCTTTACAGAAATCTGGAATTTACGACTTATAATTATTATCATCATTATCATTCTTATTATTATTAATTAGTAATTAGTAAACACACCGTTGGGTGAAATACTAGGCCGCAGTCATCAGTGATGAACCCAAGGTCAACAGGTGTTTCGGGTCTTTACTCACCATACACCCTCGCCCAGGAGACCCCAACCGGACAGATCAATTCCCGGTTTGCGACCTAGTGGCGCTTATCCAAGCATCGCTCCTGCGGATCCAGAGCCATCTCGATGCTTTCTCAGCAACTCCTGATATTTCTTTCATGGCTCTTCTACTTTGCTGGCCCTTAATGCCAAGGGTCTTAAACACCTTCAAAAGTTACAATACAAATTGCTGAAGTTGGTTCAAACATTTTTTTTTTTAATATGTAATCTACCCCGGCTTGAAATATGTAAAATATTCACTAATTATAAAAAGCAAAAAATAAATATATTGAATAAACTAACTTTTTTTTTTCTTCTTAATTAAAAGGCTGATTATCAAAAATGAGAAAATCCTTTAAAAGAAGGAATTTTCCCTTAGAAAATGGACATGTTAATGAATATGTATATTATGTTAAAATAACAAAATTGTTGATATAAATTGTCATGGGAAAAAAAATAATAATAATAAAATGTATGTTACCGTAATAAGATTGAATATTGTTAGATATGAGGGTAATCCCAAAAGTAAGGTCTCCAAATTCCTCGGGACAAAGGGAAACTGTTTGTGTGGCTATTGGCAACACTGTCGTGTTTGTTGTGCATGCACCTATATCTGCCCCTTATATGAGGGTAATCCCAAAAGTAAGGTCTAAATTCCTGGGACAAAGGGAAACTGTTTGTGTGGCTATTGGCAACACTGTCGTGTTTGTTGTGCATGCACCTGCCCCTTATATGAGGGTAATCCCAAAAGTAAGATCTCCAAATTCCTGGGACAAAGGGAAACTGTTTGTGTGGCTATTGGCAACACTGTCGTGTTTGTTGTGCATGCACCTGCCCCTTATATGAGGGTAATCCCAAAAGTAAGGTCTCCAAATTCTCGGGACAAAGGGAAACTGTTTGTGTGGCTATTGGCAACACTGTCGTGTTTGTTGTGCATGCACCTGCCCCTTATATGAGGGTAATCCCAAAAGTAAGATCTCCAAATTCTGGGACAAAGGGAAACTGTTTGTGTGGCTATTGGCAACACTGTTGTGTTTGTTGTGCATGCACCTGCCCCTTATATGAGGGTAATCCCAAAAGTAAGGTCTAAATTCTGGGGACAAAGGGAAATGTTTGTGTGGCTATTGGCAACACTGTCGTGTTTGTTGTGCATGCACCTGCCCCTTATATGAGGGTAATCCCAAAAGTAAGGTCTCCAAATTCCTGGGACAAAGGGAAATGTTTGTGTGGCTATTGGCAACACTGTCGTGTTTGTTGTGCATGCACCTGCCCCTTATATGAGGGTAATCCCAAAAGTAAGATCTCCAAATTCCTCGGGACAAAGGGAAACTGTTTGTGTGGCTATTGGCAACACTGTCGTGTTTGTTGTGCATGCACCTGCCCCTTATATGAGGGTAATCCCAAAAGTAAGGTCTCCAAATTCTGGGACAAAGGGAAATGTTTGTGTGGCTATTGGCAACACTGTCGTGTTTGTTGTGCATGCACCTGCCCCTTATATGAGGTAATCCCAAAAGTAAGATCTCCAAATTCCTGGGACAAAGGGAAATGTTTGTGTGGCTATTGGCAACACTGTCGTGTTTGTTGTGCATGCACCTGCCCCTTATATGAGGGTAATCCCAAAAGTAAGATCTCCAAATTCCTGGGACAAGGGAAACTGTTTGTGTGGCTATTGGCAACACTGTCGTGTTTGTTGTGCATGCACCTGCCCCTTATATGAGGGTAATCCCAAAAGTAAGATCTCCAAATCCTCGGGACAAAGGGAAATGTTTGTGTGGCTATTGGCAACACTGTTGTGTTTGTTGTGCATGCACCTGCCCCTTATATGAGGGTAATCCCAAAAGTAAGATCTCCAAATTCTGGGACAAAGGGAAATGTTTGTGTGGCTATTGGCAACACTGTCGTGTTTGTTGTGCATGCACCTGCCCCTTATATGAGGGTAATCCCAAAAGTAAGGTCTCCAAATTCCTGGGACAAAGGGAAACTGTTTGTGTGGCTATTGGCAACACTGTCGTGTTTGTTGTGCATGCACCTGCCCCTTATATGAGGGTAATCCCAAAAGTAAGTCTCCAAATTCTGGGACAAAGGGAAACTGTTTGTGTGGCTATTGGCAACACTGTCGTGTTTGTTGTGCATGCACCTATATCTGCCCCTTATATGAGGGTAATCCCAAAAGTAAGGTCTCCAAATTCTGGGACAAAGGGAAACTGTTTGTGTGGCTATTGGCAACACTGTCGTGTTTGTTGTGCATGCACCTGCCCCTTATATGAGGTAATCCCAAAAGTAAGATCTCCAAATTCCTGGGACAAAGGGAAACTGTTTGTGTGGCTATTGGCAACACTGTCGTGTTTGTTGTGCATGCACCTATATCTGCCCCTTATATGAGGGTAATCCCAAAAGTAAGGTCTCCAAATTCCTCGGGACAAAGGGAAATGTTTGTGTGGCTATTGGCAACACTGTCGTGTTTGTTGTGCATGCACCTATACCTGCCCTTATATGAGAGTAATCCCAAAAG
>CM042179.1:37147531-37165031 GCA_023376005.1 Doryteuthis pealeii
TCATGATGATGTCACTCCATGTTGTTCAACAGTTGTGGACCCTCTGGTGGTTAGTTAGTCAAATTCTGGACTTGCAGATGCGGTCACACATATTGCAATGGAAATTCCCATCTACATTTGGTGGTTCATGATGACAAAAACTCCATGTTGTTCAACAGTTGTGGACCCTCTGGTGGTTAGTTAGTCAAATTCTGGACTTGCAGATGCGGTCACACATATTGCAATGGAAATTCCCATCTACATTTGGTGGTTCATGATGACAAAAACCCCATGTTGTTCAACAGTTGTGGGACCCTCTGGTGGTTAGTTAGTCAAATTCTGGACTTGCAGATGCAGTCACACATATTGCAATGGAAATTCCCATCTACATTTGGTGGTTCATGATGACAAAAACCCCATGTTGTTCAACAGTTGTGGGACCCTCTGGTGGTTAGTTAGTCAAATTCTGGACTTGCAGATGCACACACATTGCAATGGAAATTCCCATCTACATTTGGTGGTTCATGATGACAAAAACCCCATGTTGTTCAACAGTTGTGGGACCCTCTGGTGGTTAGTTAGTCAAATTCTGGACTTGCAGATGCAGTCACACATATTGCAATGGAAATTCCCATCTACATTTGGTGGTTCAGGATGACAAAAACTCCATGTTGTTCAACAGTTGTGGGACCCTCTGGTGGTTAGTTAGTCCAATTCTGGACTTGCAGATGCAGTCACACATATTGCAATGGAAATTCCCATCTACATTTGGTGGTTCAGCGAGGGAGTAAATCCCCCTTTCACTAGCACTAGACCAAGGAGATTGTTTTTTTTATGTCTGAGGTGAAGCACCAGACCTACCATTAGATCCAGGGCTGGTATCGAACCTGGAACCGTATGCTCTACCGACTGAGCTAAACCAGCCCATTATGTAAAAAGCATGTGGTAAATATACAGCAAAAAAAATGTGCGGAAAAAGAGATAATAAAAATAGCTGGAATGTCTTGTTCAGGTGGTAAAGTACAGCTGCTAATGTTACCACCCCGCCCTGCTCTGCCCCGCCCCAGGCCCTTAAGAATGCTGTTAACAAGCACATCTCTTGATTTTAAGTATTTCCTTGAATACATTTGTCTCTATAACTTATCATCCCAAAATGACATCGTTTGGAGCTAAGGTCATCCCGTGAAGGAGTATTCTGGACCACTTTAAAAAAAATGAAACATCAGTTACAATTTATCAAGAGTCATAAATTGCAAGCAGTACCTGTGAGTAAAAAAATAAATTCAGGTCTGTCATGTTAGAGTCAAGGGAGCCAGTGGAAATTTACTACTAACTGTTAATAACCCTTGACCCTAGAGGCAAGAATCTCACGCAGCATCAGAAACACGTTATTTAGTTTAGAGTTTAGATTCAACCTAACCACCAGAGAGAGAGCAGACGTAGTCTGGGTCAATCTCGTCCACACGGAAAATAATGGGCTATATAATAAACTTGATCAAGAAAAAAAAACCTTAAGTTTTGTTAGTTCATTTAATTAAAATGACCAAAATCAGTCCAAAAGAAAACAAGACTTAAAAGAATTAAGAAGACCAGAGAAATGAAGATCACCAATATCATCTCTAAAGTAAATCTCTAATCTGTCTCTCTCTCTATATATATCATCTGAGAACTCTCACTCTCATTTATATATATATATATATATATATATATATATATATATGAGGTTAAGTAAACAAACAAATGTGTTTATTTTTTATATGGCTTTAAACCGACAATTTTTGGAGGATATGTGCTTAATTGAAGTCATACCTAATTTTGAAAATTAATTAGTTAATAATTAATGAATTTTAGGCGGGCATATATGTTCAAAGGTAAGGCTAAACGAATCGAGAAAATGTCAATCCCTGAAAAAAAAATATATATATGTATATATATATATATATGTATATACCTTTGAAAGGAAGGAAGAACTTAAAAAAAACGTCATTCTGTAATAAATTTATTTCAACCAACACTTAAAAGGCTTTTAGAAATTTAAAGAAATTCCTAAAACTCCCTAAATTTTTTTTAGTCTCATCAGACAGACGGCACAAATAGAAATGAATTGGAAACCTGAAAAAAATATTTTTTACCAGAACCCCTCAAAAATGTGTTCAAAATTGTAAACTCATATTTGCTGTTTAACACATTTTTGAGGGGTTCTGGTAAAAAATATTTTTTAAGGTTTCCAATTCATTTCTATTTGTGGCGTCTGTCTGATGAGACTAAAAAAATTTTAAGGAGTTTTAGAAATTTTTTAAAATTTCTAAAAGCCTTTTAAGTTTTGGTTGAAATAAATTTATTACAGAATGACGGTTTATTGAGTTTTTCCTTCCTTTCAAAGGTAAATATTGCTCTGTATTTAATCTTAAAAAGATTATTATACATTGAGCTCTCTTTAGGGATTTATAAAAATCCTTATATTTGCACCTACGAAAACATGCAATAATTATACAGTGAGATTTTGAAGATCCCATGTAGATTAATCCCTTACTACCAGTTTTTGGATACCTTATATATATATATATATATATATATATATATATATATATATATATAATCAATAGTAATGGTATTATGGATGATTTGGACTCATAACTTAAAGTTTCATGGTTATGCAATCCTCAGATGAGTCAAATGGTTGAGATTTTAAAAACCAGTAGTCAATAAGATTTAACCTTAGGATATAGTATCCAGTGTAAAATGTTAAACTGCATCTAATGGTGAGGTTCCAATTCTGGAGGTTTGGTGGGTGTGGAGTACCCCTTAATCACCATCACTCTGAGGTCCACTCTGACCCGGAGTGGTAGTACGTGTTAGGGTCCCATCTATGGATTAAATAGATCAAAAATGTATTTAAAAAATGAGTTTTTTAAAAATTGAGTTTGAAGAAAAAAAATTGAATAGCCAACAAGAATGATTAAAACAAAAGACGTTTTCAGCATAAAATAACCCAACAAGTGTTGACATGCCATAAAATCCAACCAAATAATTGAATACCCAACCAGAACAAATAAAACAAAAAATGTTTTCAGCATAAAATAACCCAAGTGTTGACAATTCAACCAACCTTCATCCCCCACCTATGGGTTAAATAGTACCACTACTTTTTTTCTCCAAGGGTGGCATTGGCATTATATAACCCACAAAGGTTGAACAAAGGAACATACATGGAAGTTTAAAGCTATAACATGTCCAACCTTTTTATAACTTTTGGAGCTAAAACAAAACAAAAACTTTTTGCAGCATAAATTAACCCAACAAGGGTTGATATGCCGTAAAATCCAATCAACCAGCCAACCTTAGAATGGAACAACTTTCTGGTGAGTTCAAAGGGGGAAAAAAATTACAAACAAAAATCATAAAGGAAAATGATTAAATTGTCATGAGATAAGATTATTTTACAAAAAAAATTAAAGAAAAAAAAATACAAACTTAATGTTTAACATTTTTGAAAAGAAAAAAAAAAAGGAAAATAAAATGAAAATAATTTTCAAATATTTCCTTGAATTTTTTAGATGAGGCTTGATAATTTGTGTTATTTGTCCTCATCTTTATTGTTATATATTAATAAACTACAAAATGGAAAAAGAAAATTTTGACTCAAATACCTTCAATATCTCAATATAAATGGTATCGGAAAAAGAAAAAAAAACTTTTTTCCTGTGTGTCTTAATTTTTTAGATGAATTTGTATGATTTAGATTTTTCAGAATTTTGAAGTACCTAAGTGTTGTATCCGAGATGTAGGAATAACAGAAATGATAATAAAAACAGGGAAATCGTTAACAATAACAAAATTTGTTTTATTTATTCTTCACTGACAGGGAATACAGTGGATGGGTTTGGATTAGAGTTCTTGCTTGATGTTGGGATACGCATGTCACCTGCTCGGTTCTCATCTGCTGTGCAGTCCTTTTTCCCCTCCTCTTTTAGAGAGTCTGGTTCGAATCGTTAGGGGGAGATAACTCTCCCTAACACCTCCCCTATTTAGCTTTTAGCTCATATTAGTTGTAATTTGTTTATGATTTGCACAAATAAACATGAACAAAGAAGAGGCAACCATTTTGGCTTAGATTTGGATTTGACTCAAAAACTGCAGGAAATACGACACTACACATATTGAAAAGGAGCAACAATGATTCTTCTTAGGAATTTGGATGTGCCATATTAGTGTGAAATGGCACAAGATTATTAGTCAAACATCTGATATTAAATTTGATTGAAGTGATAATACTGACAGTCTGCTGGGATGTGGGGGCAGAATGTGTTTATTCCAAGAATTCCAGTTATTCCAAATGACATTCTTTTTGGTTTTAAAAATGGTACATCCCAGTCAGGATAATTCTTTTTTTTTTTTCTTTTTTTTTTTTGTAATGTTTATAAAAACAAATATCAGGAACAAATATTGGTTTTATCTGGATTTTAATTCCTCTTAATCCCAGGCATATTCTATTTGATTTCAAAAAGTGGTATGTATATATATATATATATATATATTGGTTTGGAGGTTGATTTTGAAGGCTATCACAATGCAGGTGTAAAGAAAAAAAATGATAATGTAACGATGGTGTTGTGTGTTAACCTGTATTTTATTCTTGATTTTCGAGATAAAATCTCTTTTTCAGAAGATCAATGGAACTGAAGTCGTCTTGTTATGGCATTTCTAGTTAAATGAAATTTTTTTTTTTTTTTGAAAATGATGGTATTTTTTATAACTGTATTTCATGTTTACATGAATGCGTTTTTGGTTTGTTTGTATATGTGCGTATGTTGTCATGTCTATATATAGTCATCCACAGACATGTGTTTCGACTTATCAACTCTCTTCAGTGTGTCTAGACATTTTGTTAGCTAACCACAGCCAAGATAGAACTCCAATCAATTTAGCATCAGTCGGACAGCTTAACCACTCGGCTACAGAATGGGATTTTAACTGTTTTAATACACATATCTGCATGTATGTAAAGGCCACCATAGAGTGCTCCATCCCTTTAGAAATAATAAAAAAAGAAATATCCTGACTAAGATATAACATTTTTAAAGCAAAAAAGAATGTCATTTGAAATAACTGGAATTCTTGGAATAAACACATTCTGCTAGGCATGACATATATATATATATATATATATATATATATAAAAGTATTCGGTCTATGACATATGGCAAATACATCAGCCAATTCTTGCCAGATATTACAAAAATAATCTGGCAATACGAAAAAACAAAGGACAAAGTTTGCAGACAGAAAATGGCTGCATTATTTAACAATATATATATATATATATACACTAATCAATGTTGCTTCTGTTTTGTTTTTGTTTTATTTTATGAGGTTTTGTTTTTTATTGTTTTTATTTGTTTTTGCTTTTTGTCAAACACTGAGAACCAACACTGAATATAGACATGAACCTAATCAAAAAGGAACAAGTAAGTGTGTCCCAATTACGCATTGGTCACCCAAGACTAACGCACTCCTATATACTCAAACAAGAACAACAACCACAGTGTGAAACATGTCAAACACCTTTGAATGTTAAACACTTATTCATAGAATGCAGGTTTCTTGCTCGCATCAGAAACCGTTTTTTTAATTTTTTAAAGCAAACAATATGAAAAATCTGTTTGAAAATGTCAACATGGAGGATATTCTCTCTTTTTTGATGGAAATAAAATTATACCATAGAATATAGACATGAAACAAATCAATACCATACAGCATAATCCCCAATAATGTTAACACATTGTTAAAACCAATTACTAAAAAGTATAAATATAAGTACACAATATGTATTACTTCCTAACTGCTAGGCATGACATAACCCCAGACGGGTTGATATGCTGTTAAAATCAACCAACCAGCCAACCAACAGTGTGAACTTCTGCTAGTATACTGTGTCACAAAATACCTCCCATCATGGTGTAATGGTTAGCAAGCTAGTCTCACAGATCCATTGCTGCTGAATAGCAAGTTCAATCTTAGCTAGATACTTTAACACAATAGGGAGAGAGAGTGGGGGAGACCAGGAATGTAATAATTACGTATAAATTAGTATGGAAAAGTTTTTAGGAGGAATATAAGAATTACATGTACATTAGAATGGAAAATTTTTAGAATGAGTTAGCACAACGCCAAATGGCATTTTTCTATTGGTCAACGGGTATCATGTGGCAAAGAGCAGAAGAGTAGAAATGAGAGGTGAGAGTGTGGGGTGAGTTTGAAATGGACCGGTGGTTGAGTGAGACATGTTTCTCATCCAGGCCAGTTTTGACTTGGGAGAAAATTTTTAAAAAAGATAAGAAAAAGATAAATCGCCTTGTGTTATTACTAAAAACTATAAATGGCACAAGACAAGATATCCTCCATCATCCCAAGTCGGTTCCAGACTCAAAACATCAAAGAATTGCCAGCCGACTCAACATCAGATCCAACAGCCAGATTCCAGCCTTGTGTTGTTATCAAAAACTATAAATAGCACAAGACAAGATATCCTCCATCATCCCAAGTCGGTTCCAGACTCAAAACATCAAAGAATTGCCAGCCCACTCAACATCAGATCCAACAGCCAGATTCCAGCCTTGTGTTGTTATCAAAAACTATAAATGGCACAAGGCAAGATATCCTCCATCATCCCAAGTCGGTTCCAGACTCAAAACATCAAAGAATTGCCAGCCGACTCAACATCAGATCCAACAGCCAGATTCCAGCCTTGTGTTGTTATCAAAAACTATAAATGGCACAAGACAAGATATCCTCCATCATCCCAAGTCGGTTCCAGACTCAAAACATCAAAGAATTGCCAGCCCACTCAACATCAGATCCAACAGCCAGATTCCAGCCTTGTGTTGTTATCAAAAACTATAAATGGCACAAGACAAGATATCCTCCATCATCCCAAGTCGGTTCCAGACTCAAAACATCAAAGAATTGCCAGCCCACTCAACATCAGATCCAACAGCCAGATTCCAGTTGTGTTGTTATCAAAAACTATAAATGGCACAAGACAAGATATCCTCCATCATCCCAAGTCGGTTCCAGACTCAAAACATCAAAGAATTGCCAGCCCACTCAACATCAGATCCAACAGCCAGATTCCAGCCTTGTGTTGTTATCAAAACTATAAATGGCACAAGGCAAGATATCCTCCATCATCCCAAGTCGGTTCCAGACTCAAAACATCAAAGAATTGCCAGCCCACTCAACATCAGATCCAACAGCCAGATTCCAGCCTTGTGTTGTTATCAAAAACTATAAATGGCACAAGACAAGATATCCTCCATCATCCCAAGTCGGTTCCAGACTCAAAACATCAAAGAATTGCCAGCCCACTCAACTTCAGATCCAACAGCCAGATTCCAGCTTCTCCAATTAGCACAGAATATGAGATAAGTATACAACAATTATTTCTGTATGACACATCATAACACTATCAAATTTTGGTTTTCCTTATTTCTTCCATTGTATCTGACATTTTATATATTTATTATATATATATATATACATTATATATATCATATATATTTATTCCTTATTAATGTAATAATGTAAATTTTCTGAATTTTAAATGTACAAAACAGATATTTATATATCTGTTATATATATATACATTATATATATCATATATATTTATTCATTATTTGTTAGGTAAAGTTTCTGAATTTTAAATGCAAAAAACAGATATTTATATATCTGTTATATATATATATATATATATATATATATATATATATATATGGAGAAAGGTAGACAAACACGGGATGTTATGGAAACTGGATGTTTATTGTCGACGATGCAACATGTCGGTCTCTTAATTAAATTAATTTTATTTGACCATCTTCAGGACTTGGATATAGTAGTTGCTTCAATGATGGACATTCTCAAAATGCTGAAAACGGAAGGTCGTCAGTAGGGAGAGGGGTGGTTGGGGGTGGTTAGTGGATTTTCTTCTCACTAGATGGGGAGTGTCAGAATGGTGGATGGTGGTACCACAGGTGTTGGTCTAGAAAATTGGATTGTTGAGGATTGGTTAACTGAATATATCCAAGTCCTGAAGCTGGTCTAATAAGAGACCGAAACGTTGCATCGTCGACAATAAACATCCAGTTTCCATAACATCCCGTGTTTGTCTACCTTTCTCCACATATTGTTGGATTAACCTCCTCACATTTCTCCCATATATATATATATATATATATATATATATTAAATTTTTACTTGAAGGCACTTACAACGCATGTATCGCATAAAATTCGATACTTTTTCTTATAGAAAATGAACTTGACAAGTGTAATCCCAACAAAGGATGGCTCGATGTGTAGAATACCGTACAGACTGTTTCGACTTTATTAAGTCTCATCAGCGGTATATACTAACGATTTCCCTCCGACAGAAATCGAAACCGGGACCTCAGCAGACACACTGTATTATTATTGTATGATCCAGTATGTATAAATACAGTGAATCTTTAAATCACTACAGAGAGCTCAATGTATAATAAACTCTTTAGATTATATACAGAGCAATATTTATCATATCAGAATTGAGACCCATCTGATGAGACTTGATTTTGGGGAGCTATATTAAATCAACTTAGATTTATAAAGGCCCCAATTTTAGTCGAAATAAATTTATTATGGAATTACGGTGTTGAGTTTTTCCTTCCTTTCTATGATATATATATATATATATATATATATATATATATATATTTAGTAAATGAAGAAAAACTCTAAACTTGCTTCATTACAATAATTTATTTCAACCGTATTAATACGGCATCTTCAGGTAATCACAAGAACATGACTCTTACTGAGAATTTCCCAAAGTAACATCCCTTTTATATCTATCAATTAAATTGATAGATATAAAAGGGATGTTACTTTGGGAAATTCTCAGTAAGAGTCATGTTCTTGTGATTACCTGAAGATGCCGTATTAATACGGTTGAAATAAATTATTGTAATGAAGCAAGTTTAGAGTTTTTCTTCATTTACTAAATATCTTGCTCTGTCCTTCTACTCACTGGTATTAGGTACATTGAGCTCTCCTTATGGTCTACCTGCATCAGCTTGGTTAAACCACACATGGAAAGACCCTAACTACGAAAAAAAAAAAAACTATATATTATATATTATATATATATATATATATTATTTGTTAGGTAAAGTTTCTGAATTTTAAATATATAAAACATTCCAAATAAATGAAAAGATATATTTAGTCCGTTTCCATAAATACTGATGACTAATCAATAATTAATCAATCAAGGTGATGTCTTTTACTTTTCCCATTTATTGATTAAATCATGTAAGACAGATGATCATCATAACTTTATACAGGTAGGGCCGGTTTTAAGAAAGATATGTTGGACCATATGACCTTTAGGCACCCCTTTTGCTTTGCTGAGTCATAAGTACATTTTTTCATTTACACCGTCAAATTTTTTAACAGGCGATTTTTCGATGTTTTTTTTTTAATTATAAAACTAACCCCTAACCCTAACCCCTAACCCCTAACAAACAACCGAATGTTGATGGTGTAAATGAAAAAAATGTACTTATGAATCAGCAAAGCAAAAGAGGTGTGTGTGTGTGTGTGTATATATATATATATCTTGATAAGATTTGCTCTATTAAGTGTATTGAGCACTTCTCAAATATATATATATATATATATATATATATATATATATATATATTATATTCAAACTCAAATTATGTCTTTAACTGAAACTACGTCACTATTTACGCCAAAATACCATTAGGAATTCCGTAATGAATATTTAATTTATGGTCAAAATCATTAATATAAGGAATAATTCTTATTTATTAACGATGTCTCTATGAAAATCTGAGTTAGATTTGCCTCAAAACAGCTCATGTTATTAGTGCATTTAAAATCCTGCAATGTGCCTTATATATAACTAAAAAATAAAGGTTTACATATTATATGGTGTGGTTAATTTACATACTGGTTTTAACAAAACCGGGTTTAATGAATAATTACTTAGTGTTGTTGATCTCTAATATTATTGTTTTATTCTCCAACGTATTAAAAATCAATGGTATGAATGATTTTATATAGGAACCAATTGAAATATAATTAGAATAAGTGTAATCTTTTTATATGTGTTCTTATTTAGGCAACTCTTTTGGTATTTTTTATTTTGGCCATTTTAATAATAGTTCTGACGAATTATTTTCAGGTGGTGCATATGTTTGTTTTTTTTAATGATTTTTTTTTCTCTAGGCATAAAGTTATATTCTGTAATTGCAATTTATTGTGGTGGGAGTTTTTTTTTACACTGAATTTAAAAATTATGCCTAAAGTCATAATATCTCAGTCTGTTCATATCTATCTATCTATCTATCTCAGTCTGTTCATATCTATCTATCTATCTATCTATCTATCTCAGTCTGTTCATATCTATCTATCTATCAATCTATCCCATTCTATTCATATATATATATATATATATATATATATATATATATATATATATATATATCTCAATCTGTTCATATCTATCTATCTATCTATCTATTTATTTATTTATTTATCTATCTATATATCTATCTCATTCTGTTTATATCTATAAATCTATCTCATTCTGTCCATATCTATCTATCTATCTATCTATCTATCTATCTATTTATTTATTTATTTATTTATCTATCTATATATCTATCTCATTTTGTTCATATCTATCAATCTATCTCATTCTGTTCATATCTATCTATCTATCTATATCAGTCTGTTCATATCTATCTATCTATCTATCTATCTATCTATCTCTGTCTGTTCATATCTATCTATCTATCTATCTATCTATTGAATATGTTCAAACTGGGCCCTGTGGACATGTGTGAAAAAAGTTTTTCAAATAGTTTCATGCTTATGAGGGTTAGTCAAAAAGTAATGCCATTTTTTTAAATAATTGGTTGGCATCCTTCTGTCTACTAAAGACAATGGGGGGGTAGTATCTAGTTTTCTTCTTTTTTTTTTATTTGCAACTGCGTGAGGGGCTGACCAATTTTTGAATGGTGATCTCTGGTGTATTGACTGCAAACACTTCGGCTGACCAGGTCAAATGCCTTTGATAGGTCTATGAATGCTGTGTAAAGCTGGCGAAGTGAGAAGATCATGTCCACGGTTGCCCGGTTTGCTCGGAAACCACACTGTGACTCTGAATAGATGTGAGATGCAAGAATCAGCAGACACACCAGTGTAATACAAGCAAAGACTTTTCAAACTCAAAGGACGGGTATAATTATGAACACATGAAGATGTATCATACATCAAAAGGAAGCTGGTCCTCTGTGGATCACATCCCTACTTCTCCAGATAGTTGAGTCAAAAGGTAATGCCATTTTGTTTAGGAAAGGTATAATTACCAACACAGGAACATATATCATACATCAAAATGAAGCTGGTCCTCTGTGGATCACATCCCTACTTCTCCAGATAGTTGAGTCAAAAGGTAATGCCATTTTGTTTAGGAAAGGTATAATTACCAACACAGGAACATATATCATACATCAAAAGGAAGCTGGTCCTCTGTGGATCACATCCCTACTTCTCCAGATAGTTGAGTCAAAAGGTAATGCCATTTTGTTTAGGAAAGGTATAATTACCAACACAGGAACATATATCATACATCAAAATGAAGCTGGTCCTCTGTGGATCACATCCCTACTTCTCCACATAGTTGAGTCAAAAGGTAATGCCATTTTGTTTAGGAAAGGTATAATTACCAACACAGGAACATATATCATACATCAAAAGGAAGCTGGTCCTCTGTGGATCACATCCCTACTTCTCCAGATAGTTGAGTCAAAAGGTAATGCCATTTTGTTTAGGAAAGGTATAATTACCAACACAGGAACATATATCATACATCAAAATGAAGTTGGTCCTCTGTGGATCACATCCCTACTTCTCCAGATAGTTGAGTCAAAAGGTAATGCCATTTTGTTTAGGAAAGGTATAATTACCAACACAGGAACATGTATCATACTCTGTGGATCACATCCCTACTTCTCCACATAGGCAAGTCAAAAATTAATACCATTTTGTTTAAGACAGGTATAATTACCAACACAGGAACATGTATCATACATCAAAATGAAGCTGGTCCTCTGTGGATCACATCCCTACTTCTCCACATAGGCAAGTCAAAAATTAATACCATTTTGTTTAAGACAGGTATAATTACCAACACAGGAACATGTATCATACATCAAAATGAAGCTGGTCCTCTGTGGATCACATCCCTACTTCTCCACATAGGCAAGTCAAAAATTAATACCATTTTGTTTAAGACAGGTATAATTACCAACACAGGAACATGTATCATACATCGAAATGAAGCTGGTCCTCTGTGGATCACATCCCTACTTCTCCACATAGGTGAGTCAAAAATTAATACCATTTTGTTTAAGACAGGTATAATTACCAACACAGGAACATGTATCATACATCAAAATGAAGCTGGTCCTCTGTGGATCACATCCCTACTTCTCCACATAGGCAAGTCAAAAATTAATACCATTTTGTTTAAGACAGGTATAATTACCAACACAGGAACATGTATCATACTCTGTGGATCACATTCCTACTTCTCCACATAGTCACCGTTTCTCTCAATAGAAATGTTCCACTTTCGAATGAGAGCATGTATCCCTGCCCCGTAAAATTCTGTTGACTGTTCTTTGAGCCACTTCTTTACTACAGATTTCACTAGATGGAAGCTGCACAAGAATGCTGCGGGCAGTCTTGAACAAGTCGTGGAAATAGCTCCCCACAAGGAAGCAGCTGTATAGCCACCTGCCCCCCATTTCACAAACCATCTGAGTGAAACGGACATATTTATTGTTATATACATAATATTTCAGCCAATGTGCTCTGCGGCCTTCTTCAGGTGTTTCTTGTTATTTTTGAGATGAGGCTTGATAATTTGTATTATTTTAATTTTTCGGACTGTTGTCCTCATCTTTATTGTTATATATGCATACACAACATTTCAGATGATGTGCACTCTGGCCTTCTTCTGGTGTTTCTTGTAATCTATTGGGGGTAGATTTTTCTCATTCCATTATGAGTGTTAAGATTTTGTTTATCTGATTTTTGTAATGAATCAAATCGTGCAAACATAAATTTGGCAATGCTTTGTTTGCACAACAGTCAAATTATCAAAAATCATTTCCCAATTTGAATCATTACTATACTTGAATAAACCAAATCTTAACACTCGTAACAAAATGAAAACAATCTACCTGAGTGGATTACAAGAAACACCTGAAGAAGGGTGGAGGGCAAATCGGCCGAAACATTATGCATGTGTAAGTAAAGTAAAATCAGTGGAGTTGCTTATTATCATATCAGCCAGACAGCGAGTGAGTCTATCTTCTTTTCACTAACGCTTGACCAGAGAGATAGTTCTGGCAACTGAGGTGGGGCACCGCACCTACCATCAGTTACCTACCATGCTGTTACTAAAATGGTTACCCATCTAAGTATTGAACAAGCTTATCTCTTCTTAACTTTGGTGATTATGTGACTTAACCATAAGCACACGTATCGTCAGCTCCCCACTTTAACACACAGCTCCAAAGATGGAGACAACAGTCCATGTTTATTTTTTTAACTGGTTAAAGTCCTTCATTCTCAACCGGAGAGAGGTAGTTACAGTTCTTGGGAAACACTCCTCACCATATGAGATGTCATCTGGGGTACCACAGGGATCTGTTCTTGGTTCCCTTTTGTTTGTTGCATATATCAATGATATAGATGCTAACTTAAGGAATACCATAGTCCTGAAGTATGCAGATGACATCAAGTTGTACCTTGAGGTAAAAAAGACAGATCCTGAACGCTGCAGATCTTTATTACAGTCAGAGCTGGACACAGTGCAACAATGGATCACTGACTGGCAACTGAAGCTGGCTGTGGACAAATGCACCACCATGCATTTTGGGAGGAAAAACCCATCATACATATACTCCCTCCACAACATTAATATCAAGGAATCTTCTTGTGAACGTGATCTGGGTATTACTGTCAGCAGTGATTTACATTGGATGAAACACATCTCTAAAATTGTCAAAAAGGCCAAGGGTCTCCTGGCGTTGCTCACCAAGACCTTTGTCAGCCACTCACTGGCTATCTATTTAAAGCTGTAAAAAGCTATGGTACGGCCACACTTGGAATTTGCATCAGCAGTCTGGAACCCCTATCCCGCTCAGAACATTAACCTCCTACAAACTGTACAGAGACGTGCAACCAAATGAATACCATCCATCAGGCATCTGCCATATTCTGAACGTCTTGCTGCCCTGGGAATGGATTCGTTGAAACTTTGGCGTCTGGCAACTGACCTGGTAAACGCTCATAAGGTCATTAATCATCTTAACAACAGCAACCTTGAGCACCTTTTTGATCTCCATGTTTCTAACACACGTGGGCATGCTTACAAAGTCAGAAAACAGCAGAGCTCACATGACTTTTGGAAACATTTTTTCACGCTCAGAATTGGGGAGGCATGGAATAAACTGTCCGCGTTTGTTGTAGGCTACCGAAGCACTGAATCTTTCAAAGCCTCCATGCTTCCTGTAGTCCACCGACACTATACCTGATGCCTCTCTCCACACACATATGCACACACACACACACACACATAAATGTATATTATTACTGTATGCTATTCATGTTCCTGACACTATTACATTATTCTGTGTACTAGACATGAGACTTTGATGCGTTGTGGTGCACTTGAGCACTGTACACATACATGTATATTATTACTATATGCTATTCATGTTCCTCACACTAATACATTATTCTATGTACTAGACATGAGACTTTGATGAGTTGTGGTGCACCTGAGCACTATACACATACATGTATATTATTACTGTATGCTATTCATGTTCCTCACACTAATACATTATTCTATGTACTAGACATGAGACTTTGATGTGTTGTGGTGCACCTGAGCACTGTACACATACATGTATATTATTACTGTATGCTATTCATGTTCCTCACACTAATACATTATTCTATGTACTAGACATGAGACTTTGATGAGTTGTGGTGCACCTGAGCACTGTACACATACATGTATATTATTACTGTATGCTATTCATGTTCCTCACACTAATACATTATTCTATGTACTAGACATGAGACTTTGATGTGTTGTGGTGCACCTGAGCACTGTACACATACATGTATATTATTACTGTATGCTATTCATGTTCCTCACACTAATACATTATTCTATGTACTAGACATGAGACTTTGATGTGTTGTGGTGCACCTGAGCACTGTACACATACATGTATATTATTACTGTATGCTATTCATGTTCCTCACACTAATACATTATTCTATGTACTAGACATGAGACTTTGATGAGTTGTGGTGCACCTGAGCACTGTACACATACATGTATATTATTACTGTATGCTATTCATGTTCCTCACACTAATACATTATTCTATGTACTAGACATGAGACTTTGATGTGTTGTGGTGCACCTGAGCACTGTACACATACATGTATATTATTACTGTATGCTATTCATGTTCCTCACACTAATACATTATTCTATGTACTAGACATGAGACTTTGATGTGTTGTGGTGCACCTGAGCACTGTACACATACATGTATATTATTACTGTATGCTATTCATGTTCCTCACACTAATACATTATTCTATGTACTAGACATGAGACTTTGATGAGTTGTGGTGCACCTGAGCACTGTACACATACATGTATATTATTACTGTATGCTATTCATGTTCCTCACACTAATACATTATTCTATGTACTAGACATGAGACTTTGATGTGTTGTGGTGCACCTGAGCACTGTACACATACATGTATATTATTACTGTATGCTATTCATGTTCCTCACACTAATACATTATTCTATGTACTAGACATGAGACTTTGATGTGTTGTGGTGCACCTGAGCACTGTACACATACATGTATATTATTACTGTATGCTATTCATGTTCCTCACACTAATACATTATTCTATGTACTAGACATGAGACTTTGATGAGTTGTGGTGCACCTGAGCACTGTACACATACATGTATATTATTACTGTATGCTATTCATGTTCCTCACACTAATACATTATTCTATGTACTAGACATGAGACTTTGATGAGTTGTGGTGCACCTGAGCACTGTACACATACATGTATATTATTACTGTATGCTATTCATGTTCCTCACACTATTACATTATTCTATGTACTAGACATGAGACTTTGATGAGTTGTGGTGCACCTGAGCACTGTACACATACATGTATATTATTACTGTACGCTATTCATGTTCCTGACACGTACATTATTCTATGTACTAGACATGAGACTTTGATGAGTTGTGGTGCACCTGAGCACTGTATACATACATGTATATTATTACTGTATGCTATTTATGTTCCTCACACTAATACATTATTCTATGTAGTAGACATGAGACTTTGATGTGTTGTGGTGCACCTGAGCACTGTACACAATAAATTTCATTATTATTTTTATTATTAAATCAACATAATCCAAATTCTCATGATATCTGTTTTTTATTGTTTAAATGGGTTGACCAGAATTAAATGGTTACACGCCTCTGCAATGAGAGACAGAGAGAGGGTGGGGGGTATGAAATAAATGGTTACATGCCTCATTTTTTAAATGCCATACTTCTTTTGTGGTATTTCTCAAGGGGCCATTGATATAAAGCTCTAAAAATATTTTCAAAATTAAATGAAGAAACAGATATATGCACCCTCCTCTGGATGCAAGTATTTAAGTAATAAGATATTATATCAAATTAGAAAGACGAATTAAACTAAATAAGAATGCAGATAAAAAGATTTGAAACAGAGGGGGATATAATCGAAAAATAGAACAACTGAAACTTACTCTTCCATCACTCTCGTCTTTAATTGCTAAATTTTCCTTATTTAGCTATTTCGTTAAAATAGGAAGTAAAGAATAAAATGACAGTTATTTCTTCTTGTTAATGGATTTCTTTTAAGATTTATCCCCGAGATTTTTGCTCATATTCATTAAGATAAAACCAAACAATTAGAAATCAATAATACTAAGCATATATTTATTAAAATCAAATTTTTAATATCAATATGCAAATTAGCCTTCCCTTTCACACTGCAAACCGCTATTTTGTTGTATATATAAATACAATTGCATGTTATTAATATGTAGATATGGTCAACAGTATTAATAATGTAAAACAATTTTATTAATAATTGAGGTTTAAATAAAAATAAAATCATGGAGAATGTGATGTAAATAATTAAGGGAATTGTGACTTGAGTAGTGATATAGTTTTGGTTACAGACAAAAAAAACCACACAATCTCCATTATAATAAGATATAAAATAAAATGAGCAATGAACAGAATGCATAAAGGGGTGTAGGAAGAAATGTCCTTAGCA
>CM042179.1:37170031-37172531 GCA_023376005.1 Doryteuthis pealeii
TTATTTCTTTACTTATATATATATATATATATATATATATATATACACACTATATATATATATATATATATATATATATATATATATATATAATTAAACCGATGTTTCCTGTTTAACGAGTTTATTAACAATCTTTTCAATTATTAACAATCTTTTCAAGATCGTTAATAAAATTGTTAAATAGGAGACGTGCCTTTTGTTTAATTCTGTATGTATAAATGAAAGAATGCTGCCCAAATACACATATGTGTGTTTGTGTGTGTGTGTTTGTGTGTGTGTGTTTGTGTGTGTGTGTGTCTGTGTGTAGATATAGATATAGATATAAAGATAAAGCGAGAGAGAAGATTATAGGCTTAGAGCAGTTCTAGCTTTAACTCCTTGTACTTTTCTGTAAGCATATTTGCACATGTATGTATGTGTCTGCAACTGAGTCTACATACAATATATTTATATATGTGTTAATATCTGGATGTGATTTGACTGTTTCCTTATCAGCCCCCCCCCCCCCACATACACACTCAATCACAACTTGCAAGAGAATTTCTATTTGTTTTGTCATTATTATCATTTATTATAAGCAACAGTATTAGTATCTTTATTTATTTTTTTTTTTTCAAGATTAGTCACCAGTATTTATTCCAGTTAGCTCTCATCATGACAGAACCTGTCTATATGGGTCAGGTCTCTGTTCTTCTTCACAACTGATAGAAAATAATAAATGCATATATTCATTGACAGATGACTAAAAAAAAATGACCTCTCTCTGTCTGTCTCTGTCTGTCTCTGTCTGTTTCTCCCCCTCCTTCTTTCTGTCTGTCTGTCTGTCTATCCATATCTCTGTTTCTCTCTTCTCTTTCCTCTGTCTCTGTCTGCCTGTCTTTTTGTCTGTCTTTCCTCCTCCTTTCTATCCATTTGCCTGTCTCTTCTCCTTCCTGTCTGTCTGTCTGTGTCCATTTCTGTGTTTCTCTCTTCTCCTTCCTTTCTCTCTGCCTGTCTTTTTGTCTGGCTATCTGTCCCTTTTCCCTCCCCTGTCTCTTTTCACCATCCACTGTTGTCTCTCTGTCTTCTCCTGCCTGTCTTTCTGTCTCTCTGTCTCTCTGTTTCCCTCTTCTCTTTCCTCTGTTTGTCTCTTTCTGTTTCTCCTCCCCCTTTCTATCTGTCTGTCTGTTTTTCTGTTTGTCTCTTCTTCCTCCTCTATCTCTCTGTTTCTTTCTTTTCTTTCCTCTGTGTCTATCTCTCTCCACTCTCTGTCTTTCTGTATCTCCTCCTCCCTCTTTCTGTGTCCATCTATCTGTCTGTCTCTTTTTCTCTTCTCCCTACTTTGTATCTCTCAACCATCCACTGTTGTTTCTCTATCTCTACTTCCTCCCCTCTTTCTGTCTCTCCACTCTCACTTTCACTCCCACCCTCCCTCTCTCTCAGAATTTTTTTTTCTATTTTCACTTTTTTATTTTCATTAATTTTTCTTTGATTGTACTCTTAGGGAATGAAGAAAGAAAAATAATTAATGAATGAATGAATTCTAAATTTAAGAAATAATTGAATGATTGATGCTGCTTTATTCATTCCTTGGTTGGTTTAATGGCATATAAACACTTGTTGGGTTATTTCATGCCAATGTCTGCCCGCCCTGTCGGCTGGGGCGTTAGAATGCACCGACTGCACCTCTGCAGAGGGGTAAGACTCCCCCAATGGGGCCACCTGTTGGCTGTGGATGGCAATCTGTGATGCTTAAGGATGGAACCCAGGTGGTTGAGCAGTTCATGACCTGCAACACTCCACTTAGACCCTTACTTAGACTAGACAAGCAGTTGGAGAGGTCCCCTCCGATCAATTGACTGGTCACGTCAAGCCCTAGCACCTATATGATTGCCCCAACCCTATTGTCCTTATGGTAAGCCCCAACCCTTTTTATCATATGTGTGCTAGAAGGCAGTGGCTGAGGATCTTCATGTCCTGGGAATGACGTTAAACTCTATCTGATGGTGAGGTTCCAGTTTTGGGGGTTTGGGGAATGTGGAGCACCCCTTCATCACCATTGCTCCCTGGTCCACTCTGACCCGGAGTGGTAGTACCTGTTAGGGTCCCATCTATGGGTTAAATAGAAAAATGTATTTATAAAAAACATTGAGTATCCATTAAAAATGACTTTATTTCGAAAACTTTATCAGCATTAAATGACCCACTGAGGTTGATATGCCATAAAACAAAACAAACCAAACCAAATCATAAAGCCAATGTCTGCTTTTTTTTCATAAGCAATTATATGGTTTTAAGTAACTATTCCTATTTAATATCAATAATCCTAAGTAAACAAATATAGCTTTATGTGACTATTCTTAATCTTATTATAATGGAGGTTGTGTGTCTGTCTGTAACCAAAACTATATCACTACTTAAGTTACAATTCCCTTAGTTATTTACATCACATTCTCCATGATTTTATTTTTATTTAAACCTCAATTATTAAGAAAGTTGTTCTACATTATTATTAGTACTG
>CM042179.1:37175031-37275547 GCA_023376005.1 Doryteuthis pealeii
GATTTTAACATCGCTAAAAGAAGCGATGAAAAGAAACTTTAGATATTCGACAATTGTGAGAATAGCTGAAGAGAAGAAAAAAATCTTTTGAAAGTGAAAGTGAAAGTGAAAGAGAAAAGAAAAGAAAAGGTGATTGTGAAAAGGAAAGAAAACTTTTATAATATTTGAACTTATTCATTTTGTTGGACCAACTTAAAAACTTTGATACACTCAGTGCATATGAGAAAGAAAAGAGACTAAATATAAAATACAAAAAGAAATGGTGAAAAGATATTTGAGAGACATTCCTACATTTGAATCGACTACGGTGTTTCGCTGAGTTAAAAATCTTTTGTTTTATACTCACATTTTGAAAGTATCTAAGTGTTAAATGTTCTGTTCTTAATATAGTAGATGCCTATCCAAGGTCCCTTACTCTATGCATATGTTTTCTTTTATTGGTGATTGATTGTTTTTGCCCACCTATTCATTACCTGTATCTTGTAAATAAATGTCAATTTTATCAACGAGGACTTGTCTGTCTTTTGTTATCTGACATATATGTTCCATACCGCTCTCTCGCCCACTTATCGAAGCTAAGAAGGAAAATATCCCATCCCTTGTGCTTATTTATTTTTATATTATTTTTTTTACTCAGAATCTCTCGCATTTTCGCCTTTTTTAAAATGTTATTGTTGCGTCAGTGTGTTTGTTGTACCCGACGAATATGCATGTGTAATAATAATAATAATAAGATTTTCACGACTGGTTTTTAAGATCTCAACCATTGAACTCATCTGATGATTGGATTACCATGAAACTTCAAGTTATGAGTGTAAATCCATAATATTACCATTGATTATATATGTATATATATAGAGAGAGATAGATAGATAGAGTGAGAGAGAGAGGGAGAAAATAAAAATCGTTTTTTGTCGGTTCATTTTATCATATTTCATAAAATGAAATAGAGTGGGGGGGGGGGCTAAAAAAAAATTTCCCCTTATGTATTTTAGTAAAAAACTATTTCAGACATATTTTCATCAAAAGGTAAGTAATTATGGAAATCTTTAAAAACTTTAATATTAAAATTTACTATAAAAGTAATGAATAAAAGCTTGAAAAAATTTAATATTAAAATTGAAATTGAAATATTTTAATATTAAAAAAGTGAAATTGACTTTAAAAAAATGTCTTCGGTTTTGGTATTAATTTTTAAAATCGAAAATAAAATAAAATGAAAATTTGAATATTTTTTATATGAGAAAAACTGATAAAATAATCAATATATACTTACTTTTTTATTCTAATAGGTCGAAAAATTTGAAAAATAATATTTATGCTAAGAAAAACAAACAATAGTTACTGAGAAGCGTCTCGTCTTTTTGTATAAAAACAAAACAAATATGTCAGTTTTGCTCTTCCATATATTCTAAGAATCACACTACTATTCAACAATAAAAATTACAAATTCTTTTTAAAATATTAATCTAGCTCGGATTGGACCAATTTTTAGTTCACCTGAATTCTGAAATTCATATACTTAAATATAAGTGAAAAATTAGACTTTTTTCACGCAGAAAAAAGAATTATTTTATTTATTTCACGCAGAAAAAAAAATTTAAGCATACAAAAGATTGAAAATCTCTTAAAAATTAATTTCTTAAAAAAAAAAAAAATTTTGACAATTTAATAGAATATAGTACATACCAATTAAAAAATCAAAAAAGAGTTTTCAAATAATAATATTATGACATTTTTTTGCACTTTTTATTTCCGATTTCATTAATTTTTCCTAAAAAAACCTACTGCGTTGTATGTTATACAATTTCTTTGATATAGTTATTCAGACTCTTATCTTTATAGAAAAAAGTAAAAAAGTTTTCTGACGGGTCATTTTTTTTATCTCATGAAATAAAATAAGGTGTGGGGGGGGGGGAGACCTCGTAAAAAAAATATTTCCCCTAATATATTTTAGGAAAAAACTATTTCAGATATATTTACATTCAAAGGTAAACATTTATGGAAATTTTTGTGAAAATCAGACTATTAATTGAACCTCTTATCGTAACTTGTTTTTAGCTACATTAAATTTCAGTTGATTTAACAGTGCAAAAATGAAAACATTGTTTTTCAATCGTAATTTTCATTATTTCCGTAAGCTAAAATTTTTTTTTTAAATAATCATCAGGAGTTTGTTTAATGTTTTTTCTTTCGAATGGAAAAATAATTTTCAAGAAAATATTCATTTTTCTGCAAGTTTCATTGTGTTAAAAAAAAGGGGGGGGGGTAAATTTCACAGGGTAAAATTGGTGGTACCTACCAATCACGAAATAAAATTGTTATAAACAAGAAAATGAATGAAATCTATTTTTAGAAACTACCGTATTTGACGACATATGGAACACACCTTTTTTCCAAAATTGTGGCTAAAAAAATTGCCCTGTGTCTTATACATCGTAGATGAAGTTTGAGACCTACCGTAGGCCTATGCAAATCTTCTCTATGATGCTCACTAACCTAGCTTACGCTCAGTACTTTTACCTACCCTAAACTCTAGGGACTGACAAAAAAAAAATTGGATACTACGAGGTTTAAAAGCGAATTAAGAATAATTAAATTTATTATTTAAGGTTAAACTTTGTCTAAATCGATAAGTAGTAGCATAATAACCATCATTAAAAAAAGAAAAATATAATTACATATGCAGTTTATTTTTAAAAGATTTAAAACTATTTGTTTTGGTCAATTTCGACGCGACCCGCCATTTTGGCTGTTTTTCAATGGTTTTAGGCGCTTGTTTACAATTTTAACGTAACATTTGGGATGGAAAAAAAAATTACCAAAAATTAGGTAATTATCCGATTTTAATGAAATTTTCAGTATTGATTTAACAATTAATGAATTTTATAATGCATCAGTTATTTTATTTCAAAACTTTAATTTAGTATTTTTGCTATGAAAAATGAATATATAAAATTCATTTAAAATATGAAAATCCTGATGTTAACTTTAAAATCTTATATTTTTAGATTCTAAAAATAAATATCTACTTAATGCAAACCTTATTTTAGGTGCCAAAAGTAATAAGTTTTGAAGAAAAACTCGATTGAAAATGTACCCCTCCCTTTTTTAAGCAGAAAAAACATCGATGTATAACTTTTTCTTTTATAAAATAATAGACAATTAAATAATTATCGAAATGAATAAAAAAGAAATCTCCAAAAAATTAATTATCTATTATTTTTTTACATTTTATTTTTCGATTTTCGGTACTTATTTTCTCATAGAAGCGCAACCGTATAATTTTTTTTTGTGTTTCTATTCAGAATTTCGGTCTTTTATCTCATTATTCATACTGTAATTAGTATCGAAAATGATCAACTTGCAAAACATTTTACGCCCCCAACATAGGGGGGGGGGGTTTAAAATTAAGTGAGCTGAAAAAAATGAGAAAGTTTTAAAATAAAATAAATAATGCATTATAAAGATCATTCATTGATAAATAAACACTGAAAATTTCATTAAAATCCGATAATTTCCTGATTTTTGGTAAATTATTTTCTGTAGTCATTTTGTCAAAAGTGATTTTGTCAAAAACGCATTTTAGGTTCAGTTTGCCAGTCCCTACTAAACTCTATGTATCCTTATTTCATTGCTGGTATTATTATAATCAAGGTTAACAGGAGTGTAGGGTAGACTGTTTTCAACAATATATGCTTAAATACACTAAAAACTTTTTTTTCATGAATCTGACCTTCTGAAATGGGGGTGCATCTTATATGCCGTCAAATACGGTAATTTGTTTTTATCTATAAAATGTAACTGAAATTAGATGGTAATACTAATAATAATTAGAATAGTTCTTAATTTTTAAGAGATTTTAAATCTTTTTTGTTTTTTGTTTTTTTTATGTTTAAAAATCTTTTTTGTTTGTTTGTTTGTTTGTTTGTTTGTTTGTTTGTTTGTTTGTGTGTGTGTGTGTGTGTGTGTGTGTGTGTGTGTGTGTGTGTGTGTGTGTGTGCGCGCGCACGCGCGCAAATCGAATTTTTCACTGATATTGAAATTTATGAATTTTAGAATCCAGGTGAACTAAAAAAATTTCCAATCCACGATATATTAATATCTTTAAAAGAATTTGTATTTTTTATTGTTGAATAGTAATGTGTGATTCTTATAATATATGAAGAGCAAAACTGACAATATTTGTAATACTTATTGTCTTTTCTTTGCTTCAGTTACTCTATAAGTTCAACTAAAAAAATATTCCAGAGTTATTCTGAAACTACCACAAAAAATAAATAAATAAATAAATAAATAAATAAAAATCTTTCAAAAATCGTTGAAAACCAATAATGGTTATTAGATATGCACAAGAAAACAATTATGTCGAATACAGCCACCCATACATTTAAATCTATAAATGTCAAAAAGAGATAATATGTAATTTTCCAGTCCTAGTTTCGACATAAAAATCACCTTTTTACAAGTAAGACGAACTATTCTATTTATTTTTCAAGATAACAGTGTAATTTTTCCCAATCTGATAATTTGGTCTTTGAATTAAATGTTTTTCTTTGTAACAACTCTGTATGATCATTACTTTTTTTTTCTTTTCTTTTTTTTTGCAAGATTAAAAAAAAAAACATTTACTTTCGTTTATTCAATATAGCTTAAATTGATCATGTGACCCGAAAATGGAGGTACCTATTGTAGCATTGGTTTTGTATTTGCCTGGTGGAGTTGTCTGCCCTATTTAGTTGGCTGGTGCCCGCTAGGGTGCTATAGTATTTAAGCGCCGGATTCAAACCCATTCGGCCTCTCTTTTCCTGTTTCAGCAACTACGAGCCACATGGGGTAGATTTTATCTAACCCCTCTCATTGGGGCTCTGCCCCCCTTACATTACTGTAAGTTCTTCACACAGCATGGACTATCCCTAGTCTCATGTCTGTACTTTTATATGTTATATTGTACCATTCATGAATGTGTCTTTATCTTTATATATGTAACTCTTTTACTATGTACGTTGTATCTACTCATATCCATGTGCTGTATATATATTAAATGTTTTTGTCCGTTAACCTTCGTCGGAGTTTTCTATATCAAAGATATAACTTTGAAACATTCCTTACACTATTATTTATAGTTGACAATCTATTCGAAAGTTGAATAATCAAACGTAAATCTAAGTCATGAATTCCATGACTAAATTACCTTTAAAGACTTAAAAATTGACTTTAGGGGAATAATCACTACTACTTTTTACCTACCCTTCAATTGATGTGTGGTTTTGGGGTGCAAGAACACATACCCCCGAGCGTAAGTATTTAAGTTTTAATCTAATGCAATATATTAAATTAGAAAGACTAATGAAGACGACTGCACCTCTCCAGATGGGTAAAATCCTGCCCCAATGGCCAGGCCATCGGTGGTGACCCGTGATGCAATATATTAAATTAGAAAGACTAATGAAGACGACTGCACCTCTCCAGATGGGTAAAATCCCGCCCCAAATGGCCAGGCCATCGGTGGTGACCCGTGATGCAATATATTAAATTAGAAAGACTAATGAAAACGACTGCACCTCTCCAGAGGGGTAAAATCCTGCCCCAATGGCCAGGCCATCGGTGGTGACCCGTGATGCAATATATTAAATTAGAAAGACTAATGAAGACGACTGCACCTCTCCAGAGGGGTAAAATCCTGCCCCAATGGCCAGGCCATCGGTGGTGACCCGTGATGCTTAAAGATGGAACCCTGGTGGCTGAGTAGTACATGACTTGCAATACTCCATTTTGGCCCTTACTTAAGCTAGACAGGCGGTTAAAGAGGCCCCCACCCGATCAACTAGCTAGTCACGTCAAGCCCTTGCACCTATATGATTGGGGATACCTGGTGTATTGATTTGTTTACTTTTGAGATTCACAAATGCTGGACATTTGTTAAGTAGAATTTCAATGCTATTTCTATGTATATTTTAATTTTTAAATGTCAAATCTTCATAATTTTTGCACAGAAAACAAGAACCGGTGATATTTAATGTGTATATATATATTATGTGCACTCAATTGTTGTACAAAAATACATACAAACATACATACCGACAGACATACAGAATCTTCTTCTTTTTTTAAATATATAGTTACATTTCAGGAATCGTTCATTGATGTATAAATCTCACATATCACAACTATGTTCAGGGTCAGCACATACTAACTCCAAACACCTGAACCAAGGAGGTGAGATTCATGCCTGTTTGGGGTCCCCAGAAGGGCGGGTTTCTATCAATACTACTTTATGAAAATTGACATGTAGTAGAGTGGGGGGGCATCATATATTTTATTTGAATACAACATGAAAATTGACATGTAGTAGAGTGGGGGGCATCATATATTTTTATTTGAATACAACATGAAAATTGACATGTAGTAGAGTGGGGGGCATCATATATTTTATTTGAATACACATGAAAATTGACATGTAGTAGAGTGGGAGGGCATCATATATTTTATTTGAATACAACATGAAAATTGACATGTAGTAGAGTGGGGGGCATCATATATTTTATTTGAATACAACATGAAAATTGACATGTAGTAGAGTGGGGGGCATCATATATTTTTTTGAATACTACATGAAAATTGACATGTAGTAGAGTGGGGGGCATCATATATTTTATTTGAATACTACATGAAAATTGACATGTAGTAGAGTGGGGGCATCATATATTTTATTTGAATACAACATGAAAATTGACATGTAGTAGAGTGGGGGGCATCATCATATATTTTATTTGAATAAAATTGACATGTAGTAGAGTGATCATACACATGAAAATTGACATGTAGTAGAGTGGGAGGGCATCATATATTTTATTTGAATACAACATGAAAATTGACATGTAGTAGAGTGGGGGGCATCAATATATTTTATTTGAATACTAATGAAAATTGACATGTAGTAGAGTGGGGGGCATCATATATTTTATTTGAATACAACATGAAATTGACATGTAGTAGAGTGGGAGGGCATCATATATTTTATTTGAATACAACATGAAAATTGACATGTAGTAGAGTGGGGGGCATCATATATTTTATTTGAATACTACATGAAAATTGACATGTAGTAGAGTGGGGGCATCATATATTTTATTTGAATACAACATGAAAATTGACATGTAGTAGAGTGGGGGGCATATATGAATACACATGAAAATTGACATGTAGTAGAGTGGGGGGCATCATATATTTTATTTGAATACAACATGAAAATTGACATGTAGTAGAGTGGGGGGCATCATATATTTTATTTGAATACAACATGAAAATTGACATGACATGTAGTAGAGTGGGGGGCATCATATATTTTATTTGAATACAACATGAAATTGGTAGTAGAGTGGGGGGGCATCATATATTTTTATTTGAATACAACATGAAAATTGACATGTAGTAGAGTGGGGGGGCATCATATATTTTTATTTGAATACTACATGAAAATTGACATGTAGTAGAGTGGGGGGCATCATATGATAGATCTGGAGGCCTCTGTGTAATAGATACAGGTGTGAATGAGACCCAACTATCTGCCCTGACTATATGTTCAAAAACACTTTCAGTTATTGGTTTACTAATTCACTGATCCCCCCCCACACCACACACACACACTCTTTCTCAGAACAAGTCAAGCCAGACAGCAGTCTGAAATTGTTCCAATTCCAAACATATAAAAACAATCATCATCATCATCATCAGCATCATCACCACCACCACCACGAACACCACCATCATCATCATCATCACCACCACCACCACCACCCACCACCATCATCATCAGCAGCAGCATTAACACCACCACCACCACCACGAACACACCATCATCATCACCACTACCACCACTATCATCATCATCATCATCAGGTCATGCCATGAGAACAGATCATCACTATCATCATCATCATCATCATCATCACCAACACCAACAATGCCACCACCACCACCACCACCACCAAAACCACTACCATCATCATCACCACCACCAACATCACCATCATCATCTTTAGGTCTTGCTGTGAGATCATCATCATCATCATCATCACCACCACCATAATCATCATCATCATCACCATCATCATCATCACCATCACCATCAACATCACCACCACCATCATCATTGCTGTCCAGCATGTTTTGTTCGCCTTATCCAGATGATTTGTGTAATAAAGGGCCGGTGACTACAACTGTTTTTTTGTGGAATGCTGGGTACTCTTTGCGGAGAACCGTCCTGGCCTCCTGCTTCAAAAACCGCTTGCTGGTGGCTGCTGATAAAAACACCAGCTATGATTGAAGTCCATAGCCGAAACGGTGTCACTTGCAAAAAGAACCCAAAAAATAACCAACTTAGGGCGTTTTTTCCGAAACCCCAACCCCAACCCTAACCCTAACCCTAAACCCTAACCCTAACCCCCCCCCCACGCAGTTAAAATTAACAGTTTTATTACAAAATTTGTGGGTTCTGTTTTTTCTGGGTCATCCTGTATACATACTGTATAATTATTTATTTATTTTCCCATTAAGCCCCAACCCCAACCTTAACCCTAAACCCTAATCCTAACCATAGTTTTTTTTCAAGTGACACCGCTTCGGCTACGAACTTCAATTGTAGCTGGTGTTGTTTTTTCAGCAGCCACTGGCTAGCAGTTTTTGAGGCAGAAGAGTACCGAATTCTGTTTCAAGGATTTATTTAAGGCAGTACACAGCATCCTCGCACAGTTCCCATCCAAGTGCTTCATAAGGGCTCATGTGGTACAGTCGTACAGTAGCACTGATACGGCTATGGCTTGGAAGAATTCTTGCTTTAACTTATCAGTGAGATCAGATTACCATATGATGGATAATCTGTTTTAGCAGACCATGCCTTCCCTATGCATACGTTAACATCATTTTCTGTGGATGAGATATTACTACCTAGGTAAAGAACTAGGGATACAGGGAAACTGTTTGTGCAGCTATTGGCAACACTGATGTGTTTGTTCTGCATGCCCCTGCAATTATTTGGTTTTTGAATGCAAAAGGCATTAAACTGATAGGAATTCATCACCAATTAATGAAAGTGTATGGCAAGTCATTCATGGATGGCAAAAGCGTCCACAGTTTGTATAGGGAGTTTGCAATGATGATAAGCTTAAATGCTTCCTCAACAATGCTGGCAAGATGGTATGACATTGGCATAAAAAAAAACGCCACAAATCCTATAAAATGGCATCGACCAAAAAAGTGAGGTTATTTCCTATAAGTCTAACATAAACAAAGGGGAACCACTCTTGACTGATAAATTATTTATTCATTTATTGATCTACTTGGAAAAAAGAAGACAGGGTTAGGGTTTAGGGTTATTTCCTATAAGTCTAACATAAACAAAGGGGAACCACTCTTGACTGATAAATTATTTATTCATTTATTCATCTACTAGGAAAAAAGAAGACGGGGTTAAGGTTAGGGTTTAGGGTTATTTCCTATAAGTCTAACATAAACAAAGGGGAACCACTCTTGACTGATAAATTATTTATTTATTTATTGATCTACTTGGAAAAAGAAGACAAGGTTAGGGTTAGGGTTTAGGGTTATTTCCTATAAGTCTAACATAAAAAGGGGAACCACTCTTGACTGATAAACTATATTTATTTATTGATCTACTAGGAAAAAAGAAGACGGGGTTAGGGTTTAGGGTTAGAGTTTAGGGTTAGTTTAATGGGAAAATAAATAACCAACTGAAATAATCAAAAGTGATTATGTAGAAAAATAGATACATGCTCAAATTCAAAATGATGCAGACATCCCTTGTATTCATGTAAATTTATGTTTGTGAACACAATAGAAGTTTTAAAAAATAAAGTTGTTGGGGTGGCCTAAAGTCGGTATCAGCCAGACAGTGAGGGTGTCTATCTCATTTCCTCAGACCAAGGAGATTGTTTTAGCCTCTGAGATGGAGTGCTACACATACCATCAGTTACTCATTTTACTGCACAGATACCTTTGCTACTCATACACTGAGTTGGTGAGGGTCAGTATTGAACCCAGAACCTTGCGGTTTCTAGGCGGACACACAACCTACTAAACTAAATCTGCTCTGTTTGTTTTAAAGTCAGATAAATATAATGAACTTTATAACCAGTTCTTTTTTTTTTTTGTTTCTTTTATATTTTTCTGCAGTTTGGATTGATTTCTTTTTTTACTAAAAAATAATTAAAATAATCTAACACTAACCCCTAACCCTTAACCCTAACCCAAGATCAACCCTAGCCATAACACTACTAACCTAACCCTAACCCAACCCTAGACCTAAACCTAGCCAAACACTAACCCTAACCTTAATCCCTAAACTCTAAGCCTAGACCTAACCCTAGCCATAACGCTAACCTAACCTTAACCCTAACCCCTACCCTACACCTAACCCTAGACCTAACCCTAGCCATAACACTAACCCTAACCTTAACCCTAACTCTAACCCTAGACCTAACCCTAGCCATAACACTAACCATAACCCTACCCCTACCCAGACATAAACCCTAGCCAAACACTAACCCTAACCTTAACCCTAACTCTAACCCTAGCCATAACCCTAGCCCCATAACACTAACCCTAAACCTTAACCTAGAGCTAACCCTAGCCATAACACGAACCCTAACCTTAACCCTAACCCTAACCTAAACCTAGCCAAACACTAACCCTAACCTAACCCTAACCCTAGACCTAAACCTAGCCATAACACTAACCCTAACCCTTAACCCTAACTCTAACCCTAGACATAAACCCTTAGCCATAACACTAACCCTAACCTTAACCCTAATTCTAACCCAGACATAACCCTAACCCTAGCCCCATAAACCAAGCCTAACCCTAACCCCTAACCTTAACCATAACCCAAACCCTAACCCTAACCATAACCATAACCCTACCATAAACATTACTAACACTAACCGTAACCGTAAGCCCAACCTAACATAACCTTAACTTAAGCCCAGCCATACCCTAAAACCTAGCTATAACCCTAACCCTAACCCAAGCCATAGCCCTAACACTAATTCCAACCATAACCCTAAACCTAACCTTAGCCATAACCCTATCCGTAAAGCCTAACCCTAGCCATAACGCTAACCCTAACCATAATCATAACTCTAACACTAGCTATAACCCTAACTCTAACCTTAGCCATTAAATACTAACCCCTAACCCTAACCATATCCCTAACCATATCCCTAATCCTAACATAGCTATAACCCTAACCCTAACCCTTAGCCATAACCCAACCATAACCTAATCACTAATCTTAAACCTACCATAACCCTAACCCTTGCCGTAACCCTATCCCTACCATAAACCCTTATCTCTAACACTAACCAGTAACACTAGCCCCTAGACATAACCCTAATCATTAACTATAAACGTAAACCTAACCATACCCCCAGCCCTATCTATAACCCTAACCCTTAACCATAACATAACCATAAAACCATGACCAGAAAAAGTAAAAATTGGGCGGAATTGTGTAACTTTGAACATAGTCCACCACCTGTACAAAATTTCAAAAAAATTGAATTGGTGGTGACATGGCCTGGATGATTTGACATGAATTACCCATTGAAGGGTGGGCTGACATGGCCTGGATGATTTTGACATGAATTAACCATGAAGGGAGTGGGACATGCACTGGATGATTTGAACATGAATTACCATTGAAGGGTGGGTGACATGGCCTGGATGATTTGACATGGAATTTACCCATTGAATGGCGTGGTGACATGGCCTGGATATTTGACATGGAATACCCATTTGAGGTGGGGAGGACATGCGCCTTGGATGATTTGACATGGATTACCATTGAAGTGGTGGTGACATTGCCTGATGATTTGACATGGAATACCCTATACAGCAACTGGTGTTTAGGACTTCTGTGTGCTTGTTTATAAATGAAGGTTGAGGTGACATGCCTGATGATTTGACATGGAATTACCCCATACAGTCACTTGGTGTTTAGGACTTTCTTTGTATGTTTATAAATTGAAGGGTGGGTGGACAGAGCCTGGATGATGTAACATGGAATACCCGTATTACAGTCACTGGTGTTAGGACTTCTGTGTGTATGTTATAAATTGAAGGTTGGTACAGGCCTGGTGATTTGACATGTGAAATCCCCTATACAGTCACTGTGTTTAGACTTCTTGTGTATGTTTTATAAATAAGGGTTGGTACATGGCCTGCGATGATTGACATGAATTACCCTATACAGTCCACCACACACCAACAAAAACAAACCAAAAAATCCAACCAATCAAAAAAAAACCCCTTACTCTCAGAAAAACAAAAAAAAAAAAAACAACAAAAACACCAAACACCAAATGGTGTTAGACTGCTGTGTGTATGTTTAAAATTGAATGGTTGGGTGACATGGCTGATGAATTTGACATGGAATTACCCCTATACAGTCACTGTGTTAACTTCTGTGTTATGTTTATAAATTAAGGGTTGGGTGACATGCTGGAGATTACAGGAATACCCCTATACAGTCATGTGTTTAGGACTTCTGGGTATGTTTATAAATTGAAGGGTGGGACATGCCTGATGATTTGCATGGAATACCCCTATACAGTCACTGGTTTAGGACTGTGTGGTTATGTTAAAATTGAAGGGTTGGTGACATGGCCTGATGATTTGACATGGAATTACCCAACCAAGTCACTGTGTGTAGACTTCTTGTGTATGTTTTATAAATTGAAAAGGGTTGGGTGACATGCCGGGATGATTGACATGGCGAATTACCCTATTACGGTCACTGGTGGTTAACTTTTCTGTGGTTATGTATATAATTGAAAAGGTTGGGTGACAGCTGGGATGATTTGACAGAATCTACCCCCATACAGTCAGTGTTTTAGGATTCTGTGTATGTTTATAAATTGAAGGTTGGTGACATGCCTGATGATTGACATGGAATTACACCCTATACAGTCACTGTGTTAGACTTCGTGTGTATGTTTATAAAATTGAAGGGTTGGTGACATGCTGGATGATTTGACATGGAAGTTACCCCTATACAGTCACTGGTGGTTAGGGACTTCTGTGGTATGTTGTATAAATTGAAGCGGTTGGGACATCGGATGATTTGACATGGAATTACCCCTATACAGTCACTGGTGTTAGGACTTCTTGGTATGTTATAAATTAAGGGTTGACGTGACATGGGCCTGATGATTTACATGGAATTACCCCGTTATACAGTCACTGTGGTTTAGGACTTCCTGTGTGTATGTTTATAAATTAAGGTTGGGTGACATGCCTGGATGATTTGACATGGAATTACCCCTATACAGTACTGGTGTAGGACTTCTGGATGTTTAAAATGAAGGGTGGTCATGCCGGATGCATTTGACATGGAATTACCCCTATCAGTACTGTGTTAACTTCTGGTAGTTATAAATGAAGGGTTGCGCGTGACATGCCTGATATTTGACATGGGAATTTACCCCTATACCTCACTGCGTGGTAGACTTCTGTGTTATGTTTAAAAATTGAAGGGTGGTGACATGCCTGGATGATTTGACATGGAATTACCCCTTATACAGTCCACTGTGGTTAGACTTCTGTGTGTATGTTTATAAATTGAAGGTTGGGTGACATGGCCTGGATGATTTGACATGGAATTACCCCTATACAGTCACTGGTGTTAGACTTCTGTGTGTATGTTTAATAAATTGAAGGTTGGGTGACCATGGCCTGATGATTTGACATGAATTACCCCTATACAGTCACTGGTGTTTAGGACTTCTGTGTGTATGTTAAAATGAAGGCTTGGGTGACATGCCTGGGATGATTTGACATGGATTACCCCTATACTCATGGTGGTTAGGACTTCTGTGTGTAGTTTATAAATTGAAGGGTTGGTGACATGCCTGGATGATTTGACATGGAATTACCCCTATACAGTCACGTGTGGTTAGGACTTCTGTGTGTATGTTTATAAATTGAAGGGTTGGGTGACATGGCCTGGATGATTTACATGGAATTACCCTATCAGTCACTGTGGTTAGGACTCTGTGTGTAGTTGTATAAATGAAGGGTTGGGTACAGGCCTGATACTTTGACATGAATTAACGTCACTGGTGGTTAGAACTTGCTGTGGTATGTTTATAAATTGAAGGGTTGGTGACATGGCCTGGAGATTTGACATGAATTACCCCTATACAGTCACTGGTGTTAGGACTTCTGTATGTTTATAAATAAGGGTTGGGTGACATGGCCTGGATGATTTGACATGGAATTACCCCTATACAGTCACTGTGGTTAGGACTTCTGTGTAGTTTATAAATTGAAGGGTTGGGTGACATGCCTGGATGATTTGACATGGGATTACCCCTATACGTCACTGGTGGTTAGGACTTCTGTGTGTATGTTTATAATTTGAAGGGTTGGGTACATGGCCTGATTGATTTGACATGGAATTACCCCTATACGGCACTGGTGGTGAGGACTTCTGTGTGTATGTTTATAAATTAAGGTTGGGTGACATGGCCTGGATGATTTGACAGGAATTACCCCTATACAGTCACTGGTGTTAGGACTTCTGTGTGTATGTTATAAATTGAAGGTTGGGTGACATGGCCTGGATGATTGACATGGAATACCCCTATACATCACTGTGGTTAGGACTTCTGTGTGTATGTTTATAAATGAAGGGGTGGGTGACATGGCTGGATTATTTGACATGGAATTACCCCTATACAGTCACTGGTGGTTTAGGACTTCTGTGTGTATGTTTATAAATTGAAGGTTGGGACATGCTGGATGATTTGACATGGAATTACCCCTATACAGTCACTGTGTTAGGACTTCTGTGTGTATTTATAAATTAAGGGTGGGTGACATGGCCTGATGATTTGACATGGAATTACCCCTATACAGTCACTGGTGGTTAGACTTCTGTGTGTATGTTTATAAATTGAAGGGTTGGGTGACATGGCCTGGATGATTGACATGGAATTACCCCTATACAGTCACTGGTGTTAGACTTCTGTGATGTTTAAAATTGAAGGGGTTGGTTGACATGCCTGGATGATTTGACATGAATTACCCCTATACGGTCACTGTGGTTAGGACTTCTTGTGTATGTTATAAATTGAAGGGTTGGGTGCATGCCTGGATGATTTGACATGGAATTACCCCTATACAGCAACTGGTGGTTGGACTTCTGTGTGATGTTTATAAATTTGAAGAGGGTTGGTGACATGGCCTGGATGATTGACATGGAATTACCCTATACATCACTGGTGTTAGACTTCTGTGTGTATGTTTATAAATTGAAGGGTTGGGTGACATGCCTGGATGATTTGACATGGAATTACCCTATACCACTGTGGTTAGGACTTCTGTGTGTATGTTTATAAATTGAAGGGGTTGGGTGACATGGCCTGGATGATTTGACATGAATTACCCCTAACAGTCACTGGTGGTTAGGACTTCTGTGTGTAGTTTATAAATTGAGGTTGGGACATGCCTGATGATTTACATGGAATTACCCCATACAGTCACTGGTGGTTAGCTTCTGTGTGTATGTTTATAAATAAGGGGTGGGTGACATGGCCTGGATGATTTGACATGGAATTACCCCTATACAGTACTGCGTGGTTAGGACTTCTGGTGTATGTTTAAAATTGAAGGGGTTGGGTGACATGCCTGGATGATTTGACATGGAATTACCCCTATACAGTCACTGGTGGTTAGGACTTCTGTGTGTATGTTTATAAATTGAAGGGTTGGGTGACATGCCTGGATGATTTGACATGGATTACCCTATACAGTCACTGGTGTTAGGACTTCTGTGTGTATGTTTATAAATTGAAGGGATTGGGTTGACATGCTGGATGATTTGACATGAATTACCCCTATAACAGTCACTGGTGGTTAGGACTTCTGTGTGTATGTTTATAAATTGAAGGGGTTGGGTGACATGCCTGGATATTTGACATGAATTACCCCTAACAGTCACTGGTGGTAGACTTCTGTGTGTAGTTTATAAATTGAAGGGGTTGGGTGACATGCCTGGATGATTTGACATGGAATTACCCCTATACAGTCACTGGTGGTTAGGACTTCTGTGTGTATGTTTATAAATTGAAGGGTTGGTGACATGCCTGGATGATTTGACATGGAATTACCCCCTATACGGTCCACTGGTGTTTAGGACTTCTGTGTGTATGTTAAAATTGAATAGGGTGACATGCCTGGAGGATTGACATGGAATTTACCCCTATACAGTCACTGGTGTTTAGGACTGCTGTTATGTTATAAATTGAGGGGGTGACATGGCCGATGATTTGAATGAATACCCCTATACAGTCACTTGTGGTTAACTTCTGTTGTATTTTATAAATGAAGGGGTTGGTGACATGGCCTGGATTGATTTTGACATGAATACCCCCTATACATCACTGGTGGTTAGACTTCTTGTGTATCGTTTATTAAATTGAAGGTTGGTGACATGCCTGATGATTTGACATGGAATTACCCTATACATCACTGGTGTTAGATCTGGCTGTATGTATAATTGAAGGGGTTGAGGTACATGGCCTGGATGATTGACATGGAATACCCCTAGACAGTCACTGGTGGTAGACTTCTGTGTGTATGGTTATAAAATGAAGGGTTGGTGACATGGCCTGGATGATTGGACATGGAATTACCCCTATACAGTTCATGGGGTAGGGACTTCTGTGTGTATGTTTATAAATTGAAGGGGTGGTGACATCCTGATGATTTTGACATGAATTAACCCTATACAGTCACTGTGTTAGGACTTCCTGGTGTAATGTTTATAAATTGAAGGTGTTGGGTGACATGGGATATTTTACATGGAAACCCCTATACAGTCACTGGTGTTTAGACTTCTGGGTGTATTTTATAAATTGAAGGTTGGTGACATGGCCTGGATGATTTGACATGAAATTACCCCTATACAGTCACTGGTGTTTTGGACTTCTTTGTATGTTTATTAAATTGAAGGTTGGTGACAAATTTTGGGCGGGCCCCTTTGGAATTAATTTTAGACATGGAATACCCCTATACAGCACTGGTGGTTAGGACTTCTGTGTGTATGTTTATAAATTAAGGGTGGTGACATGGCCTGGATGATTTGACATGAATACCCCTATACAGTCACTGGTGGTTAGGACTTTCTGTGTGTATGTTTATAAATTGAAGGGTTGGGTGACATGCCTGATGATTTGACATGGAATTACCCTATACCAGTCACTGGTGGTTAGGACTTCTGTTGTATGTTTATAAATTGAAGGGGTGGGTGACATGGCCTGGATGATTGACATGAATTACCCCATATACAGTCACTGGTGGTTAGGACTTCTGGTGTAGTTTAAATTGAAGGGTTGGGTGACATGGCCTGGATATTTGACATGGAATTACCCCTATACAGTCACTGGTGGTTAGACTGCTGTGTGTATGTTTATAAATTGAAGGGTTGGCTGACATGCCTGGATGATTTGACATGGAATTTACCCCTATACAGTTCACTGGTGGTTAACTTCTGTGTGTTATGTTTAAAATTGAAGGGTGGTGACATACCTGGATGATTTGACATGAATTACCCCTTACAGTCACTGGTGCTTAGGACTTCTGTGTGTATGTTTATAAATTGAAGGTTGGGTGACATGGCCTGGATGATTTGACATGAATTACCCCTATTACAGTCACTGGTTAGACTTCTGTGTGTATGGTTATAAATTGAAGGTTGGTGACATGCCTGATTATTTGACATGAATTACCCCTATACGTCACTGTGTAGGACTTCTGTGTTATGTTTATAAATGAAGGGTTGGGTACATGGCCTGGATGATTTGACATGAATTACCCTATACAGGTCACTGTGGTTAGGACTTCTGTGTGTATGTTTATAAATGAAGGGTTGGTGACATGCCTGTATGATTTACATGGATTACCCCCTATACAGTCACTGTGTTAGGACTTTCTGTGTGTATGTTTATAAATGTGAAGGGTTGGGTGACATGCCTGGATGATTTGACATGGAATTACCCCTATTACATCACGGTGGTTAGACTTCTGTGTGTATGTTTATTAAATTGAAGGGTTGGTGACATGCCTGGATGATTGACATGGAATTACCCCTATACGTCACTGGTGTTAGGACTTCTGGTGTTATGTTTATAAATTGAAGGGGTTGGTGACATGGCCTGGATGATTTGACATGAATTACCCCTATACGGTCACTGTGTTAAGACTTCTGGTGTGTTTATAAATGAAAGGGTTGGGTGACAGCCTGGATGATTTGACATGGAATTACCCCTATACAGTCACTGGTGTTAGACTTCTGTGTGTATGTTTATAAATAAGGGTTGGTGACATGCGCCTGATGATTTGACATGGAATTACCCCTATACAGTCACTGGTGGTTAGGACTTCTGTGTGTTATGTTATAAATTGAAGGTTGGTGACATGCCTGGATGATTTGACATGGAATTTACCCCTATACGGTCACTGGTGTTTAGACTTCTGTGTGTATGTTTATAAATTGAAGGGTTGGTGACATGGCCTGATGATTTGACATGGCAATTACCCCTATACGGTCACTGGTGTTTAGGACTTCTGTGGTATGTTTATAAATTGAAGGGTTGACATGGCCTGGATTGATTTGACATGGAATGTACCCCTATACGGTCACTGGTGTTTAGAACTTCGTGTGTATGTTTATAAATTGAAGGGGTTGGTGACATGGCCTATGATTGACATGAATTACCCCTATACGGTCACTGGTGTTGGACTTCTGTGTGAGTTTATAAATTGAAGGTTGGTGACATGGCCTGGATGATTTGACATGGAATTACCCCTATACGGTCACTGGTTATGGACTTCTGTGTGTATGTTTAAAAATTAAGGTTGGGTGACATGCCTGAGATGTGACATGGAATTACCCCTATAACCGGTCACTGTGTTTAGGACTTCGTGTGTATGTTTATAAATTGAAGGTTGGGTGACATGGCCTGAATGATTTGACATGGAATTACCCTATACAGTCACTGTGGTAGGACTTCTGTGTGTATGTTTATAAATTGAAGGGGGGTACATGGCCTGGAATGATTGACATGGAATTACCCCTATACGCACTGTGTTAGGACTTCTGTGTGTATGTTTATAAATTGAAGGTGGGTACATGGCCTGGATGATTTGACATGGAATTACCCCTATACGTCACGGGTGTTAGGACTTTCTGTGTGTTATGTTTATAAATTGAAGGTTGGTGACATGGCCGATGATTTGACATGGAATTACCCCTATACAGTCACTGTGTTTAACTTCTGTGTTAATGTTTATAAATTGAAGGGTTGGGTCGAACTGTATAGGGTAATTCCATGTCAAATCATCCAGGCCATGTCACCCAACCCCTTCAATTTATAAAAACATACACACAGAGTCCTAACCCCAGTGACCGTATAGGGTAATTCCATGTCAAATCATCCAGGCCATGTCACCCAACCCCTTCAATTTTCTATAAACATACCACACAGAAGTCCTAAACACCAGTGAACCGTATAGGGTAATTCCCAGTCAAAATCATCCAGGCCATGCACCCAACCCCTTCAATTTATAAACGATACATCACAGAAGTCCTAACCACCAGTGACTGTATAGGTAATTCCATGTCAAATCATCCAGGCCATGTCACCCAACCCCTTCAATTATAAACATACACACAGAAGTCCTAAACACCAGTGACTGTATAGGGGTAATTCCATGTCAAATCATCCAGGCCATGTCACCCAACCCCTTTCAATTTTATAAACATACACACAGAATCCTAAACACAGTGACTGTATAGGGGTAATTCCATGTCAAATCATCAAGGCCATGTCACCCAACCCCTTCAATTTATAAAACATACACACAGAAGTCCTAAAACACCAGTGACTTATAGGGGTAATTCCATGTCAAATCATCCAGCCATGTCACCCAACCCCTTCAATTTATAATACACACAGAAAGTCCTAAACCACCAGTGACCTATAGGGTAATTTCCATGTCAAATCATCCAGGCCATGTCACCCAACCCCTTCAATTTATAAACATACACACAGAAGTCCTAACACCAGTGACTGTATAGGGGTAATTCCATGTCAAATTCATCCAGGCCATGTCACCCAACCCCTTCAATTTATAAACATACACACAGAAGTCCTAAACACCAGACCGTTATAGGGTAATTCCATAAATCATCCAGGGCCATGTCACCCAACCCTTCAATTTATAAAACATACACACAGAAGTCCTAAACCACCAGTGACTGTATAGGTAATTCCATTTCAAATCATCCAGGCCATGTCCACCCAACCCCTTCAATTTTAAACATACACACAGAAGTCTAACCACCAGTGACCTGTATAGGGTAATTCCATTCAAATCATCCAGGCCATGTCACCCAACCCCTTCAATTATAAACATACACACAAAGTCCTAAACACCAGTGACTGTATAGGGGTAATTCCATGTCAAATCATCCAGCCATGTCACCCACCCCTTCAATTTATAAACATACACACAGAAAGTCCTAAACCACCAGTGACCGTATAGGGGTAATTCCATGTCAAAATCATCCAGGCCATGTCACCCAACCCCTTCAATTATAAAACATACACACAGAAGTCCAACCACCAGGACTGTTATGGTAATCCATGTCAAATCATCCAGGCCATGTCACCCAACCCCTTCAATTATAAACATACAAACACAGAAGTCCTAACACCAGTGACTGTTAAGGTAATTCCATGTCAAATCATCCAGGCCATTCACCCAACCCCTTCAATTATAAAACATACACACAGAGTCCTAACCACCAGTGACGTATAGGGTAATTCCATGTCAAATCATCCAGGCCATGTCACCCAACCCTTCAATTTATAAATACACACAGAAGTCCTAACACCAGTGACTGTATAGGGTAATTCCATGTCAAATCATCCAGGCCATGTCACCCAACCCCTTCAATTTATAAACATCACCACAGAAGTCCTAACCACCAGTGACTGTATAGGGTAATTCCATGTCAAATCATCCAGGCCATGTCACCCAACCCCTTCAATTATAAAATACACACAGAAGTCCTAACACCAGTGACTGTATAGGGTAATTCCATGTCCAAATCATCCAGGCCATGTCACCAAACCCCTTCAATTTATAAACATACACACAGAATCCTAACACCAGTGACTTATAGGGTAATTCCATGTCAAATCATCCAGGCCATGTCACCCAACCCTTCAATTTAAAACATACACACAGAAGTCCTAACCACCAGTGACTTATAGGGGTAATTCCATGTAAACATCCAGGCCATGTCACCCAACCCCTTCAATTATAAACATACACACAGAAGTCCTAACCACCAGTGACTGTATAGGGGTAATTCCATGTCAAATCATCCAGGCCATGTCACCCAACCCCTTCAATTATAAACATACACACAGAAGTCCTAACCACCAGTGACTGTATAGGGGTAATTCCATGTCAAATCATCCCAGGCCATGTCACCCAACCCTTCAATTTATAAAACATACACACAGAAGTCCTAACCACCATGACTGTATAGGGTAATTCCATGTCAAATCATCCAGGCCATGTCACCCAACCCCTTCAATTTATAAACATACACACAGAAGTCCTAACCACCATGACTGTATAGGGGTAATTCCATGTCAATCATCCAGGCCATGTCACCCAACCCCTTCAATTTATAACATACACACAGAAGTCCTAACCACCAGTGACTGTATAGGGGTAATTCCATGTCAAATCATCCAGCCATGTCACCCAACCCCCTTCAATTTATAAACATACACACAGAAGTCCTAACCACCAGTGACTGTATAGGGGTAATTCCATGTCAAATCATCCAGGCCATGTCACCCAACCCCTTCAATTTATAAACATACACACAGAAGTCCTAACCACCAGTGGACTGTATAGGGGTAATTCCATGTCAAATCATCCAGGCCATGTCACCCAACCCCTTCAATTAAAACATACACACAGAATCCTAACCACCAGTGACTGTATAGGGGTAATCTCCATGTCAAATCACCAGGCCATGTCACCCAACCCTTCAATTTATAAACATACACACAGAAGTCCTAACCACCAGTGACTGTATAGGGGTAATTCCATGTCAATCATATCCAGGCCATGTCACCCAACCCCTTCAATTTATAAACATACACACAGAAGTCCTAACCACCAGTGACTGTATAGGTAAATTCCATGTCAAATCATCCAGGCCATGTCACCCAACCCCTTCAATTATAAACATACACACAAAAGTCCTAAACCACCAGTGACTGTATAGGGGTAATTCCATGTCAAATCATCCAGGCCATGTCACCCAACCCCTTCAATTTATAAACATACACACAGAAAGTCCTAACCACCAGTGACTGTATAGGGGTAATTCCATGTCAAATCATCCAGCCATTGCACCCAACCCTTCAAATTATAAACATACACACAGCAGTCCTAACCACCAGTGACTGTATAGGGTAATTCCATGTCAAATCATCCAGGCCATCACCCAACCCCTTCAATTTATAAACATACACACAGAAAGTCCTAACCACCAGTGACTGTATAGGTAAGTTCCATGTCAAATCATCCAGGCCATGTCACCAACCCCTTCAATTATAAACATACACACAGAAGTCCTAACCACCAGTGACTGTATAGGGTAATTCCATTTCAAACACCAGGCATGTCACCCACCCCTTCAATTATAAACATACACACAGACTCCTAACACCAGTGACGTATAGTAATCCATGTCAAATCATCCAGGCCATGTCACCCAACCCCTTCAATTGATAAACATACACACCAGAAGTCCTAACCACCAGTGACTGTATAGGGTAATTCCATGTCAAATCATCCAGGCCATGTCACCCAACCCCTTCAATTTATAAACATACACACAGAAGTCCTAACCACCATGGACTGTATAGGGGTAATTCCATTCAAATCATCCAGGCCATGTCACCCCAACCCCTTCAATTTATAAACATACACACAGAAGTCCTAACCACCAGTGACTGTATAGGGTAATTCCATGTCAAATCATCCAGGCCATGTCACCAACCCTTCAATTTATAAAACATACACACAGAAGTCCTAACCACCAGTGACTGTTAGGGGTAATTCCATGTCAAATCATCCAGGCCATGTCACCCAAACCCCTTCAATTATAAACATACACACAGAAGTCCTAACCACCAGTGACTATAGGGTAATTCCATGTCAAATCATCCAGGCCATGTCACCCAAACCCCTTCATTTATAAACATACACACAGAAGTCCTAACCACCAGTGACTGTTTATAGGGGTAATTCCATGTCAAATCATCCAGGCCATTCACCAACCCCTTCAATTTATAAACATACACACAGAAGTCCTAACCACCAGTGACTGTATAGGAATTCCATGTCAAATCCATCCAGGCCATGTCACCCAACCCCTTCAATTTATAAAACATACACACAGAAGTCCTAACACCAGTGACTGTATAGGGTAATTCCATGTCAAATCATCCAGGCCATGTCACCCAACCCTTCAATTTATAAACATACACACAGAAGTCCTAACCACCAGTGACTGTATAGGGGTAATTCCATGTCAAATCATCCAGGCCATGTCACCCAACCCCTTCAATTTATAAACATACACAACAGAAGTCCTAACCACCATGACCGTATAGGGTAATTCCATGTCAAATCATCCAGCCATGTCACCCAACCCCTTCAATTTATAAACATACACACAGAAGTCCTAACCCACCAGTGACTGTATAGGTAATTCCATGTCAAATCATCCAGGCCATGTTCACCCAACCCCTTCAATTATAAACATACACACAGAAGTCCTAACACCAGACTGTATAGGTAATTCCATGTCAAATCATCCAGCCATGTCACCCCAACCCCCTTCAATTTATAAACATACACACAGAAGTCCTAACCACCAGTGACTGTATAGGGGTAATTCCAGTTCAAAATCATCCAGGCCATGTCACCCAACCCCTTCAATTTATAAACATACACACAGAAGTCCTAACCACCAGGACTGTATAGGGTAATTCCATGTCAAATCATCCAGGCCATGTCACCCAACCCCTTCAATTATAAAACATACACACAGAAGTCCTAACCACCAGTGACTGTATAGGTAATTCCATCAAATCATCCAGGCCATGTCACCCAACCCCTTCAATTATAAACATACACACAGAAGTCCTAACCACCAGTGACTGATATAGGGGTAATTCCATGTCAAATCATCCAGGCCATGTCACCCCAACCCCTTCAATTTATAAACATACACACAGAAGTCCTAACACCATGACTGTAATTGGTAATTCCATGTCAAATCATCCAGCCATGCACCCAACCCCTTCAATTTATAAACATACACACAGAATCCTAACCACCATGACGTATAGGTAATTCCATGTCAAATCATCCAGGCCATGTCACCCAACCCCTTCAATTTTATAAACATACACACAGAATTCCTAACACCATGACTTATAGGGTAATTTCCATTCAAATCATCCAGCGCCATGTCACCCAACCCCTTCAATTATAAACATACACACAGAAGTCCTAACCACCGTGACTGTATAGGGGTAATTCCATGTCAAATCATCCAGGCCATGTCACCCAACCCTTCAATTTATAAACATACACACAAAGTCCTAACACCAGTGACGTATAGGGGTAATTCCATGTACATCCAGGCCATGTCACCCAAACCCCTTCAATTCATAAACATACACACAGAAGTCCTAACCACCAGTGACTGTATAGGGGTAATTCCAGTCAAATCATCCAGGCCATGTCACCCAACCCCTTCAATTTATAAACATACACACAGAAGTCCTAAACACCAGTGACTGTATAGGGGAATTCCATGTCAAATCATCCAGGCCATGTCACCCAACCCCTTCAATTTAAAACATACACACAGAAGTCCTAACCACCAGTGACTGTAATAGGGTAATTCCATGTCAAATCATCCAGGCCATGTCACCCAACCCTTCAATTTATAAACATACACACAGAAGTCCTAACCACCAGTGACTGTATAGGGTAATTCCATGTCAAATCATCCAGCCCCATGTACCCAACCCCTTCAATTATTAAAACATAAACACACAGAAATCCTAAACCACCAGTGACGTGTATAGGGGTAATTCCCATGTCAAAATCATCCAGGCCATGTCACCCAACCCCCTTCAATTTATAAACATACACACAGAAGTCCAACCACCATGACTGTATAGGGTAATTCCATTCAAATCATCCAGGCCATTCACCCAACCCCTTCCAATTTATAAACATACACACAGAAGTCCTAAACCACCAGTGACGTATAGGGGTAATTCCATGTAAATCATCCAGGCCTGTACCGCAACCCCTTCAATTTTATAAACATACCCAGGAAGTCCTAACCACCAGTTGACTGTATAGGGTAATTCCATGTCAAATCATCCAGGCCATGTCACCAACCCCTTCAATTTATAAACATACACACAGAATCCAAACCACCATTACTGTATAGGTAATTCTCATGTCAATCATCCAGCCATGTCACCCAACCCCTTCAATTTATAAACATACACACAGAAGTTCCTAACCACCAGTGACTTATAGGTAATTCCATTGTCAAATCATCCAGCCATGTCACCCAACCCTTCAATTTATAAACATACACACAGAAAGTCCTAACACCAGGACTTATAGGGTAATTCCAGTTTCAAATCATCCAGGCCATGTCACCAACCCCTTCAATTTATAAACATACCACCAGAAGTCCTAACCACCAGTGACTGTAAGGGGAATTGCCATGTCAAATCATCCACCATGTCACCCAACCCCTTCAATTTAAACATACACACAAAATTCCTAACCACCAGTGACTGTATAGGGGTAATTCCATGTCAAATCATCCAGGCCATGTCACCCCAACCCCTTCAATATAAAAACATACACACAGAAGTTCCTAAACACCAGTGAACTGATAGGGCTAATTCCATGTCAAATCATCCAGGCCATTGTCACCCAACCCCTTCAATTTATAAACATACACACAGTAAGTCCTAACCACCAGTGACCGTATAGGGTAATTCCATGTCAAATCATCCACCATTCACCCAACCCCTTCAATTATAACATACACACAGAAGTCCCTAAACACCAGACTGTATAGGGTAATTCCATGTCAACATCCAGGCCAATGTCACCCAACCCCTTTCAATTATAAACATAACACAGAAGTCCTAATACACCAGTGACTGTATAGGGTAATTCCATGTCAAATCATTCCAAGGCCATGTCACCCAACCCCTTCAATTTATAAACATACACACAGAATCCTAAAACACCATTGACTGTATAGGGTAATTCCATGTCAAATCATCCAGGCCATGTCACCAACCCCTTCAATTTATAAACAACACACAGAAGTCCTAACCACCATGACTGTATAGGGTTAATTCCATGTCAAATCATCCAGGCCATGTCACCCAACCCCTTCAATTTATAAACATACACACAGCATCCTAACACCAACTGATAGGTTTAATTCCATGTCAAATCATCCAGGCCATTCACCCAACCCCTTCAATTTAGAAACATACACACAGAAGTCCTAAACACAGTGACTGTATAGGGTAATTCCATGTCAAAATCATCCAGGCCATGTCACCCAACCCCTTCAATTTATAAACATACACACAGAAGTCCTAACCACCAGTGACTTATAGTTAATTCATTTTCAAATCATCAGGCCATGTCACCCAGACCCCTTCAATTAAAACATACCACACAGAAAATCCTAAACACCCATGACTGTATAGGGTAATTCCATGGCAAATTCATCCAGGGCCATGCACCCAAACCCCTTCAATTTATAACAACACACAGAAGTCCTAAACACCATGACTGATAGGTAATCCATGTCAAATCATCCAGGGGCCATGTCACCCACCCACTTCAATGGTAATTCCATGTCCAAATCATCCAGCCATGTCACCACCCACTTCAATGCGGGTAATCCATGTCAAATCATCCAGGCCATGTCACCCACCCACTTCAATGGTAATCCATGTCAAATCATCCAGGCCATGCACCCACCCACTTCAATGGTAATTCCATGTAATATCATCCAGCCATGTCACCCACTCCCTTCAATGGGTATTCCATTCAAATCATCCAGGCCATGTCACCCACCCACTTCAAATGGTAATTCCAGTCAAATCATCTCAGCATGTCACCCCACCCAAATTCAATTTTTCTGAAATTTTGTACAGTTGGACGTATGTTAAAGTACACAATTCCCCCAAATTTTACTTTTTTCTTCAGTTTTATGTTATGGTATGGCTTAATTAGGTTATAGATAGCTAGTATGGTTAGGTTTACGTTTATAGTTATATTAGGTATGTTGCTAGGCTAGTGTTATGGTTAGTGTTAGAGATAGGTTATGTAGGATAGGGTTACGGCAAGGTTAGGGTTATGGCTAGTTTAAGATTATGATTATTTATGTTAGGTTTATCTAAGTTTAGGGTTAGGTTATTAGCTATGTTAGGATAGATATGTTGGATATCCGGTTAGGGTTAGGTTAGTATTATGGCTAAGGTTAGATTAGGTTATTAGCTAGTGTTAGAGTTATGATTATGGTTAGGTTAGCGTTATGCAGGGTTAGCGCTTTACATAGGTTATGGCTAAAGGTTAGTTTAGGGGTGTTTATGTGGGGAAATGATTAAGTGTTAGGCTATGGTTGGGTCTAGTTAGGGTATAGCTAGTTTCGGTTATGGCTGCGGCTTAAGTTAAGGTATGTTTAGTGGTTAGGTTACGGTACGTTTAGTTGTTAGTGATATTTATGGCTTAGGTATGTTATGGTTAGGTTTAGTTGGTTATGGCTAAGGCTTAGGGTTAGGTTAGCTTGATTTATGCTAGGTTAGGTTATTTTCTGGGATTAGAATTAGGGTTAAGGTTAGGGTTAGTTTATGCTAGGTTTTATGCTAGGTTAGAGTTAGGGTTAAGTTAGGGTAAAAATTGTTATTTTGGGCCTTTAGGTTTTTTTTTTAGGGTTTCTAAGGGTTTAGGTTAAGGTTAGTAGGTGTTATGGCTAGTTTTAGTCTAGGTAAGGTAAGTTTAGGCGTAGTGGTTATGCTTAGGGTTAGGTCTAGGGTTAAGTGTAGGTTTAGTGTTATGGCAGGTATGGCTAGGTTAGAGTATGGTTAAGTTAGGTTAGTTTATGGCAGGGTTATGTCTAGGTTAGGTTAGGTTATGGTTAGTGTATGGCTAGGTTAGTCTAGGTTTAGAGTAGTTAAGGTTAGGGTTAGTGTATGGCTAGGTTAGGTCTAGGGTTGGTAGGGTTTATTAGGGATTAAGGCTTAGGTTACGTTATGTAGGGTGTTAGTCTAGCTTAGAGTTAGGTTTAAGTTAGGGTTAGTGTTAGGCTAGGTTAGGTCTAGTTAGGTTAGGTTAATGTAGGTAATTTATTATGGCTAGGTTAATCTTGGGTTAGGGTAGTGTTAGGTAGTTAGATTATTTAATTATTTAGTAAAAAAGAATCAATCAGAACTGCAGAAAAATATAAAGAAACAAAAAAAAAAAAAACTGTGTATAAATTATTATATTTATCTGACTAAAACAAACAGAGCAGATTAGTTAGTAGTGTTGTTGCCGCCTAGAAACCGCAAGTCTGGTTCAATACTGACCCTCACCAACGCAGTGTATGATAGCAAAGTATCTGGCAAGTAAAATGAGAACTGATGGTATTGTTGCTAGCACTTCCATCTCAGAGGCTAAAAACAATCTCCTTGGTCTGAGGAAATGAGATAGACACCCCACTGTTCTGGCTGATACCGACTTTAGGCCACCCCAACAACTTTATTTTTTTAAAACTTCATTGTGTCACAAACATAAATTTACATGAATACAAGGATGTCTGCATCATTTTGAATTTGAGCATGTATCTATTTTTCTACATAATCACTTTTGATTATTTCAGGGTTATTATTTTCCCATTAAACAACCCTAAACTCTAATCCCTAAACCCAAGCCCCGTTCTCTTTTTTCCTAGTAGACAATAAATAAATATAGTTTATCAGTCAAGGTGGTTCCCTTTTATGTTAGAACTTATAGGAAATAACCCTAAACCCTAACCCTAACCTTGTCTTGCTTTTTTCCAAGTAGATCATAAATAAATAAATAATTTATCAGTCAAGAGTTTTCCCCTTGTTTGTTTGACTTATAGGAAATAACCCTAAACCCTAACCTTAACCCCGTCTTCTTTTTTCCTAGTAGATGAATAAATGAATAAAATTTATCAGTCAAGAGTGTTCCCCTTTGTTATGTTAGACTTATAGGAAATAACCCTAAACCCTAAACCCTGTCTTCTTTTTTCCAAGTAGATCAAAAATGAATAAATAATTATTCAGTCAAGAGTGGTTCCCCTTTGTTTATGTTATAGACTAAGGAAATAACCTCACTTTTTTGGTCGATTGCCATTTTAAGATTTTGGGCGTTTTTTATGCCAATGTCATACATCTTGCCCAGCATTGTTGAGGAAAGCATTTAAGCTTATCATCATTGCAAACTCCCTATACAAACTGTGGACGCTTTTGCCATCCATGAATGACTTGCCAACACTTTCATTAATTGTGATGAATTCCTATCAGTTTAATCCTTTTGCATTCAAAAACCAAATAATTGCAGGGCATGCAGAACAACAATCAGTGTTGCCAATAGCTGCACAAACAGTTTCCCTGTATCCCTTAGTTCTTTACCTAGGTATAATATCTCATCCACAGAAAATGATGTTAACGTATGCATAGGAAGGCATGGTCTGTACTAAACAGATTATCCATCATATGGTAATCTGATCTCACTAATGATAAGTAAAGCAAGAATTCTTCCAAGCCATAGCCGTATCAGTGCTACTGTACGACTGACCACATGAGCCCTTATGAAGCACTTGATGGAACTGTGCGAGGATGCTGGTGACTGCCTTAAATAAATCCTTGAAACAGAATTCGGTACTCTTCTGCCTCAAAAACTGCTAGCCAGTGGCTGCTGAAAAACAACAACACCAGTACATTGAAGTTCGTAGCCGAAGCGTGTCACTTGAAAAAAAACTATGTTAGGATTAGGGTTTAGGTTAAGGTTGGGTTGGGGCTTAATGGGAAAATAAATAATAATATACAGTATGTATAAGATGACCCAGAAAAAACAAGAACCACAAATTTTGTAATAAAAACTGTTAATTCTTTAACTGCTGTGGGGGGGGGTAGGGTTAGGTTAGGTTAGGTTAGGTTGGGTGGGGTTTCGGAAAAAAACGCCCTTAAGTGGTTATTTTTGGGTTCTTTTTGCAAGTGAACACCGTTTCGGCTATGGACTTCCATCATAGCTGCTGTTTTTTATCAGCAGCCACCAGCAAGCGGTTTTTGAACAGGGAGGCCAGGAGGTTCCCGCAAGAGTACCCAGCATTCCAAAAAAAAAACAGTTGTAGTCACCGGCCCTTTATTACACAAATTTCACTGGATAAGGCGAACAAAACATGGACAGCATATGATGATGGTACTGGTGATGTTGATGGTGATGGTGCATGATGATGATTGTGATGATATGATGATTATGTGGTGGTGATGATGATGCATGATGATGATCTCACCAGCAAACCTAAAGATGATGTGTATGTTGGTGTCGTATGATGTGGTATGGTTTTGGTGGTGGGTGGGTGGTGGTGGCATGTTGTTGGTGAATGATATATGATGATGATGATTAGTGATGATCTGTTCTATGGCATGACCTGATGGATGATGATTATATAGTGGTGGTAGTTGTGATGATGATGGGTGGTGTCGTGTGGGTGGTGTGTAATGCTGCTGCTGATATGATGGGGTGGTGGTGTGGTGGTTGATGATGATGATGATGTGGTGTCGTTGTGTTGGTGATGATGCTGATGATTGATGATTGTGATTTGTTTTTATATGTTTGGAATTGAACAATTCAGACCTGGCTGTCTGCTTGACTTGTTCTGAGAAAGTGGTGTGTGTGTGGTGTGTGGGGGGATCAGTGAATTAGTAAACCCAATAACTGAAAGTGTTTGAACATATAGTCAGGGCAGATAGTTGGTCTCATTCACACCTGTATCTATTACACGAGGCCTCACAGATCTATCATATGATGCCCCCCCCACTCACTACATGTCATCCCAATTTTCATGTAGTAGTATTCAAATAAATATATGATGCCCCCCCACTCTACTACATGTCAATTTTCATTTTTTCAAAATAAAAATATATGATGCCCCCCCACTCTACTACATGTCATATTTCATGTTGATTCAAATAAAATTATATTGCCCCCCACTTCACTACATGTCAATTTTCATGTAGATATTCAAATAAAATATTGATGCCCCCCCACTCTTACATACATTGTCAATTTTCATGTTGTATCAAATAAAAATATATGATGCCCCCCCACTCTGACTACATGTCAATTTTCATTTGTATTCAAATAAAATATATGATGCCCCCCACTCTACTACATGTCAATTTCATGTAGTATCAAATAAAATATATTGATCCCCCCACTTCTACACATGTCAATTTTCAATGTTGTATTCAAATTAAAATATATGATGCCCTCCCACTCTATTACATGTCAATTTTCATTAGTATTCAAATAAAATATATGATGCCCCCCACTCTACTATATTGTCAATTTTCTATGTTGTATTCAAATAAAATATATGATGCCCTCCCACTCTACTACATGTCAATTCAGTTGTATTCAAATAAAAATATCTATATGCCCCCCAACTCTACTACATGTCAATTTTCATGTAGTATTCAAATAAAATATATGATGCCCCCACCTCTACTACATGTCAATTTTAGTTTATTCAAATAAAAATATATTGAGCCCCTCCCACTCTACTACATGTTACACATTTTCAAGTATTCAAATAAAATATATGATGCCCCCCAGCCTACTTACATTGTCAATTTCATGTTGTATTCAAAAAAATTATTATGATTGCCCCCACTCTACTAACATGTCAATTTCATTGTTGTATTCAAATAAAATATATGATCCCCCCCCACCTACTACATTGTCAATTTCATGTAGTATTCCAAATAAAAATCATATGATGCCCCCCACTCTACTACATGTCAATTTTCATTGTTGATTCAAATAAAATATATGATCCCTCCCACTCTACTACATGTCAAATTTTCATGTAGTATTCAAATAAAATATAAATATGCCCCCCACTCATACATGTCCATTCTTCATGTTAGTATCAAATAAAAATATGATGCCCCACTCTACTACATGTCAATTTTTCATTGTATTCAAATAAAAATATTGATGCCCCCACTCTACTACATGTCAATTTCATGTTGTATTCAAATAAAAATATATGATGCCCTCCCACTCACTACATGTCAATTTTCATGGTTGTATTCAAATAAAAGTATTATGATGCCCCCCACTCTACACATGTCCAATTTTCCATTGTTGTATTCAAATTAAAAATATATGATCCCCCCACTCTACTAACATTCAATTTTTCATGTTATTCAAATAATAATATATTGATTGCCCCCCCACTTTACTACATGGTCAATTTTCATAAATAGCTATTGGATTAGAAACCCGCCCTTTCTGCGGGACCCCAAAACAGCATGAATCTCACCACCTTGGTTCAGGTGTTGGAGTAGTAAAAGTGCTTGACCTACATAGTTGTGATATGTGAGATTAGTACATCATGACGATTCCTGAAATGTAACGATATTTAAAAAAGAAAGAAGATCTGTATGTCTGTCGGTATGTAATTTGTATGTATTTTTGTTACAACAATTGAGTGCCACATAATATAATATACACATTAAATATTCCACCGTTTCTTGTTTTCTGTGCCAAAAAATTATGAAGATTGACATTTTAAAAATTAAAATAATACCATAGAAAATAAGCATGAAATTCTACTAACAAATGTCCAGCATTTGTGATCTCAAAAGTAAAACAAATCAATACACCAGTATCCCCAATCATATAGGTGCAAGGGCTTTTATGACGTGACTAGCTAGTTGATCGGTTTGGGGCCTCTTTAAAACGCACTGTCTTAGCTTTAAGTTAAGGGCCTCAAATAACGGTAGTATTTGCAACTCATTATCTACTACAGCCACCAGGGTTCCATCTTTAAGCATCACGGTGTCACCACCGATGAGCCTGCCATTGGAGATTTTACCCCTCTGGAGAGTGTGCAGTCGTTCTTCATTAGTCTTTCTAATTTAATTATATTGCATCACGGTCACCACGATGGCGTTCTGGCCATTGGGGGCAGATTGTACCCCCTCTGGAGAGGGCATCGTTTCATTAGTCTTTCTAGAATTAATATATTGCATCACGGCACCACGGATGGCCTGGCCATTGGCTGATTTTACCCATGGAGAGGTGCAGTCGTCTTCCATTAGTCTTTCTAATTATAATATAATGCATCACGGTCACCCATCCGAGTGGCCCTGGCCATTGGGCAGGATTTTACCCACTGGAGATGTGCAGTCGCTTCATTAGTCCTTTCTTAATTAATATTATATTCATTAGATTAACATATTAAATACATTCCGCTCGGGGTGGGTAGGTTTCTTGACCCAAAACCACACATCCAATTGAAGGGTAAGTTAAAAGATAGTAGTAGATTTATTTCCCCTAAAGTCCAATTTTTAAGTTCTTTACGGGTAATTAGTACATGGAATCTACGACATGACTTAGATTTACGTTTGGATTATTCAACTTTCGAATAGATTGTCAACTATAACACAATAGGAGGAAGGTACTTTTCAATATTATTATCCTTTGATATAGATAAAAAAACTCCGTATCTAACGCCTAAAGCTTATACGACAAAAACATGTAATATATCTACAGCACATGGATATGATAGAAATTACAACGTCTCTACATAGTAAAAGAGTTAGCTTATTCAAAAGATAAAGCCACCACATATTTCTAATGGTACAATATAACATCATATATTACATAAAAGGGGACTTATAGGAGAAATTAGTCCGCTGTGTTATGAAGAACTTACAGTTAATGTAAGGGTAGATAGCCCCAATTGCGATTTAGTTAAAATATAACACACACCCCATGTGCACTCTAGTTGACTGAAACAGAGAAAAGATGTGAGCCAGAAAAGGAGATTTGAATCCGGCAGCTTAAATACTATAGCACCCTTACATTCGAGCACCCAAGCCAACTAAATAGCAACAACTCCCACCAGCAAATACAAACCAATGCTACAATATGGTACCTCCATTTTCAAGTTGTTTCACATCGATCTAATTAAAGCAAATTTAAGAAATAAAACAAATACACTAAAAATGATTTTTTTTTTGAATCTAGTCAAAAAAAAAGATATAAGATAAAAAAAAGTAATAATGATCCACAGAAAGTTGATACAATAAGAAAAAAACATTTTAATTCAAAGACCAAGATATCAATATGGGAAAAATTACACTGATATCTTTGAAAAAGCATAAATAGAATAGTTCGTCTTACTTGTAAAAGCGTGATTTTATGTCGAAAACTAGGACTGGAAAATTAACATATTATCTCTTTTTGACATTTATATATTTAAATGTATGGGTGGCTGTATCGACATAATTGTTTTCTTGTGCATATCTATATAAACCATTATTGGTTTTCAACGATTTTTGAAAGATTTTTATTTATTTTATTATTATTATTTTTTTGTGGTAGTTCAGAATAACTCCTGAAATTTTTTTCAGTTGCAAACTTATAGAGTAACTGAAGCAAGGAGAAACTACATAATTATTGAAAATATGTCAGTCTTCTCTGTCCATAATTATAAGAATCCACCACATTACATATTCAACAAGTAAAAAATACATAAATTCTTTTAAAGTATTATAAGTATGAGATCTGGCATTGGATAAAATTTTTTGAGTACACCGAGATTCTAAAATTCGGAGTAGAAATCTTCAAGTATCAAGTAGAAAAATACGACTCCGCCTGGAGCGCGCGCACACAACACACTACACTAACAACACACACACACACACACACACACACAACACACAATCTATAACAACACAAACGACAAAAACAAACAAAACAAACAAACAAACAAACAAAACAAAAAAAGATTGTATTTAAAGCATAAAAAAAACAAAAAACAAAAAAGATTCTAAATCTGCTTAAAAATAAGAACTTATTCTAATTATTAGTAGTATTACCATTCGTTAATTTCTAGCAATTTTATAGATAAAACAATTACCGTATTGACGCATATAAGATGCACCCCCATTTCAGAAGTCAATTCAGAAAAAAAATTTTAGTGAATTTAAGCATATATTGTTGAAAACAGTCTACCCTTACACTCCTTGAACCTTGCATTATAATAATACAGCAATGAAATAACGGATGACATAGAGTTTAGTTAGACTGTGCAAAACTGAACCTAACAATGCCGTTCTTTTACCAAAATCACTTTTTACAACAAAATGACTACAGAAAGACTGAATTTGAACCAAAAAATCAGAAATTATCTGTGGATTTATAATGAAATTTCTGAGTGTTTATATTTATCATATGAATGATCTTATAATCATATTTTAATTTTTTTTTTATAAATCTTTCTCACTTTTTTCACTCACTTAATTTTAACACCCCCCCTCGCCCTATGTTTGGGGCGTAAAATGTTTTGCAAGTTGATCATGTTTCGATATACTCAAGTTACAATTATCAATAACTGAGATAAATAAGACTCCGATATTCTGAAAGAAAACACACAAAAAAATACTAATCTATTGTACGCTTGGCTCTTATGACGACAATAAGATACCGAGAAAAATCGAAAAATAAAATGTAAAAAAATAATAGATAATTAATTTTTTGGATTTCTTTTTTATTCATTTCCCGAAATTATTTAATTGTCTATTATTTTATAAAGAAAAAGTTATACATCGATGTCTTTTTACTGCCTTAAAAAAGCAGGGGTACCATTTCAATCAGAGTTGTTCTTCAAAACTATTACTTTTGGCACCTAAAGAAGGTTTGCATAAGTAGATATTTATTTTTTAGAATCTAAAAAATATAAGATTTTAAATTAACATCAGATTCATATTTAAATGAATTTTATATATTTCATTTCATGAGCCAAAAATACTAAATTAAAGTTTTGATAATTAAAAAACGGATGCATTATAAAATTCGATTGTAATTGTATTAATCAAAATACTGAAAGATTTTCATTATTAAAATCGGATAATTTACCTAATTTGTTGTCGTCAATTTTTAATTTTCCACTTTCCCAAAAACTTACTGCGTCTTTTAAAATGACAAACAACAACCCTAAGCGCACTAACAATCCAATAAAAAACAGAAACACAACAACAATGGGTCGGTGTCGCTATCGATAAATTGGACCAAAACAAATTAGTTTTGAGTAGCTGTTTAAAAAATAAACTGCATATGTAATGATTTTTCTTTTTTTTCAATGATGGTAATTATGCTTACTAGCTTATCGACTTTAGACCAAAGTTTAACCTAAATAATAAATTTAATATTCTTAATCCGCTTTTTAAACCCTCGTAGTATCCATATTTTTTTTTCCAGGTCCCGTAGTGAGTTTAGGGATAAGGTAAAAGTAACTGAGCGTAAGCCAATAGCCGCTTAGTGTGCATCATAGCCGATACATAGAGAAGATTTGCATAGGCCATACGTCGTAGGTCTCAAAACTTCATCTACCAATGTATACGACACAGGAGGCGAATTTATTTAGCCACAATTTTGAAAAAAGGTGTGTTCCAGATGTATGTCGTCAATATACCCGCTTAGATTTCTTAAAAAATATAGTATATTCATTCTTTTCTATGTTATATTATTATACATTTTATTTCGTGATTGTAGGTACCACCAATTTTACCTTGAGTGAAATTTACCCTCCACCCCCTTTTATGTTAACACAATGAAACTTGGCGAAAATGAATATTTTTTCATGGAAATTATTTTTTCCATTCGAAAGAAAATAATAAACTTTTCCTAATGTATAAGTAAAAAAAAATTTTTAGACTTATCAGGAAATAATGAAAATTACGATTGAAAACAATGTTTTCATTTTTGCACTGTTAATATCACATGAAATTAATGTAGCTAAAAAAACAAGTACGATAAGAGGTTCAATTTAAAGTCTGATTCAGCAAAATTCCATAAATGTTTACCTTTATATGTCTAAAATATATCTGAAATAGTTTTTAGTCCTGAAAATATTATAGGCGGAAATATTTTTTTACGAGGTTCTCCCCCCCCCCCCCACACCTATTTTATTTCATGAGATTAAAAAAAATGACCCGCAGAAAACTTTTTTACGTCTATAAAATAAGATCCTGAATAAGCTATATCCCCAAAGAATTGTATAAAACAACGCCATTAGGTATTTTAGAAAAAATTAATGAAACGGAAATAAAAAGTGCCAAAAAATCTCCATAATATTATTGATATGAAGAAAACTCTTATTTGATTTTTAATTGTCTATTAACTATATTCTGATAAATTGTTCAAAATTTTTTTTTTGTTTTAAGAGAAATTAATTTATATACAGAGATTTTCAATCAGTTCTCTGATTTGCTTAGCTATTTTTTTCCTGGCGGCTGAAAAATACAGAAAATTTCTTTGTTTCTGCGCCGGAAAAAAGTATCTAAATATCACTAATATTTTGAAGATATATATTAGAATTTTCAGAAATTCAGGTGAAGCTAAAAGATGGATCCAATACGGAGCTTAGTATTCAATTATGTTTTATAAAAACATTTGTAATTTATTATGTATTGGAATTATGTAAGTGTGACGTCTATCAAGAATTAAAATGTAAGAGGCCAAAACTGACATATTTGTTTTTTTTATAGCAAAAAAGACGAGGACGCTTCTCGAGTGAACTTTGTAGTGGTTCTTAGCCATAAATATTATATATTCAATTTAATTCGACCCCCTACTTAGACTTAAATAAATAGAAGTTATATATTGATTATGTATTCAGTCTTTCCATACTGTTTAAATAAAATTAATGTGCCCAGAGATTATATCAGGCGTCATTTTATGTCAGGAAAATATGAAGACCAACGACCAAGACTATGTCGGAAAAGGTGACACTATGTACTCTTTGTTCATTTCACTTTTCGAATTCATTAAAGATTATCCAATGGGCTACATAATATACACATAGATAAATAGGGTTCACATAGACGTAATTCATATTTATCGTTTTCTGAATTCAATAAGTTACAATAAGTGTTCTGTGTCAACTAATTGTAATGTTTTAAGACGATAATATCAGAGGATTATAATTTGATAGAGTTCCTATAAATTTACTCTCTTTGATGAAAATACGTCCTGAAACGAGTTTTTTTTACCTAAAAATAACATAAGGTGGATAAATTTGTTAGCCCCACCCACCACCCACCTCTATTGTTCGTTATATGAAATAATTTGATAAAAATTGCACCCGACACCAATAAAAAACACGAATTTTTATTCTCTACTCTCCTCTTCTCGACTCTATCTATCTATCTCTCTTATGTAATAAATAATATTTATATAATCAATTTTGTTGTACAGTAGGATTTACACTCATTAGACTTGAATAGTTTTCATTTGTAATCCAAACATCAGAAATGAGTTCAAATATCGATTGAGAGTTCTCTTATAAAAAAGCAGTTCGTTTGAGATAAATCTTATTATGTTATTATGTGTATTATCCACATGCTATTCTTCAGAGCGAAATATCGGGGTATCTACATACCAAACACACTGACAGCAACGTGCAATAACATTTTTAAAAAGATAAAAAAAGGCGAAAATGCGAGAGATTCTGGAGTAAAAAAAAATAATTATAAAAATAAAATAGCACAAGGATGGGAACTATTTCCTTCTTAAGCTTACATAAGCTGGGCGAGGAGAGCTCAGGTATGGAGAACATATATTGTCATAGATACAAAAGACCAGACCATCTCGTTGATAAAATTGACCATTTATTACAAGATACAGGGTAATGAATAGGTGGGCAAAAACAATCAATCACCAATAAAAGAAAACATATGCATAGATAAAGGACCCTTAAATAATATGTAAGAAACTACTAAATTAAGAACAGAACATTTAACCACTTAAAGATTACTGTCAAAATTGGTGAGTAATAAAACAAAAGCTCTGTATAACCTCAGCGAAAACCACCATAGATCATTAAAAATGTCAGTGGAACGAAACCATTGTCCTCATCACATTATATCACCATTTCTTTTTTTGTTTGATAAATTTTTGTAAAATAAACAATTAAAAAAGGGTGGGTTTCTTTCTTTTTTTTTCTTTTTTTTTTTTTTCTTCATATGCACTGAGTGTAGTCAAAGTTTTTAAGGGTCCAACAAAATGAATAAGTTCAAATATAAAAAGTTTTTCTTCCATTCACAATCACCTTTCATTCTGTTTCTCTTGGTCACTTTGCACTTTCACTTCAAAAGATATTTTTTCTTCTCTTCAGCTATTCTCAGCAATTGTCGAATATCTAAAGTTTCTTCATCGCTTCTTTTTAGCCGATGGGTTTAGAAAAAGCGTGAAAGAGAGTAGGCAATATCGCATCTAGCTTTTCATCCAATGTACACTAGTTCCACCTTGTGCTGAGCTAGGCGTCCTCTATCTCTTTGGCATGCTAAAAATCTGACATTTCCGGTATCTATTATCGTTCATATAACCATCTTGTCACTGCAAAATTCAAAGCACGTAACACATAGACTCCAGGCGTTCATGAGTTACTTTTCAAAATTGTGGGTCAAGCTCAAGAGTTCAAGAAAAGAGGAGTACAGAGTTTCTATTTCTTAGTTTATTGGTGAGGTGGGAATGGTTAATATCATTATTCTTAGGTGTAGAATCTGAGTAGTTAACTTTCAGTATGAAATTCCTCTACCCAGACAGGTTAAGTAAACTTTCTACTCCCCCACGACATGTACTTTTAGTAAATACAATAAAGTTTAGCCCATATAAGATATACTACACTAGTTGATCTACTAGCTATGTAACTCACCCAAAATACCTGTTATACCCATATATAGACCTATATACCTAATACTACATATATATAATTTACTATACTCATATATATATATTTATAAATCATCAGACGTCCTCTGTACCTTCTTATGAACAAGTCCAATATAACCATTCCTGGATAGACCCATAAACATTGATATTTCATACAACTATAAATGTCATTCTATATTTTACAAATATATTTAGCCCTTTGGATAACTACTAAGTACTCACAAAATGAAAAACTAGTGTAGTAAAACTTTTTGTTTACATTAAATTGAATATCATATCTAATTTATGATTATATTAATATATTATATATGAAAACATTGTTAAATAAATTAAAATTAATTATTATTATAATATATATGAATATAATATTATATATGTAAATATATATTATATAATGAGAAACATTTGTAAAATAAATAAATAGTAGCTTCTTAACAAACTGGATTACACTGTATTTTGTTTCAATCTGTGCAAAAGAAATTTTGTGTTACAAACCTATAAGTTAATATATATATAAATTATAATTAGATACCTCATCTTATATATGAATATATACTATATCAATAACTATCATTATATGAAGATAGGAGGATTTTGTAGAATAAATCAACAGAAATGCTGGTAAATAAAATGAGAAAAATGAGAACAAAAGATAAAATTCAAAAAAGAAAAGGCAAAAGACCCAAAGACCAAAGGTAGTTTTAGGGATTTAGCTTTATTACGGTCATATCCTACTACCATGTATAGTCAGAACATTATAGGGCAAGTGTATGGGTGCAAATCGTTTTTTGATATTCTTGTGCCAATTTCTAGGTTGTGGCTTTAGCCCCATCCTTATTTGGTGGTTCCCTGAAATAGGAATTCTAAGGAAGAGAAAAAAATAGAGATCAAAGACAATAATAGTTGGTTTTAGGAATTTACGGCTACTCATATCCGTCGTCATAGCCACTACATATAGTCAGAACATTATAGTGTGCAAAGTATATGGATCAAGAGGTTTTGTGTTTTTAAGTTAAAAAGTAGTTTGTGGTTAACTTTCTTCGTGCATGTTCCTAGATTTGGCTTTTAACCCTCCTCTTATTTTGTCGTTGCATGCATGAAAGAATTCCACGGAAAGAGAAAAAAAAAAAGAGACTCAAACAAAAAAGGGTTTCTAGATTTACTATTCACTGGTCATAAAAAAGCCCACCCACATGGTAAGGAAATTCCTTCCTGGTCAGATAGTGGTCTGAGAGACAGTAAACCAAGTCAAAATAGGGACCGAGAATTTCCTGCGGTTCAGAAATAAGTCATTTGTAACCCTTGCCTCATCACTGCCAACTGAGTTTGCTTGAGATTAACTTTAAAGTCTAAAAAAAAAAATCAAAGCCAAAAACATGAAATAATGTTACTAAAAGATCAAACAGGTTAAAACTTGAATTAAAAACAAATTATAGCAACTTAGCATAAATATGCACCCTCTTGTAGGTGCAAGTATTAATGTAATAAAATATCCCATATTGAATTGAAAAGCGTAATGAAAGCTAAATAAGAATGCAAATAAAAAGGATTCTAAACAGAGGGTTAAAATCGAAATAGAATAAACTAAACTATCTTCCTATCTTTCATTGTGCTAATACATCTTTCCCCTTTAATTTAACCATAATTACTTAAATTAGGAAATTAAAGAATAAAATGACAGGTTATTCTTCTTGTGCAGATCACTAATGTTCATCTTAAGACTTATATCCCAGTAATGAGAGATTTTTGTTCATATTCATTAAGATAAAAACCAAACCCAATAGGAAATCCAATAATACAATGCACATTTTGTAATAAAATTCAAAGTTTTAAGATCCAATATGCAAATTAGCCTGTTCCCCTTAGCCATCTGAGGTGAATTTACACTGTTTAAACCCTATTTTTGTTCCACTATATATAAATTACAATGCCATCTTATTAGTAACTACATAAATCGTCAATCCCCAGTCTTAATATGCTAAAACCCAAGTTTTTTGTTAATAAATTATAGGTTTTACGATTTTAAAAATTAAAAATCATGGAGCATGTGCATGTAACAACTATAGACATAAGGCGTAATTGTCTAACCGGTGTGCTACTCATTAAGTCAGGCAATATTGTTTTTGATTTACAGACACCACACATAGCAAACTCCATTATAATGAGATAATATAAATTGATATATCAATATGCAATATTTAGGCCTTCCCATTCACACTCTGCATAAACCCACTTTTTTTGGCATGGTATATATAATATATATATAAGGCTACTATATATATATATATATATATATAAGTATACTATAGTATATAAATTACAAATTGCATGTATTAGAATGTATATAATGGCAACGAGTATTAAAATAATAAATCGATTAGAACAACTTCTTAAAAGATTGGAAACCGTTTTTCATAAATAAAAATAAATCATGGGAATTTTGAGTTAATATAACTAGGAATTGAACTCTAAGATGTGAAAGTAGTTTTGGTTTACAGACAGAGCAACACAACCTCCATTATCAATAAGATTAAGAATAGTCACATAAACGCCTATATTGAATTACTTAGGATTATTTGATATATAAAATAGACTGAGTTACTGATAAACCCATATAATTGTCTTATTGAAAAAAAAGCAGAACCAGCAATAGGCGGTTTCTATGTTTTCTTGTCTTATCGGGTATCAAACCCAGTTGGAGGTTCCATTTAATTGTGCATAAAGTTTTTCACGAAATTTTAGTTCATTTTTAATGGATCACTCAATTGCTTTTTTATAAATACATGGTTTTTCGATCTTAACACCCATAGATTGTGACACCCATAACAGTACTACCCACTTCGAGAGGTTCACAAGAAATGGACCAGGGAGAGCAATTGGTGATGAAGGGGTTAAGCCCACCAACCCCAAACCCCCCAAAAACTGGAAACCCTCACCCGCGATCCAGATTAGAGTTTTTAACAGTTTCATTTTCCCAGACAATTTTTGAAATCTTTGCCAACGCCACGCCCTGTCTTAGCACACAAGAGGTGAAAAAGCAGGTGGTAATCATTTACCCATGAAGACCCAATGATCCAAATCGATCCTATATTGATAAAAGAGATCAACGGTTCTTCCACTTGTCTGCTAACCGAAACTACGTCATTGCTTTACGTCACATTACCCAAAAAGACTTCCAATGCAATTGAAAGATATTAATTTTATTAATCGAAATACATTAAAAATGTTATTTTTTCGTTGGGGCCATATCATTATCATAGGGTCTAGGGCTGTATGCGACCACGTCAACTTTGATCGTAGGTGTGACCTCTTCATAAGCTTGTCTAGTCGAGAGAAGTGTCTAATATTGTTGCAGTCATGAACTGCCTCAACCCCCTAGTAACAGTTCAAATCGCATTAAAGCATCGACAGCATTGCCGTTCTACAACAGCCAACAGTGCCCACCCAATCTGGTGAGTCTTACCCCTCTACACAGAAGGTGCAGTCACGTAGATCATTTGTCGAACGCCCCATCGATCCAGGTCACGAGCATGACATAATAGGCATTTGTAAAATAACCCAACAAAGTGTGTATACTAGCCCATAAACCAACCAAGGAATGAATAACGATAGCTTAGTCATCAATCATTTTCCAATATTTCTTAAATAGAGATTCATTTTCATTCATTAATTATTTTATCTTTTAACAATCTGTCATTCCCATTAAGAGTACAAACAAAAGAAAAATTAAGAAAATAGAGAAAAAAAAGTTGTAAAATAGAAACAAAAAAAATTTCTTGAGAATGAGGAGTGCGGAAAGGAGTAGATGGAATATATGTGAGAGTGAGACTACAGAAAGGTAGGGCACAGATTAGTAGAATAGCGCAAAAACAACAGTGCGATGTTGAAGAATACAAAGATAGGAGAAGAGTATAGAGACAGACAGATAAATGTGTACACAGAACAGAGGAGGAGATATACAGAAAACAGATGATAAGAGAGATAGGACCACAGAGGAAAAAAGTAAAAAACAGAGAGATTAGAGATAGCAAGACACAGTACAAACAGTGAACAAACAGACAACACAGATAGATATATGCGATGCGAGGATAAACAGGAAAAAACTATAGCAGAGGAAAGAGAGAGGGAAACACAGAGAGACATGAGAGACAGAAAGACAGCAGACAAGACAATGAGAGACTAACAGGGGATTGGTTTAAAAGAGACAGGAGGAAAAGCACAGATTAGCCAGGACAAAAAAGACACAGAGAGAAAGAAGGAAAAGCAGAAACACCAGAATGAAATACAAAGCAGACAGAAGGAGAGAGAGAATGAGACAGGACAAACTATGGATAGATAAGGAGGAGGGGAAGAAAGTAGTCAATAAAAGACAGCAGACATAGGACAAGAGGAAAGAAGATAGTGAGAGATTAACAAGATGATAATGTAAATAGACAGACAGAACCTCAGAATAGAAAGAAGGAGGGGGAGAAAACAGACAGAGACAGACAAGACAGACCAAGATGATAGGTCATTTATTTTTTTAGTCAACTCGCTTCAATGAATATATGGCATTTATTTATTGTACTATTCCATGGTGGAAAAACCAGAGAGCCTGACCCAGATAGTAGACAGGGTTCTGTTCGATGTTGGACAGACCTAATCGGATATATATATAATACTTTTGTAAAATCTTGGAAAAAAAAAAATAAATAAAAGATTGAACTAATACAGTGTTGCTTATAATAAATTGATAATAGTATGACAAAACAAATAGAAAATTCTCGTTGCAAGTCGTTGAATTGCAAGTGTGATATGTGGTAGTGGAGAGGGAGTAGCTAATAAGGAAACATCAAAATCAGAGTTCCAGATATTATCACATACTCCTTAATAGTAATTCGTATGTAACTCAGTTGCCGAACAGCCAATAGCATACAATGCAAAATCGCGTAAAACAGAAAAGATACAAGAGTATAAACATAGAAACCTCAGAGCCAGTAAATCTTCTCACGCTTCACACTATATCTTTAATAATCACTTATATCTATATCTACACACAACACAACACACACACAAACACACAACAAAACCACAGAACACCACACACAAACACACAATATGTGTGTATTTGGAGGCAGCAATTCTTTCATTTATACAACAGAATTTAAACAAAATGCACGGCTCCTATTTAACAATTTTTTATTAATCGCAATCTAAAAGATTGTTAAATAATTGAAAAGTTTGCTTTAATAAACTCGTTAACAGAATTAACATCGATGATATTTATAATATATGATATTGTATATTATATATATATATATTAAATAATTAGAGATGTGATTAAATTATTGATATAATATATAATATATTAATACTTATTAACCTAAAAATTATATAATATATATATATATAGATAAAGTTTGTTTCTTTATAGTATCATTGAAGCATTGTGTGTGTGTGTAATATAAAGATTTTGAAGCAATTTACAATGCAATATGTGTTGAATTTATTTAACTTTTTTTTTTTTCAAAACAAATATTTTCGGAAGTAAAATTCCATCATCAGAGCTATTGAAAGTTGAAAGTATTGAAAGTACTAGGTGATTTTTTTTTTATAGTACTTATCCCACGGCGATATTGTAATCTTCTGTTGTAAGAAGTTGATGAACACCGTATATTTGAATTTTTTTTTTTCCGTGATGTAAAATATTTAGTTTTGAAAAAAAAAAGAAAAGTTAAATAAATTCAACATATTGCATTGTAAATTGCCTTCAAATCTTTATATATATATATATATAAAGATATATATATACACACATGTAAGAATTCATTTTCATATTATGACCAAAGCCTGAGAAGATACCAGAAGATCTGAAACACGTGTCACATATGTAAGATAAAATAATAAATGTATCTATGTATAATTGACCTTGCATTAAAGAATATGAATTTCCCTTGCTAATCTCTTAATAATTAATTTATGTGACAAGGCTGTGGATAAAACATATATCTTATTATAATGGAGATTGTGTGTTTTTCTGTCTGTAACCGAAACTATATTCCTACTCAAGTCAAATTTCCCTTAGTTATTTACATCACATTCCCCATGATTTTATTTTTATCTAAATCTCAATTATTAATAAAATTGTCTTACATTATTAATACTGTTAACTATGTCTATGTACTGATAACATGCAATTATATTTATATATACAACAAAATAGCGGTTTACAGTGTGAACGGGAAGGCTAATTTGCATATTAGTTTTAAAAATCGAATTTGATAATAATGTGCTAGTATTATTGATTTCTAACTGTTTGGTTTTATTTAATGAATATAAGCAAAAATCTCTTCAATAAATCTAAATGAAATCCATTAACAAGATAAAATAACTGTAATTTTATTCTTTACTTCCTCTTATAACTATTACTTAAATTAGAAAAAATAACAATGAAAGACGAGAGTGATGGAAGAGTAAGTTTCAGTTGTTCCATTTTTTATTATACTCCCTCTGTTTCAAATCTTTTATTATACTCCCTCTGTTTCAAATCTTTTTATCTGTATTCTTATTTAGTTTCATTAGCCTTTCTAATTTAATACAATATTTTATTACATTAAAACTTAAATACTTCGCATATATATTTGCTAGTATGATATATGTATAAATATAAAAGAATAAAAAAAAAAAAAGGAAATCACAGTATTACCTACCTTTTACCTTAACCCCTAAAACCAAATCAGCAGAATCTATAATTATAGTTATTGATAAATATTAGTTTTATTCTAACCTTTTAAAATCCAACACACACACTGGATATACATTGATAATGCAAATTAAAATTTAAAAAATTTAAAAGTAAAATAAAATAAATAAAAATAAAATAAAATAAAATGAAATGAAATAAAATAAAATAAATAAGAAATAAAATAAAATAAAAATAATGAATAAAAAATAAAATAAAATAGATAAAAAATTAAATTAAATTAAATAAAATAAAATAAATAAAAATATAAATAAATAAAAATAAATGAATAAAAATAAAATAAAATAAAATAAAATAAAATAAATAAAAATTAAATAAAATAAAATAAAATGAATAAAAAATAAATAAAATAATAAAATAATAAAATAAAATAAATAAAATATAAATAAAATAAATTTAAAAAAAAATAAAATAAATAATAAATAAATGAAATAAGATCTATTAATAATGGAGATTCGCTTCGATTTTTGTCTTGTAACAAAAATTATGTCATAGCTTACGTCACATTACCCAAAATGCGTTATAACATACAATAAATACACTCAAAATTTGAATATGCAACATTAGACAGTCCATTGTTTTAAAAATAAGTTTTAATAGATACATCCCAGTATCATTATTTATATATAGTTTGTTTTATTTAATAGATATTCAAAGTTAATAGAACTTAATTTCGATTTCAAATTGTTTTATTTTTTTTACTCCTTTAATAAATTTGATGATTTCATGATTTATGGTTCAAACTCTCCGACATTTAATTTTTAACTTCCACTTCCTCAAGCAATATCTTTCAAAATGTATTTTTACATCGCCCTGAGGGTGTTTTTTTATTTTTAAAAATATAATATTAAAAACAAAACAAATAGAATCTACAGAATCTGTAATTACAATTTTTGATAAAATTAATTTCATTCTAAGCTTCTTGATCCAACACATACATACACACATATAAATGTAATATGAACAAGACACACACACACAACAGAACACACAAACAGACACACCAACACACACACACACAACACCACACACATGTTGTTGGGACTTAAGAAACACACACACACACACACAACAGGACAACAGGTGATTTTGATAGACAGTAAATTTACACACCTACACCATAATAATCAAACGATATCTGGAATGTTAATCTCAGACACATATTAATAAAAAAAAGATTTTTAAATAAAAAAAAGGGAATCAGATGGTCATATTAGTAAAGAAAAAAAATTGCTTAGAGAGTGAGCCAAATCTGGAATAATAATTTTTTTTTTAATAAAAAAATAAATGAACAGACACACAGACACAAGCACACGCACACACACTTACACACACACATGAACACACACATAAACAACCCTCTCCCCCTCACACACACACATAGAATTTGGAAGACATGAGACAGAACAAATGAACAGCCACTAGCAACAACTTCAGTTCTAGTAATCTTCTGTAGAAGGGATTTTTATCGTGAAATATTAAGAAGTAAGAATAAAATGACAGGTTAACAAACAATACCACAGTTACTTCTTTTTTCTTTACACTCGCATTGTGACAGCCTTCAAAACCAACCAACAAACCAATATATACACAATGCTTCAAGCAAATTACAAAACCCTTTTATATATATATATATATATATATATTATATATATATATTCAAATTTTCTTTATATTGTCGGATTTATTTTCCATATTTACTCCCAATATATAATATATATATATATATATATATATATATTATATATATACACACACAAAATACACGCGTGCAATCGGCTGCAATTAATCAATATCTTGATTAATTCAGTGGATTTAACCCTGAAGATCCTTTTGTGAAACTTGAGTAGGCTATTCTGTGATACATTATAATAATAAATACACACACACACACACGCACACACACACACACACAACACACACCATATAATATATATATATAATTATATATTATATAAAATAAAAATGGAAGTGAATCCGACGGTTATGAATATAGTGAAATTTGAAAAGACACAGGTTCAATAAAATGAGTGATTTTTATTCAGCCAACACTGCAGTGTTTCAATCTGTTTTGTATATATATATATTATAATATAGTGGGAGGGTTATGGGTCTACCATGGTTTCAATCTGTATAATCTCAACAGGACCCTACCATATACTTGACTAAGTCATAAATTAATTAAGCTGAGATAATTGTCTTTTCTGATAATAACGATTGTACGCTCATATTTTTTTCACATATGGTTTATTCCATTTGTTTATTAATTCTTAGTTCACATCTTTAACTTAATTCTATATAAAAATAGCTAGTATAAACAGTTAAATTTTATTCTATTCTCTCCTTTGAAAAATATAACTATTCCAAATAATCTAATGTGTTTAGTAAAGATTTATAGTGTTAAGATTGCTGGATAACAATTTTAGTAAGCCAGGTTCAACTATGTTCTAACAATACGGGTTGATTTCAGAGGTCGAGTATCATTCAAGTATATGATAGGGTCCTGATGCGATCATATATATATCAAAACAGTGGTAGACCTGTAAATCTTTTCCACTATTACTATATATATATATATATATATATATATATATAGCGGTATATATATAGCTGTTGGCATTTCACATAGCACTAATACCCTTGGGAAAGGTATGAATCCATATATTCTCCCTCCAGCTATGGGTTAAATAGTAGGGCAGACTGGGCCCTTCAGCCTTGGGTAGGTAACCAGTCTAGGAGAGGGATAACTCTGAATTCAAAATTCCTGAGGTCGGTCGTTGATTGGGTTTGTGGCAACCCTTGATGCACCAATTCTTTCCTATCGACTGTGCCAAAAAGTATGGATGGTCCAACACAAGCCTTCACCACTATAAACAAATCACTGTGTGGGTGTTCATTGTGTGTGAACCCTCATGCGTCGAAGATCGACGAGAGAGTCCATAATATATATATATAGTTGTCTATTAATGCTTTATATTTTACGAGATATATTGAGCCCTTTTGGATTAACTACTTATGCTACAGCATTGAAAACGTGGTAGTAACTTTTTGATGAATATATATATATGTATATATATATAATCAATGGTAATATTATGGTTTTACACTCATAACTTGAAGTTTCATGGTAATCCAATCATCAGATGAGTTCAATGGTTGAGATCTTAAAAAACAGTCGTGAAATGGTTGAGATTTTTAAAAATATATGTATATATATATATATATATATATATATATATATATACTGTAGTGTGAGATGGTCACTATTTCAGCTTTTGCTGGAATGGTGTACCAAAGGCAGTATTAATTGGTAGAGTGCTCAATATAAAATAGAGCTGTTATATAATATAATAAGATAAATATATAAAGGTTTTACATATCTATTTATTAGGTGACAAAGGAACATTCACAACCATATTGGTTTCATGCGATGCATTCATCAGGTGAAGATGTTTCAAATGTAAGGAAAATCGAAATAACTTCAAAAAATTCAATAGACACGGGATGCGTATGATTGGATAAAATGATGTGCGTATGTATGTGAAGGTAAATTGAATGTATGAGAGTGTTTATGGGCAGCATAAAGGTTGCGTACGCGTGGTAACAGGTCACACACATAATACGTTGATCTGTGAGTGTGTGGTATTTTAACAGTGCTTACGTGCGAGCGTTTATGTTTGTGCATGTATGTGTGTGTGTGTATGTTTTTTTTCCTATAGGATGTGTAGGTTGTATATATTGTATATGGTCGGGTCGTGTTAGTTGAGGAGTGAGGTTGAATAATATTAACTTTAAGGTTGCAAATGTTGTATATTATGGGTGGGTGGGGGTTATGGAACGGCGGTGTTGTCTATTACGAGGTGTAGCGTTGTCAACCGGACGTGGTTGCACGTGGTTACACATACATACGACATAGACACGCATACAAAACAATATTCATACATACCGATATGCACACACATGTCACTATATGTGCTGCGTAAGCCTTACATATACATACTGAAGCGTATATGCATACTACTATGGGCCCCACGTGCACATATATACACACATACACACACATGTACACACAGACACACACGTATATACGTACACATACAAATGCGTGCACATACACGCACACACACACGTACAAACACACATACATATACATGCATACATATATACACATGCACATACACGTACAGACATACATACACATATGCGTGCAAAGACACATACATGCATGCACATACATGAAGGAATTCAAGGAACAAAAAATAAAGAGACAAAGGCAGAAGGTGGTTTTATGACTTAGGCTTTATTCACCAGTCATAGTTGTCAAATGACAAGGGAATATCTCCCTGGTCAGTAGGAGCGACCAGACCCAGTTAAGGCCTAAACTAGAATGGCCAAGACATTTTCTTGGGGGTCAGAAGTGGATCCTTTTTCTTGCACATGCACGGCAGGTTCTTCAGGTGAAGGCTCATGGAAGTTTTTTTTTTCATTTATTTATTTTTGTTTTTTTTTAAATTTTATTTTAACCCCCCACAGACAGACTAATACCCTTACAAAAGGCATGAACCTCCTTATACACACAGTTATGGGTTTAATATTACCACTACTGTTCTTCTACAAGGATGGCTTTGGCATTAAATAACCCATGAAGTTTGATATGCCATTAAAAAAACAACCAAAACCAACCAAACTTTCTTTAGTATTGTGGTATAATATTTTTTAAAAATGCAAAGCAAAACTTACTTGCATTAATGTGTTCATGATAACTGTTGGACATATTTTGGTATATATATATATATATATATATATACCAACACCTCCGCATGAGCAGGATGTGACACAAGGCCAATTTCTTAAACAGAATTTAACAGGTTTGAATTCAGAGTTTTCCTTCTCCTAGGAGGTTGCCTAATAAAGGCTGAAGAGCTCATTGTTCCCTACTATTTACCCATAGCTGGAGGGAGTATAGTTGGATCCATACCTTTCCCAAGGGTATTAGTGCTATGTGAATTGTCCAGGATTTGAACTTGGGCCGACAAGTCCATTTCCTACGACTCTACCCATTATCGACACGCCTCCATTATTTTGGTATAAGACACAAACTGAATAGCCACTTTTATATATAGACTTTAACAGCAAGAGCAGTGGTAACAAATTCTGGTAGAAGTTTCCAATAGGGTAAAATTCCATGTCAAATCATCCAGGCCATGTCACCAACCCCCTTCAATTTTTCTGAAATTTTGTCCAAGTGTGGATTATGATAAAGTTAGAAAATCCCCAAAATTTGAGCTTCCAATTTCAAAAATTGGCACAGTTATGTCAATTTCTGACTTTCCAAATTTAAGGGAGGGGGGTCATGAAAAATGGCGCCTTTTTGTAACCTATTTTTGTCTGTAAAATGAGTTCTAGAGCTTCCCTACTACTAAAAATTGGTTTATAAAAGCATTTTTAGCCCAAAAAATTTTAACTGATGTTGCAGCTTTGGTTCTGAACAAAAATCAAACAATTTTTTTGCTATAAATAATGTTCAATATATGTGCAATGATAATAGAAAAAAAAATTTGTCATAGATGCAGTACCACATTGGGATATTGATCTTGCTGTGAAAAAATCAGAAATCATCAATAACTTAAAATTGGTTGACTCAATTTATTCATCCTTACACTCCTCCCCTCCTACTTTGGTACAGTTGGGGGAGGTACTGACAAAGGGTTGGAACTGCTGGAACCAGGCCTACACTGCTTTTCTTATTACCTTGTCCTATTCAATGGAAATAACACAATTACACAGATGACTAAGTACCACACTTTTAATCCTATTCTCGATAACGTGTCCAAGTGTTTAACTTGATTCCCAGAAAATCTATCGTTGCAGATTGGGCTGTCTACAACTACTGTTTTCAAGGCTACAAAGAATTTAAAATAGTTTAAATACAAGTTATTAAAAAGATGGTTGTGCCCTTTTTTTTAAATACCCTGTATACAAGATCTTCTTCAAACATGTTTACAAGTTACCCACCAAACTTGCCCGCCAAATTTGTCTACCAAATTTACCCACCAAATTTGTATACCAAATTTGTCTACCAAATTTACCCACCAAATTTGCCCACCAAATTTGTCTACCAAATTTACCCACCAAATTTTCCCACCAAATTTGTCTACCAAATTTGTCTACCAAATTTACCCACCAAATTTGCCCACCAAATTTGTCTACCAAATTTACCACCAAATTTGCCCACCAAATTTGTCTACCAAATTTACCCACCAAATTTGTCTACCAAATTTACCCACCAAATTTGTCTACCAAATTTACCCACCAAATTTGTCTACCAAATTTACTCAACAAATTTGCCCACCAAATTTGTCTACCAAATTTGTCTACCAAATTTACCCACCAAATTTACCCACCAAATTTACCCACCAAATTTGTCTACCAAATTTGTCTACCAAATTTACCCCCACGGCTTAAATCATTTCATTCAATAGGTTTCCTACTGCAAAAGGATCAAGTACCAGTCTCAGGATTAGTTCACAGACAAGACAAAAGATGGCAGAGTTGTTCATATAGGGATTTTTCAGTGTAAACAAGTGACACATGCTAGAGTCACTGCCAGTGGTTTACAGAAGGATCACGGTGGTAATTTATTTATGATAAGGATAATGAAATTAATTGTGTACCACAACTCATCAAAGTCTCATGTCTAGTACATAGAATAATGTATTAGTGTGAGGAACATGAATAGCATACAGTAATAATATACATGTATGTGAGTATGTGCGTACATATGTGTGTGGAGAGGGGCATCAGGTATAGTGTTGGTGGACTACAGGAAGCATGGAGGCTTTGAAAGATGCAGCGTTTCGGCAGCCCACAATGGATGCAGTTAGCTTATTCTATGTCTCGGAAACTCTGAGCGTGAAGAAATGTTTCCAAAAGTCATGTGAGCTATGTTGTTTTCTGACTTTGTAAGCATGCCCACGTGTGTTAGAAACATGGAAATCAAAAAGGTGCTCAAGGTTGCTGTTGTTAAGATGATTAATGACCTTGTGAGCGTTTACCATGTCAGTTGCCAGACACAGAAGTTTCAATGAATCCATTCCCAGGGAAGCAAGATGTTCAGAATATGGCAGATGCCTGATGGAGGGTATTCGTTTGGTTGCACATCTCTGTACAGTTTCTAGGAGGTTAATGTTCTGAGTGAGATAGGGGTTCCAGACTGGTGATGCAAATTCCATAGTGTGGCCACACCATAGCTTTATACAGCTTTAAATAGATAGCCGGTGACAAAGGACACCCTCGGCCTTCTTGACAATTTTAGAGATGTGTTTCGTCCAATGTAAATCACTGCTGACAGTAATACCCAGATCACGTTCACAAGAAGATTCCTTGATATTAGTGTTGTGGAGGGAGTATATGTATGATGGGTTTTTCCTCCCAAAATGGGCATAACTTGCAAATTGGTCAGAAAATTAAAACGGAAAGTTTTTTAGTGGTCCCCCATGACAGTTTAACAACAGTCTATGAATGAACTTTATGCGAATTGGGTTACAGTTTAGGTGTTTGGGGATTAAGGTTGTTTTTTATTACATATTGCTTAAAAAGAAAAAAAATTACTACACATTTAATGTTGAAAAATAGTTTTTTTTAAACCAAGTTTAATTGAAATTATACATTGCAATACTAACACAAACAACTGAGACTAACATGTCTACTGTTGGATTCAATAATTGATTTCAATGGTTAACTGTTTCATAGTCGGATTATCGGCGACTAAACCGGTACCCCTACCAAATGTTTTTGGTGAGGAGGGTGGCTAGACACCCAGCGGGAGGAAAAACAAAACCTGTCAAAGGGCGGAGGAAGCTTTTTTGCTCAACGGCCATCTAGCATGTAGATGTGAACCACTGGGAAAGATGCAACCTTAGTCTTCGTTAAGGCAAGCATCTAGGAGACGGAATACTCTGATGTAAAACCTGAGATCTGTTGTTCACGCTATCTGTGGCAAACTTTTGCACCGATTGTGTGTTATCAGCAGTTCCAAGAAGTGTGGATGGTGCTACACAAGCCTTCACTACTATAATCAATCCATGTGTGGGTTTCTGGCAACTTAACTTAACAACTTTTGTGTTTCATCAAGTCCTGCACACAAAGAAGTCCATTGGTGACAGTGAGGAAGCGACGGGGACAGGCAAAGGATATTGCTGGCAGTCTCTAGCTGGACAACTGCACAATGGCAGACCGATAGGTGATGGCTGTTCTGGCACAAAATCCGTGAGCAATTGTGCTGTTCATGTCCTCAATCGGTGACAAAGCAGGCTTATTCAGGATCAGCACTGCTTTTCCCTAGTCTGGGAAGGGGGCAAGAAAAGGAGCCCTAAACATTGCACCCTCACTTTAACGTTGGCAGCGAACTGTAGTTGTCTGGGTATTCAATAATGCAGTCAAAACAATGCGAAATACAATGAATTTTACTTTGGATCTTAGAATGTACACACACTTCAAGATAATGACACTGCACCAGAGTGAAAAACAGCTCTTATCTCACTTGAACTGAAAAAGTACAAAATTGGAATAGCAGCACTCAGTGAAACTCAACTTGCAGGTATATCACAAATGAGTGAAGTGAAAGGTGGATATGAGTTTTTCTGGAGTGGTAAAAGTGAAACGGAACGACGTAGATCAGGCATTGGCTTTGCCATAAGATCTGATTTAGCACGCACTCTACCATCCTAAGGGCGTATCTTCCTAAGGGCGTTTCTGATTGCACCATGACATTAACTCTGGAACTTGAGCATGACACTCATGCCGTTTCTGTGAGTTGTTATGCACCAACTATGGACACACCAACTATGGACAGCCCTGAGCAAGACAAAGATGACTTCTACATCCAACTTCGAAATGTTATATCTGGGATCCAGTACAAGGATAAAGTCATCCTTATGGGTGACTTCAATGCTCGGGTTGGAGGTGATTATCAGACGTGGGAAGGAGTTTTAGGTCGTCAAGGTGTTGGGCATATGAATTCGAACGGACTTCGTCTTCTCTCTTTTTGCAAAGAATTCAATATGTGCATCACAAACACTTACTTTCAACAGAAGACTTGTCGTAAGACTACATGGATGCACCCACGATCAAAAGACTGGCATCTGATTGACTATGTGATTACAAAGAAGCGGGATATAAACAACTTCAAATTGACACGATCTTTTCATGCCACCTGCTATCTTTCTGACCATGTTCTCCTCCGCAGTAAAGCAACACTCCATCTGTCTCATAGGAGAGTGAAGAAATCCTCTGTGCCAAAGCTTATAAACACTCTTCCTATTAAATCTGTTGATCAGCAAACTGTGCCTGCAGATAATCTTGACATAGCACTGTACTCTGTGGAGATCAATAATGACATTGAGTTGTCCTGGAAGGCTTTGTGTGAAGCTACTCACTCGGCATCTCTTGAGGTGCTTGGAATGCCTCTCCGCAAGCACCAAGATTGGTTTGACGACAACGACACAGCAGTACAGAAGCTAATCCAGAAAATGCATGGCGCACATAAGGCTTGGATTGAGGATAAAAACTCATCGAGCAAAAAGAAGGCATACACAACATGTAAAAGCCAGGTTCAAAAAGCTCTGCGAAAAATGAAAGAGACATGGTGGTGTGCACAGGCTACCTGTCTCCAGGAGGCATTTGATACGAAGGACTCTAAAGCCTTCTATGACGGCATAAGGAAAGTGTTCGGTCCGCAGGAAAATGGTGTCTCCCCGATTTCTTCGGCAAGTGGGGACCTTTTGACGAATAAGGCTGATATCTTGAATAGATGGAGGGAGCACTTTGATACAGTCCTCAATAATACCTCATCCACTGATCATGGTGTTCTTGATTCAATTTCCCAATGTCCAGAAATTCCAGAGCTATCATTTGAACCATTTGAACCAACTATGCTAGAAGTTCTGAAGGCTATCAAGCAAATCGCGTCTGGGAAAGTTCCGGGTAAAGATATAACCCCCCCCCCCGAAATCTTTAAGTATGGTGGAAGAACGCTTGTGAAGAAACTTTTGGGCTTGTTTGTTGAGATCTGGAGGCAAGGAAAGGTCCCACAGGACTTTAAAGATGCGTCCATCCAATATTTGTACAAGAACAAAGGAAGCAGGAAGGTATGTGATAACCACCGTGGAATTTCTCTTCTTTCAATAGCTGGTAAGATCTTGGCCAGATTGATTTTAAACTGGATCATTAGGCATGTGGTTGATGATGTTTACCCCGAATCATAGTGTGGCTTTCGTGCAGGTCGCGGCACCATTGACATGATCTTCTCCCTACGGCAGGTTGCTGAAAAGGTCCGTGAGAAGAATCAGGAACTGTATGTTGTGTTCGTGGACCTCACCAAGGCGTTTGACACTGTGGACCGGGCTGCTTTGTGGAAAGTTTTAGGAAGGCTCGGAATATCTGAGAACATGTTGCAGGTCATTGTATCTTTTCATGGCGGAATGTTGTCTCTAATGGCCAAACCTCAGACTCCTTTTGTGTCACTAATGGCACGAAGAAAGGTTGTGTTATGGCCCCTGTCCTTTTTGCTCTCTTCTTTTATGTGATGCTGAAACATGCTTTTGGAGAAATAGAGGATGGAGTCAAGTTTCAATTCAGGACAAGTGGCGGTCTTTTCAACCATCTGAGGTTCAAAGCCAAAACTCGCACTCGAACCAGCATAATCCGGGATTTACTGTTTGCTGACGATGCTGCACTTATAGCAACTTCTTTTGAAGAGGCTCAATGCCTGATGGACTGATTCTCGGCTGCTTGCAAGGCATTCGGTCTGACCATTAGCATCAAGAAAACTGAGATTATTCATCAGCCATCTCCCACACCTAAGCAAGTACAAGGCATCAAGCAGAAGCCATCCGTCCACACATTCCCGGATACACCTATACAAGTTGGTGGAAATGATCTGAAATATGTAAAGAGTTTTAATTATCTTGGCAGCAAAATTAATTCAAGTGGAACCCTGGATGATGAGATTGTCAATAGAATTGTCAAAGCTTCTAGTGCCTTCGGGAAGCTTCGCCACCGACTCTGGAATGAGCGGGGCATCAGGCTTACAACCAAGATACAGGTATACAGAGCTGTTGTTCTTACCACTCTTTTGTACGGCTCGGAGTCATGGACACTGTATCGAAAACAGATTCGGCAGTTAGACGTTTTCCACAAAGGTTGCCTACAAGCAATCTGTGGACTCACCCTCGAAGACAGAATGTCTAATGCTGACCTTTTCACCATATGTAACATTGACGGAATGGAGAGCTTCCTCATAAAATCACAATTGCGCTGGGCTGGTCATGTTTTGTGAATGCATGATGACAGAATACCAAAGATTCTGTTGTATAGTCAGTTTGACGGTGGTAAAAGAAATGTGGGTCGACCATTGCTCAGATTTAAGGACAAGCTGAAAAGTAACCTCTCAGCTGCAAATATAGATTACACTACTTTTAAGAGCACAGCACTCAATCGTAGAATGTGGAGGACTCTGTGTTACAATGGTATTAAGGATTTTGCAGCATCGGAGGTCACCAAGCTGCGTCAAGCTAGAGAAAGGACTAGAGTATTGGCTAGTGTCCCAGCATTACATTCAAATAGTGCACACACTTGTTCCATCTGTGGACTTCTTTGCAAGTCATTGGCAGGGCTGAAATGTCACCTGCGATTAACACACAAGGTTAAATGAAAGAGGTTGTCTGAACCTCATACGTTGAAATCGACGGGAGAGTCCATCAATTTGGGTTTTTTTGTTGCTTTTTTTTTAAGCAATATGTAATTAAAAACAATCCTTAATCCCCAAACCCCTAAACCGTAACCCAATTTGCAAAAAGTTCATTCATAGACTGTAGTTAAACTGTCATGAGGGATCACCAAAAAATTTTCCGTTTTAATTTTACTACCAATTTGCAAGTTTTCCCCGAAATGCATGGTGGTACATTTGTCCAGTGCTAGCTTGAGTTGCCAGTCAGTAATCCATTGCTGCACTAAATAATTTCACCATGAAAACAGCAATATGGTTAGGGTCGGTTTAGCTCAGTCGGTAGAGCGTGCACCTAAGAACCACAAGGTTCCTGGTTCGATACTGGCCCTCACCAATTCAGCATATGAGTAGCACAGGGCTTTGTGCAGTAAAGTGAGGAGATGATGGTAGGTGTGGCACTCCACCTCAGATGCCAAGATAATCTCCTTGGTCTAGCGCTAGTGAAAAGGGGATAGACTCCCTTGCTGCTTGGCTGATACTGACATTAGGCCACCCTGATAACTTTTTATATATATATATATATATATATATATATATATATATATATGGAGAAAAGTAGAAAAACATGGGAATGTTATGGAAACTGGATGTTTATTGTCGACAATGCAACGTTTCGGCCATTTAGACCATCATCAGGACCAAAAGCTCAGTTCTAGCTTCAATGAAGGACATTTTGGTCCTGATGATGGTCTAAATGGCCGAAACGTTGCATCGTTGCCAATAAACATCCAGTTTCCATAACATCCTGTGTTTGTCTACTTTTCTCCACATATTGTCGGATTAACCTCCTCACATTTCTCACATATATATATATACATATATATATATACATATATATATATATACATATATATATACATATATACATATATATATATATACATATATATATATATACATATATACATATATATATATACATATATATATATACATATATATACATATATATATACAATATATACAATATATATATATATATATATATATATATTGCATTTCTTCGAGTGGCGTCACGCGTCATGACACCTTCGCATGAGTAGATCGCGACTTGCCTTTCAAAATTAAAACGCTGATCAAATACAGTTACATAACTAAAAAGATTTTCATCTCCTGTCACATATAAAAACATTCATCCTTTTCTTCACCCCAAGAGACATCCTGATGAAGGATCAATGTAACCGAAATGTTTTAAACATCGATTATTAAATTCATCCCAATTTCGGAATATATATATATATATATATATATATATATACATCTTATTATAATGGAGATTGTGTGTTTTTCTGTCTGTAACCGAAACTATATTACTAATCAAGTCACAATTCTCTTACTTATTGACATCACATTCTCCATGATTTTATTTTTATCTAAACCTCAATTATTAATAAAATTGTCTTACATTATTAATACTGTTAACTATGTCTACATACTAACAACATACAATTATGTTTATATATACAACAAAATAGCGATTTACAGTGTGAACGGGAAGGCTAATTTGCATATTAATATTAAAAAATCGAATTTAATAAATATGTGCTTAGTATTATTGATTTCTAACTGTTTGGTTTTATTTTAATGAATATAAGCAAAAATCTCTTCAATGAATCTTAAATGAAATCCATTAACAAGATAAAATAACTGTCATTTTATTCTTTACTGCCTCTTATAACTAAATACTTAAATTAGAAAAAATAACAATGAAAGACGAGAGTGATGGAAGAGTAAGTTTCAGTTGTTCTATTTTTCTATTATACCTCCCTCTGTTTCAAATCATTTTATCTGCATTCTTATTTAGTTTTATTAGCCTTTCTAATTTAATACAATACTTTATTACATTAAAACTTAGATACTTGCACCCGGAGGGTGCATATATTTGCTAGTATATATATATATATATATATATATATATATATATATTGTAATACACATGAAACTTGATTAATGGTAATATAGTCCCATAATCTTATATTTTATATATATATATATATATATATATATACTGTAACAATTTTAGATATGTGAAATATATATATATATATATACTGTGACAATTTTCATCGGTAAGTCACTTTTTTCCACAAATACCATATATATATATATATATATATATATATATATATATATATATATTATAAAGGTACCCGGTAAAACCTTTAAAACAAAAGCACAAAGCAGATTTCTAATGATGTTTATATTTTGATCCTTTGAAAAAAATGCAACTTCCACTCTTTTTGAATTTTTGAATTTTAAATCAGCGTTCTTCGACTGCGGGTCTATAATCAACCATTTATCGCGAAAAAACACACACGTAAAATTGACTGCAATTAACAATATCTTGATTAATCCAGTAGATTTAACCGTGAAGATCCTTATGGTGAAACTCGAGTAGGTTATTACCGTGTACTTTTATGTTAATAAATTTGCTCTACTAACGTATTGAGCACTTTATATTTGTTATATCGCTGCCTTATCATTGTGAAACTTGAATCAACTAACCACTATGACCATTTTCACTGGTAAGTCACTTTTTTCCACAAATACCATATATATATATATATATATATATATATGGTATTTGTGGAAAAAAGTGACTTACCGGTGAAAATTGTCACAGTATATATATATATATATATATTTCACATATCTAAAATTGTTACAGTATATATATATATATATATATATATATATATATATTTCACATATCTAAAATTGTCACAGTATATATATATATATATATATATATATATATATATATATATATATATATATAACCTTTATTCATTTTTCAAATTAGAAAAAAAATCACTTCAGTTTTACCGGGTTTTTTTAAAAATTAGTGACGTCATATTCGTTTTGGGACTATTTCTTTTTAAAAGTACCCATTTATTGTTTCTTGAGTTGTTTTGGATTTTAATGTGAAAAAAAAAGTAACACTTTTATTATATCAGTAATAGTTTAGTACACTCGCTCCACCTGAGTAAAAACTTCTTGCTAACGAAAAGGGAATAGACTCCCTCGCTGTTCGGTTCTTACCGACAATTGGACAGTCCGCCGACACTACATGAATTCTTACTTTTTTACTTTTTTTTTACTTTTCTCTTTTTTTCTTTCTTTTTACCTTTCTCTCTCTCTCTCTCTTTTTTTCTTTTTCTTTTCTCTTTCTATAATTAAATTCATTTTCGTGTTTATAGTACTTTTCTGATTTATTATGAAATTTCTAGAATTTGAAAACTTTGCATAGGTATAACTTCTTTTGGGGCGGAAGGGGAGTGTCTAGATAAGTCTGGACTATGTTTTACATTTTGTTCAGCCACTTCCATGTTAAGATTTTGTTTTCAGAAACACGGAGACACAGTGAACTAAACAGATGGTAGGTAACATTCTTTTTTAGACAACAATAGTGTGGACAGTTGTTAAGTAGACAATGAAATAGAACTAAAAGATATCTGATAAGAAAGGGGAAGGCTTGGAAGATACCCTTCTGAATAAGTCACTCAGTGTCAATATATATATATATATATATATATATATATATATATATATATATATATAATATATTTGTATTACTAAAGTTCAATTTAAATTGATTTTTAATAATAGAATAATAATAGTTTCAACGAATAAGTACAAATAAAATGTATGAAGACTACTTTCATATGAACGTCTGGCATGCATATATTGTGCACTTATTTACCATACATATTTTTTTTACAATTAAAAAAAAAAAAATGCGCGCTTACAGACAAGAACACGTGCTTAGTCGTAAATTACGTAGTGTGAAGGGGAAAAAAAGTTTATAATATCAACGTTTTTCTTTTATATCATTAAATAATTGGCATGACTGGAATAATTAATTTACTCGTATGTACATACAATACACATGTTAATTACTACTCTTCTTTTTTTTTTTAAATCAATTAATAAGGGTTAGTGCTACGTCTTTATTGTTACTCATTATCACTTACACTTTTGTTTGACTACACTACGGCATGTTTGCTCACCCACGTTTTTTTTTTTTTTTTTTTTTTTTTTTTAATCTTTAAAACACGTACATTTAAATGTAATTTGAAGTTGAGATAAAGTAGTAGACGTAGGTAGGTTTTTTTTTCTTTTTCTTTTTTTACGGAACATTAGAAAAAGAAAAAAGTGAATTTAAATTGTGTCTAACTTGTAGAAAAGTCATTAACATATTGAAATATTCCTATCTTACTTTCTTTTTTTTTTCTCCTTCCTTCGGACAAGTTGAATATCATCTTTTTGAGGAAGGCCGTAGAATCTATCTGCCGAAACGCTGTTAACAATATCAGAGACAAAAGAAAATAATGAATTGTCCAAAGAAAAACATTTTTTTTTTTTTAAACTGGAGATCACTTTCTAGTTCATTAAACGTACCGGTATTTTTTTTCTTTTAATTGTAAAATATATACATATATATTAAAACTGTAAATGTATTTATTATTTTACTTTTAAATTTACAAGTTACGACGTATTTCGTATCTAAAGAAAAACTTTTTTTATTGAATAGTCTTTATTGAAAATTCTGTTTAGTGTAAAAAAAAAAAAAAAAAAAAAAAAAAAAAAAGCATTATAATTCACTTTTAAAATTGGTCTTTTTGGTAATAAAAGAAAGGTTAAAATAATTTAGTTACGGAAGAAAGATATTTTTAAATTACTTTGTATATAACAATGTGGTTTAATAATTGAATGAATTTAATAAAATCCAGATCCCCCCCCCCCTGCAAGTGTTTGGTTTAACAATGATTCAGTTGATACTAGTACTACCCTGACTAAGTTGTTATGTTCAGTTTAGTTACTGCGAATAAATTTATTACAACCAACATATGTTCATTTTTTTTTTTCTTTCTTTTTTTAAGTGTTCAAAAATTAAGTATTTTTGAGGGGTAGGGGATGGCTCTAATTTTTTTTTTAGTTATAAATCATTTTATATAAAATAGGAGCTAAGGCGCGATCCGAGGAGTACATAAAGTAAAAAGAGCCAACTGTTAGTGCAAAGGGAATCCCAATATTGACACATTGTGCGTTACTCATGTCTCAACCCCACCTCTTCTTTTTTTTTTTTTTTTTCCTTATATATTCATTTTTTATCTGAATAGCACACACACACTGCGACATTTCAGTAGCAAACCTGAAATAATTTAAACGTTGAATAATTTAATACAAGTTTTTTTGTGTAAAAATAGTTAATAATTTTTATTCTGTTAAATTTTTTTTAAGTGTTTTTATTTTTTAGTCACATTTCTTTTTGTTAGTGTTTTTATTTATTTTTTTATTTATTTATTTATTTTTTTTTTTCGAAAATTTCAGGTTCGAGCTATAAAAAGAGAGCGAGAATAAATAAAAAAAGAAAAAGAAAAAAAGAAAATGTTAAAAATAAACTAGCTGTAGCTTGCATTTTTACTAGTTAAAAATACAGGTTAAGAAAGTGGTTAAGATTGTTGGTTTAAAAAGAAAATCCTGGCTATCTAGATTCCAGGAATTGTTTTTCTTCAGTCTTGAAGGAACAATGCGCGTCTTACATGAAAAACGACCTACGCTTCTCCCTCTCTTTCCTCCTCTCTCTCTCTCTCTCTCTCTCTGAGGACGTGTGTGCCCCTAGATTCTCCACCACCTACAACCCAGCAGCAAGTAGGTCTCTACCCTACCCGAATATAGTTCATACTGACATTACGAACATATCTATATCCATCTAATCTAGCATCTTTTCTTTTTTTTTTTTTTTTTCACCTATTTTTCTCTCCTTCTAATTTATGAATTTTAAAATTTTTATTATAGTATTATTTCTTCCGAGTGATATGATGATTTATATTTAATTTTTCGCAGTAGTTTCGTAGACTCCCCCTGAAAAAAAGTATTGAAAAAAAAAAAAAAGGTACATTTTACTACCTGCTAGTACTTGCATCATCACACTCAAATTTAATCGCTAGGATTATAGATTAAACCACATATAATTCGTTTTACTTATATTGATTATAAGAAAACACCTTAGAATTACTAAATCGTTATTAATTATAAAATTTGAATTAAATATGAACCCGATTCGTACGTGAGTGTAAAAAAAAAAAAAATCGTGAATGTTGGAAATAAATACGTAAAAACGTAATATGTTCGCATGAAAGAGGAGTGAAATTTTCGAATCCGCTTTTTATTTTTTATTACAAAAATATGTACATTGAAAATTCATTTTATATTTTATCGTCTGGTTTTCGTCATAAAATTTATCAAATTTTTCCGTCTAATTTGAATTTGTATTGTCCTCTGTAACACGTGACAACTGCTAGTAAGTGTGAGCATGCTTCCCTCCTTGATCTCATACCATACTAATTTAATTTAATACTTGTTACTTTTTTTTGCACAATTTAACAAAAACAAACGTATAAGATTTTTTTTAATTAGCAGATAATGCAAAATATCTTGTGAATTGATTTTTGAAATTTAATTTTAGGGCTGGTGTACAACAGTTTCACCGGCTACTATATTGAACATAAGCTTTAAATGAAGCCTCTGGAACGAAACACTTGAAAATCTTCATGGAATGTTATTTGTCATAACACATTGTCTTTGGCAAATTACTTTCCCCTTCCCCTGAAAATACATTATTTTACTCAAAAATGTTCATACTGCTGTTAGTAGAGTGATAATTTCAAAAATCTTTACAAACTCGCACTTTATAACTAAAATTCCAATCAAATAAGCCCGGAAGTAGAACAGATATACTTTTTTAATTGTCTCTAGGAGTAAGATTCTTTGACTAGTTGATTGGCCATCAAATTAGATTCTAATATCTATTAATTGGTAAATGCTATACTAAAATTTGAGCATCTAGCTAAGGTTACTAGTTTGAAAGAACAATCAAGTGCAACATGGTCTCTGATTATTATACAATGAAATAAGCATATTTTAATGATTGCAGAATTTGTCAAAGAGCCTGGACAACCACGCGAGGCGTCCAATCAGTTTTGTGCAGAATCTGATTGGCTCTCCATATTTAAAAAAAAAAAGTTCCACTGTTTATTTTGACATTGGCCCTCAGCGTTAATTCATTTTGACATGGGCTCCATCTGTGACAGAAAAGAACTATTGCAGCATCATTTGGAGCCAAGATTACGTCCAATTTTCGATGTCACTCCCTGGTAGTCTCTTCGTTGTCTTATGATTTCTAATAAGTAGCATAGTTTTGGCATATAGCTGGCAGTAAAGAAAATCAACTGAAATACTACAAACTAGTCGTATACATTATAATCATTATTCAAATCTAGGCATTTCTGCTTTTTAACCTTGAGGTTGCTACTTGTTTTCTAACAATTGCAAACTCATATGTTTATCTTGTTTTTAAGATTAGATTGTCGCGCTGGTTCTTTTTCTTATCAAAGTATAAAAATCCTGCCTATATTAATACAGACCAAGAGCAAGGCAATTATGAAATATTGAATAAAAAAGCTTACTTAAATTCATCAGATTCCTTGTTTGTAATTTTTGTTTCGAAGAAGCCTAAGTAAAAAGCTAATGTTCAATCTAATAGCCAGTAAAATGTTAAAGGTAAGAATGTCGTATGTTAGCGTGACTTCATGCAAATTTAGCAGAAACTTGTAAAATTAAGTCATACAAATGAAATATACTTAATGTTAATTTATATTGGATGTTATAATTAAATTTCTTGCATAATACAATATTTATTAATTTTACAATGATAAATCCCATTCAGTCTGTGTGCTTTCGAACAAGGGAGGTAATCCCTGATTAATCCGGAAGTAATTCTCCGGGACGGAAATTGTCGAACTATTCTCTTCGCAATCAGAATCGGTAGCCATATTGACCATAAGCCGAAAAAAATCTCTGTCCATCCAAGCCTTTTCCCCGTCTAGAGTAAAATAACCATTGTAAGTATGTAATTATTGTTTCTATAATTTATTGATGCACTGTTTTTGTATTTAATCTGATAAGTTTGAATCCTTGCTTTTCGGTAGTGAAGTAAGGGTGATGTGTAGTCTCGTTTCTTGTATTTACTATTACGTCAAGGTCTGGGCCGATAAACTGCTCGCTTCTACTTCATCACTCGGATGTGTTAGTATTTAATTTCAGGTTGTTTTCCTGTTCGTCCCTTTCCAGTACGGTAAGAATATTATTATAATACATCTGGGAAAGTAAATTCTATTATAATTTACTGTTAAAATGTTCGAATATATTGTTTTTTTCTCTCATTTACCGGACATGGTTGGTTCGCCACATGGATCCGTACAGTTTAATATACATACACCGGCTTGCACACGGTTGGTCTTTCTTAGGTGTCTTTTTTCACTTTTCTTGTAATTTATTCTATTTTATTGTATTTTTTTCATTTAAAGTCTATTTTCTCAATACTTGACCTCTCTTATTTAAATGCTTGTGTATCATCTTTAATAGTTTCAACCCCAGACCATAGCAGCCTTTTGAATTTGTACGTAGGACACTGACATGTGTGTGCATATGTGTGTGTGTGTGTGTGTGTGTAGTTAGGAATCTTCATAAATATGCTTTGAAAACATGAATACGTGTGCAGTTGGAGAATTTCTGTTTTTTGTTTCTCCTTTTTTATATTTTTTATTTTTTATTTCCTTGCAAAAAGGAAAAAAAGTGTATTTAGTAGGCGGGGCTGGCGAGATTTTGATGTCCTCTCTTCGCCGCGTCTGTGTCGGTCGTCGCCTCCGCCTTTGCCATTGCCGTCATCGTTGTAAAGAAATATAAATCACTCATTGAAAAAAAAGTATTTAAAAAAAAAAATTAATAAAAATCTTTTAAGATTAATAAAAATACATTTTTTAAAATTTGAACTTTAAAATCTAAATTCATTTAAAGAAGTAAAAAAGACATTACTATCACTTTTTTTTTCCTCGTTTTCGATCATTCAGCCTCATCCCCCCCCTTCCATTTCATTATTCGTTTTATCTCTTGCTCTTCTTCTTTTACTTATTTTATTTGTTCATTTACTTATTTATTTAATTTATCAAGTGATTGCTTTCCTATCTTGCCGGTCCGTGATAATACGTATTCGATCACCACGCTCATTCCATAACCTCTCTTATATATATATATTTTTTTTTCTTTTTCTTTTTTTAAACATACATATTAACACTCTCGTTCTCTTTCTATCTCTATCTTTATCTCTTTCACACACACATACATGTGTGTACATATATTACACACGCACAGACACGAAAGCATATGCGCGGGCGCGCACACACTTATTATAAATACACACACATACATAGGATGGTCTTTTTTTTTTTTTTTTTTTTTCACTATTGCAATCGGTGAACAGCTCTCTACCAACATGGCTTCTTGTTCTTCACCTAAGCAAGTATTTCATCTATTTTATCATATTTAATTTTTTTTTTCTCCGTTAATAGCTACCATCCACTCTAGCCATTATTTTCACTAATATTTCTTATTTTCCCGTTTACGAAAAAAAAAATAATTCTGTTTAAAATACGAAATGGTGATGCATATTTATTAATCAAGTATCTGGCGTAATTGTTTGCGTAGTGTATAGTGTGGCAATTTTTGAGACTATAGCTTTTTATAAAAATTTTCGACTTTCCTATATTTGTTGAAACGTGAGTTTTGTTCATAAAATGATGTAATATTTGTCTATCTGCAGTCGTCTCTATTCTCTTCTTTTTTTAATTTTTTTTTTTATAAATCTTTTCTTTTTTGGGGGGCCATTGGTATTAACTTACAATTAATTAGCTAAGTATTATTGGGGTGGGGGAATATATCCATATCTATTTCATAAGCGTCAGCGATCACTCAATTTTACTTTCACTGCGCTTAAGTAATTAACATTATGGCCTGATTTTTTTTTTTTTTTTTTTTTTTTTTTTTTTTACTTTACAATTTAGTAATTCGGCGTGATAAATTTTTCAATCAATTTTACTATAAGGTTCCATTTTATGCTTAAAATGTGTACTTTATTTTATTTATTTATTTTTTTTTTTTAGGTTTAACATGTTTGCATGGTTTATAATAGCTGCGCGTGTGTGTGTTTTTTAGTCATTCGTCTTGTCCCCTGTGGGCGGAAGTTGAGTGGCGCATGTGGAAAAATATAAATGATATTGAGAACCAAGTTGATTTGTTTGCCTTTTTGGTGACGTGTTGGTACTAAGTTGTACTATTGACTTCACATTTTTTAAATTTTTTTTTAGTATCCCTCTTTTTTATTACTGTATCACGATACGTGTATATGGATACACTTTAACATAGTTATGTCGATCAACAATTTAGGATCACCCTTTCTATATACTTCTACGGCGTATCCAAAATTATTTTTCTACTTGTCACCTGTTCATTTCTTAAACAATTTGCATATTGTGATAAACCATAGCATTTTCCTCTGTAAGTTAAAGGGGTTTGTATACGATCTTTTTATTTACTTTTCGACAATATAAGCTGTGCGGAATTTTTTTTTTTTTTTTTTTTTTTTTTTTTTTAATTTTAATTTTTTAACGGATTTTTTTAACGTGGTAAGATCATTACTTTATTAGTGTTTTTTTTTTTTCTATTAATGTCAATCAATTATTTTTGTGTCGTTAATGCTTTTATTTAAATTTATGAATGTTTTTGACACATTTTCCAATGAAAAATTCTCGTTTAAAATAAAATTTACATCTAGAATTAAAGCCAGATGTGAATGGTATACTTAGTTTTGTATAAAGTTCTCATTTCAAAAACTTTCTGACTTAAAAATAAAAAAATAAAATAAAAATTGGTAAAATAGCGACTGAATTTTTGTATTTAGTGACACTTGTCTCCCTTTCATGATTTGTAGCGTCTCATGAAAATTCTTTGTATTTTTTAATTTGAGAATATATTTACGTGTAGTGATTTTTTTTTTTTTTTTTTTTTTTTTTTTCTAATAATTCAAAGGATACTGGGCATAAATTCATGCATTTTCTTTGGTATAAATCAAGTGTATTAAGTTATTTACTTTTAAAAATGTAGTCTTACTGTGATTTGTGAAGAAAACTTTTACTCTTAATTTAAAAAGTATTTTTTTTATGCATGTGCCATGTGGGGTGTTTACTAAATAAAATAAACTTAAAATATGCTACAATTTTTAACACCTCCATCTGTATTTGAAACAAAAGTATTCATTATGTAGACCAGTTCCAGTGAATGAAGAATAACTGGAAAATACTCAGAAGTCAGTAAGTGTACTGCATTGTAATAACCTGTATGCATTAAATTAAATATAAAAATATTTGCTAATTACTGGGTACATATGGTGCATATCCAAGATTTTGCTGTCCATTGTAATCATTGTCCAACAAGAAAATTATAACAGTTTGTTTTGATTTTAAAAATATATTGCAATAAATATTCCAGCTAATATTTTGTTTTCTAGGTTAACCGAGTGAAATATCCTATTAAAATGTGTTTTGTGCTGCTAAATAAGAAAATTACCTTTATTTAGTACCTACCATCTTGAGAAGTAGCTAGCCAGATCTTAGTGATTACCAGGAGGAGCAGTAATTGTTGTAATGACACAAATCCTTTGTCACTGGACATGTCAATAGACTATTTAAATGGCTTTTGCCCTTGATTTTAAGAGAGAGAAAAAATTGATATATAAATTGAAAGACTTTTTGGTTTTTTAGACTTTTTTTTTAAATTTTTTATTTTTTTTAATGATTTCAAGTTTAGAAAAATTATATTTTTTATTCAGAGACTTGTTAAAGCTTTTGTGTAATAACAACTTGGTAGATTTGTTTAGTGATACCTATAATTTGGGAAATTTATGTAACTTTCTATGACTTTTTGATCTTGTTATATACATATTTGCTAAAACTTGAATAATTTCCATTTATTTGGTAGAATGTTTTCCAGCTGTAGTATATCCATTTTTATGATTAGTGCTAAATTGGTAGTTTTTAGGTTGAAATAACATTAAAACACTTGGTTTGAAGATTGGTATGAAAATACCACATGAAAATAATTTTGAACAAAAGCAGTTACCTTGTTTACATAAGGTGTGGGTAATTAAAAATTTAAATGAAATTTTTTAGTTTGCTTATACTGTACAGTTGCTTTGACTTGCCATGTAGAAACTTTTCTATTGTAATTATTTTTATAAACATAAAACTTTAAATTCAATACCACTTTTATGCTGAACCTTATCTTGAAGAAATAAGGATAACCACTTCATTTTTCTCTCACAACTGTTACAATACAAATTAAACTACTTAGGAATTTTTTTACACAATTATTTCATGGTGTGTAAATGTTGGTTTAGATTTACTTTTTGGTTGATGTGGGGTATTTTCTTTTATGCTCATGGCTTTAAAAAACTTTTTATTTTTGCATCAAATTTAATTAGCATTTTTATGCTTGATTATTAAATTTGTATAAACTGAGCCATCATGGATGTTCATTCATTGGCAAGTTCATGATTACATCCTCTTAAAAGCCAATCAATAAACTGTTATCAATTTCAAAACATTCAACTTAGAATCCTTTTTTTTTTTTTTTTTTCTATCTCTCTCTCTATCTCTCCATATTTTTACTCTTGATGTTAAAGTACTTTTTCATATAAAGAATAGATTTTGTTAACTTATTCCTGAAAAGTTTACTTAAGTTATTTGAATTATATAATCTAGTGTTACTGATCTTTTGTGTGACTATCTAGGATTTCTTGTAGCTTTTTTTTTTTTTTTTAAATTATTTTTTTTAAAATTTTTTTTTATTATGATTAGTAATTTTTATCATATGTATATTTAACCATAGTTTGTGATGTTGATAAATCATCAAATTAAGAGGATTTCAGCTGCTGCTGCTTTCTTATCCTACTCTATATTGTCTGTAATGTTACCACTTTGCTTTGCACCTGCTTTTTGTTTTAAATGTTGATCCCTAAAAATGTATGTTAATCAAGTTTTGACGATTTTTGTATATTAAATGCAATTAAAGTTTGAGTTTTGTATTTACTTGTGAAAATTTTTTGTTTGAGAAGAGGAAATTTTATCTATTGAGTTTATGACCATATGGTTGTTATTGTTTGCTACTTTTCATTATCCCTTAAATTTAGAGAATAGTCAATGCTCATAAAGCATTTCACAATATTTTCTGGTTGATAAATTTTACTTTTTTGTTTTAAAAAAAAAAAAAATTTTTTTTCTTTTTTTTCATGCTCTAGCATGATAGTTTTGACTTCAAAGCTATAACAGATCTGCTGTATCTGTAGTAAAGATTTAAGCTGTAATCAGATTATCTTTGTCTGATAATAATACATTCAGAACCAATCTCACTGTGTCTAATAACTTTTTACTATTTGAAGTAAGCATGTCCTCTTAGAGTGAAAGCTGTAATTCACTGTTGGCTGTCAGTGGCAGCATAATAACAACCCTGCCTGAGGCCACAGTTGATGTAATAATACTGCAATTGCCTACTTATCTCCAAATATATATTGGTTCCAACATGTAAAATAAGGTCACACACTTGTTGCCTACTTTACTATTCTCACCTTCTTTCTTACATTCTATTTTATGTATAAAACTGTTTTTATAATTTCCCTGTTATCCCGTGCACATTTTCCCTCCAGTCTTATGCCCCATTCCACTAAAAACTAACACAAAAACATACATTATATTCTCTAGAATGAAATTACCTGATTTCCACTTTATCTGTATGGTTCTTCATATTTCTTCTCCCACATGTTACCCTTTTTCTTTCTTTCTTTTTTTTTTTTTTTTTTTTTTTTCTATAATTTGTTGTGATCAGACAACTTGCTTTTTATTATCACCATGCTTGTGGCCAGGCAACATGCCTTTCAGTTTTGCTGATCACTTTTGTGTATTAAATGCAATTAAAGTTGAGATTTTGTATTTGCTTGTGAAAATTTTGTTTTTGTTTGAAAAGTGAAAGATTTTCTCATTCTTCTCCCAAATGTGTTACCTTTTCTATAATTTGTTGTGACTAAACAACTTGCCCTTTGACCTTTTATCAATATGCTTGTGGCCAGGCAACTTTCCTTTTAATTCTGCTGTGTACTTGCCTTTCGTCTTTGCACACATGCTTTCCTGTACCCTCACCTTTATTTACTATCTAACATTTGGTCATATTACTGCTTCTTTCTCATTCCAGCTGAAGTCTCCTAGTTAAAACATCTCACTAGTCATGTCCTACCTGTCTACACATGTCTCTGGCACACTCCTTTTTATTACAACTACCTATCAAGCTTTATAAAAAAAATCTATACATTTGACTATTTCTTGAATTTTTATGGACCAAATTTGCTTTGTTCCATTTCAATAATGACTTAATCCTCTAAAAAATGTTAATATAAAAACAGATTTATTTCTATCATAATTCCCTACTTGATGACTATATTCATACACAATAAACTTAATGATTTTTTTCTCTCTCTGAAATTATCCTTTTCATATAGTGACAAATTACAGCCAGATGGTTATTCTGGCTTGCACATATAAACAAGTTGAGTAATGAGAATATATAGTGACTATTTGGATTGAAATATTAAACATTAATATCTTCACATACAATTTTTAAAAAGTTATTATCACTAAGTTTTTAGAACTATTGATTTATTTGCTCTTTTTACCAAAACATTTTGACTACTATATTCTGCTACATTTACTCTACTGTTTCTTTCAAATAAACTGACTTTTATATATTAACTTAGATCATAATCTATACCAAGTTAAGGCTGAACATTAAAAAAAATCAAATATTAGATTGTAAGAAAAGTTTATAATTTCACTGAGTTTGATTTAAAATCAAAATATTTTAAATGTTAATAGATGATAGTGTCTTATTTTAAAAACTGTTGTACAAAGTTCTCATTCAATTGGAATTAGCTATTGTTTACTGGGTTTTGAAAATGTTTTAGACTATGAATCAGATTTTTACTTAAAATCTGATACTATAATTAACTGCTAAATTTGTCTATTGTAGCTATATCATATTTTAAAACAAAAACAAAACCTAATTCACTTCAAATTAGTTTGCCCATATATTTTTTTTTTACTTATTTTTTCTTTTGTTGCAGTAATAGAAAAATTGACCACTAACCAATGACTATAACAGGTGAGATTTTTTCCCTATTAAAAATTTTAGATAGAAAAATTATGAATTTTACAACTTGGAAAATGTTGCTAAATTAGATCTGAATTTTAAGATCCTCTAGGTTTTCGCAGTTTGCAGTTATTAAATTTAATGTAAATCAGATCAGTATTGATTTTTTTTTTAAAAACTTCAAAATTACAGGGTTTTTTATAAAAAAAAGAATTATAAAAAAAAAATCTGTTAGATCTATAATTGTAAGGATTTGAGCATATTTGCTTATTTGTACTGCATGTTTAAAGAATGATATAAGATAGCTGAGTAAAAAGCATCTACAAAAATAAATTTATTTATATATCTATGAATATATCAGATGAATTACTTGACAAAATTTTATCTGTAGATGGATTTAATTATAGAAAAGCATGCAGAAAATAACTAGGTATTATCCTGATACCCATAGTTAAAAATTTGCAAACCACCCTTTTTACAATACTACTGTCTTTACAAATAAATGATAAGGGGAAAGTGTATTACTGGGTGTTTTACTTAAGAACTATCTTCATTGCTCGCTGGTACCTTTTGGGGGGTGGGGTTCACATTAAGTATCCTTTTAAGCATAGATGATGCACCTTGTTGTGGGAGTTCTTTTCTTCTAAGGGGGAGATTCAATTGATTGTTTCCTTGAGAACAAGGTAATTTACCAAATGCTGAAAATAAGTTATAAAAAAGGAAAGAACTTTTAGTGATTGGGAGAGGTGTACAAGAAAACACATGATCTACAATTTTTTTTTCTCCATAGGTGCACTAAATTATCATGTAGTTGTTGGCTGTATAACACTGACAAAAATATTCTAAATGCACAACATTGAATATTTTCATTTATTGCTTAAAACATTAAGAACTCCATTTACATCATCTTATTTTGATATTGAAAAAGAAAAGACTTAATATTTATTGGCATAATCTCCCATATCCTATGAAAATTCTAGTAAGAATGATTGTTATAATCTATTAAGAGATTAAAGTACACCTACTCTTAATATGAATGTGAAAATAAACTGGGATTTTTTAATTGCAAAAGAGTTCATTTTACAATAAAATTCCTGCCACTAACAATCTTCCCTTATTTATATCTACTAGATATTTACATAAAAATCCACCAGATATTGTAAAACATCTTGATAGTCTTAATTTCCAATTCTTGAACCTAAGATGAATTATTTCTAATCTTGTATAACATTTTAAATATGTGATATTTTATAACTGATGTTTTTGTTTTTTATAACTGATGTTTATGTTATTTAATAGTAAATCTTAAAATTAAATTAATCTATAATGGAAATTTTTTTACTAAACATTTTTTCTTTCCTCCTGACATAGCAAATCTATTATATAATTTAAAAAAAATGAATACTGCTAGATTGGCTTGGCTTTAATTTGAAATAAGAACTGTAGCTGAAAATATATTTTTTTAGATAACCTGAATATTAAACATAATTAAAATTACATTTTCTCATTCATCTAAGATAGTTGGTGGTATAAATTAGCTGTTTTGTTTTTTGTTTGTATCTATTTAATTTTAGGGTAATTATGTTTAGAAAGCTATTGTAAAATATTGAACTTTTTTTTTTTTTTTTTGTACAAGTTTATATTATGTATACAATAAAATTATTGAAAGATCTTTCACTAAAATTTTTTTAGTATTTTAGAATAAAATTTGTTAGAATATATAGATTATATTCTACTCAAATTTGGCATTTCTCTTTGATGTGTAAACCTCAGATTTTGAATTGATTAAATTTAAATGATTTTTAGTACCTGGGGATTCTGCAAATTAATCAGTCATAAACTTTGAATGTTGAAATAATAAACAGGTCTTCCTTATTCCTTTTCTATATTTAGTTATTTTTAATGTCAATTAGGCAAAATTGAATTTCAAGTTGCTTAGTAACCTTGGCAAGTAAGTTAAACCACAAGAAGTGCATTTAAATATCTATCATAACTTAATGTACAAGATTTTGTAATGTATATTTTAAAACTTGAGTTTTTTAATTGATGGATAAAAAAAAAAAGCATCGTCATAGATACTACTGATGGATGAAAACTACTATAGCACTTTTATTTTTTGTGTAGATATCATTCAAAAACTTAGTAAATAATATCCTGAATTTTGATATAATCATGCCAGATATTTAATTCAAGATCCTATCATATTTGTTATAACAAGATGAAAAGAATTATTGGCATTGTAGTGAGTATTAATTGATAACTGATCATTTGAAGAAGTATTAAGACTTAAATGAATGACTCTTTAAAAACCAAATTTCAGAAAGTTTGCATTTTTTTAACACCTCTTTTAAATCAGTTTCCATCTATGAAATTAAACAATTGAATATTCAGTATTTAAACATAATTATTTTAACTATATCGATTTTAAAGTAATGGTATTTTTACAGTATAATTTTTGCCATAATACATTCTTTCATATCAGTTTTCTTATCTTTATAGTATTTCAGTTGCTGTATTCAGAAATAAAGCCTATTGTAATTTTTGCTGTTGCTATATTCATTTGTGCTTCTCATTACTTTAAATTTATTATCTTGTCAGTCTGCTTAAAACTATTAGTCTATTCCTAAAGGTTGTCTATCCAATTATAAACTTAAGAAAAAACATTCTATAAAATTTGTATTACTTTACAGTGTGCTCTTGATTATATATTTTTTCCATCTTGATTTTAGATTTTAACCAATATATTGAAAAATAAGTTCTGTTGGTAGCATGTTGGTATTATTACTATTTATTTCCACTATTCTATCTGGTTCTGTTCTTGCTTAACCCAGGAAGTTCTCAGACCTTATCACCCACCCCCTCTTCTTTAAGATGCTGAGCAGACCAGCTATTGTTGAGGGTGTGGAAAGCCAGTGAACCTCTCTCATCCAGTGACTGGAGATAGATCACAGGTGCTTGATGGGAGAGATATCAGGGAGCTTGGAAGAGCATGGTAAGAATTTTGTTTGCTGCTGTCAATGTTATCAACAAAGCTTCTCCATGTTCCCAAGATATGCAATATTGTATCAGCTTATGTCCAACTGGCCACTTATTAGAATCTACCAATTTTATTTTGTACATTTTTTTTTATTAATTTCACATCCAACTATGCATGTTGAGATTCTTTCTCATTGTATTGTTTCAGTTTTTTGTTTATAGATACTTTTATGACAATTACTGCAACATATTTTTTTTTTTTCACTCTTTATAGTAATCTATAATTGCTTGCTTCTTTTGGTGCTTGTAAATTTGTTTACCCTCTATCATTGTATTAAGATATTGTCTTGTTGCATCTGTAACATGTTTGTAAAAGCAACCATTTATTTAAAAAAAACAATTTTGCTTACTTTGCAATTCACAGCTTTTCCTCGAATGTTGAATTTTTTTGAGTAATTTGTAACCCAACAAATTGTTATTACTAAAAATTTTAATTAAGAAAAAAAGGCACAATAAGTTAATTTCTTCAAAACTTGATAGGTTTCAGATTCTTTTAACTTATTAGTATTTAAGCATTTTCCCATGTTAAAACACTATGGTAAACAAATTAATTCATTTGTGAGGATAATATTAAAATATTTTTCAAGTATATTAAATTGACGTTTTTATACTTGAAGTAAGTAATTTGAAGAAATTATTTTTAGTTGATTAATTTTAGCTTCTAATCCAATATAACTATAACTTATAAACTAGATTCTCAAAACTGACACCATCACCAAAATTTAATTTGATTTTCATATTCTTTAAAAAGGAAGAATTGGAGAAAAACTTTTAAAATTTATTTTTTTAAAATTATTTTGAGAGAAAAATTCAGTTGAATAAGTTAACTATATAAAAAAAAGATTAATAGTGCAGATATCTGGTACATTCACATTTTAATTTCAGAAATGTAAAACTTTATCAAATCATTGATTTGAATTTTTCAAAATTTCTTAGTAAAAAGAAAAAATTCAACTTGTGTTAACATCTTTTATGAAATCTCAGTAAAAATGCTGTTTGATAATGGATAAATTTTATGTTTTAAAAGATAATTTCTTGGAGAATTACAAAAATTAACTTGTTTTGGTGGTAGGGCTGCCGGGAATAGAAATTATGCCCTAAAATGAAATTTAACTGTAAAATAAAGTAGATTTTTGCTTTCTTTGATTTCTATTTAAATTATAGTGTAGATATAGTATGTTAAATATTATTAATACTATTTTAATATGGGTTATTAATTAAAATGAAAGTAATTTTTTTTCTTTATTGCCACTGGTCATATCTACAAATGTTAAATAAAAGTTGTAATAATTGAGATATGAAGGAATTTTTCAATCATAGCTTCTTTTTTTTTTTTCTTTAAGGTGTGAATTTAGAATATAAACTGATCATTTCTCCTGGGATATTTGTTTTGTCAGTGTAACAGTTAAGATATATCTTTGCAGATATTTGTAAATTTTATATCTGTTCAGACTATCATACTATGGAGTAGAAGTCATTTTCAGGGTTTCCACTTGTCCTGGAAAATAAAATGTAAATTTTCCAGTACTGGGAAAAGGGGTGTTCTTTCTTTTTTTAAATCCTAGGAAGATTTTGTATTTTGTCCTGTAAAATTTAAATTATTTGAGACAATTAATGTTATTGTTACAGTTAGCAAATATGGCTAGTAAAATAACAAGGACGGTATTGTTTTGTTTTTAATGCTCACTGAATCTACCCAAGATTTCCCAAATTAGTCATGAATATTCATTAAATGGTAAAAATGCTTCTGATTGGTTACTTCATCTGATGAAGTTTCACTTTCCTCATATACCAATATTTTGATTTATTTTTAACTGACACTGAACATGAACAATACAAGAATTTGTCAGGGTCAGACTACTTTAAAGATAATGGAGTATTTGTTAAAAAGTTAAAGAGAAAAAAATTCTGATTTACAAGATCGTTCCCATTGTTTAAAATGTATTAAAAATAAATTACATATGTAATATTTATTTTTTATTATTTTTTTTATACTGATGCTCATTATACTTTTTGACTTAAACAAAAACTTGACCTTAAATAATCAATTTAGTTAATTTTAATTTGTTTTTAAATTGAAAATGAGCTCACAAATTGGTGGTACCTATCAAATATGTACCATGATGTTTCTCGCTTTTTATCGACAAAAATATATGTAGATATAATACAATCACACACACACACACACACATCCTTTTATCGGCACATCAAAAAAATCTTAATTTGTACAAATTTCAGTTGAATTTCTACAAAACACAACCCACCCCCTTGAGGCGTAAAATCTGTCAGCCTTTTTCAATATTTTCATAATTAAAATAATTTACTTTAAAGAGAAAAAATTTGATTTAGCCTTTTTAATGATTGCTTTTCATATTGTGTTCATCTTTGTATTTGGTCAACATATGAGCTGCTTCTTTAAGACGTCTTATTTTCCAATGTCCTTCCCTATCTATTATTTCAACTTGAAAATATAACTTAAATCTACAATAGTATATAAAGCGAGGTGGTGTTATTGTAAAATATGTACATATATTTGCTGATAAAAGGCGAGAAACACAGCACTGAATATTTGAAGTTTGCACAATTCAGTTATAAAAAATTATCTAAAATATTGGGTGTGAGTGTAAAATATCTAAATTGATTTGCTGATTTAATTTAAAAGAAAGAAAACGGCAATGTTGATCATGGCTAAGCAAAAACAGGAGGCCAGACAATTTTATTGTACAGGATGCACAGTCAGTTTGCTTGAAATAATTTATAACTTTAAAGTACACACGGACTTTGTGGACACCCTGTGTAGTTGATTGATTGATGTAGGCGTCATCTATAATGAACCCAAAATACTTCATTAATCCTGCATCATAAAAATAAGTAAAAATAAAACTGGTTAAATGTGTCTTAGATGTAATGGTAAATTATGAAATTGATGTCCTGGAAAATGATTTCCTAAAATGAGTGGGAATCCTGATTTTCAATTGACACTTATAAAATGTCCATGAAAAGAAAATATATTTAAAAATCTATACAAAGATGAAAATATAGATACAATTACTAAGAAAGAAAAATCTTACGCTAAATTAAAGTTATAGAGCAAAAGTCTTTGTACAGACTACTGCCCTATTTTCTTTGTATATATTTACTTCATTTTTTTTTTTTTTTTTTTTTTTTTACTTGCTAAAATGATAGTCCTACATTAACTATAAAAAGGGGTTAAGATGCATCAAATTCAATACTGTATCCTAATTTTATATTGTTTACCTGATTTCTGTATAAATTTCCGAGGTGAGGAATTATTCATTGGTATACACAGACTAGTGTCTTTATCTTGGTTGACACTGTTTCAGTTATTGTGCCCTCTGGGATTTTTTAGCTAAGTCCTTTATTTAAATTACACATTCTACTCATTCTATAATCTATGCTCAGAGGAGAGAATCTCTCATTAGTTAATTCTTTCCTGAGATTTTGTTTGTTTCTAACCAGAGTATATAACTTCTTTCATGTACCACCACATAATTATTCTTTTGATTAATGACATCATGGATATAAGTGTCCGCTACTAAAGTGTATCTAGTTACCTGGTAGTTGTCAGTTCAATCCCTAGATCAAGTGGTGCATGAATTATGGAATTAGGAGAAACTCTCCTTGATTTAAATAAAAGGTGTTCAGTTCAAAATTCACACCCATTCACTATGCCACTGACCTGAAAAGGAACAGTACAACATTAGTCTGAACACCTCGGTGAATAATCATGTTTGTTTTTTGCTTGTTTAGAAGACCTAAAAAGTATATATATAGGCTAGAAACATCTACAAAATTGTATATACTCATTTACCATTTCAAACTATTTAACTTGTACTGATCCAAATTTGCTACATGTTTTCAGTTTTTCTTTGTGAATCAATATTGTCTTTTTCTTTTTTATCTACATTTTTAAATGAAATATTTTAGGTAGAATTTACTTGCCATAACTACATAAAAAAAAAAAGTATTTTGACATCATTACTTTATATGCTTTCATGTCTAAACATTCAAAATGATTTTTTTTTTAAATCTACATTATATAAAACAAATAGTGGAAAGTACTAATTGTACATGTAGTTTGACCTGAAATATAATTTTCATAGAGTTAAGGATTTTTGCATTGTATGTTTATGCATCCCTATTAATATTAAATTCTTTTAACATTCTTGCTAACAAGATACACTCAATATTTTAATTAGTTCAAATATTTATTTCTAAGGAAAGTTATGTTCATGAAAAAAACACAAAAAAAAACTATCTTTTAGAATAAGGTATCTTAGTTTTACTTTCCATGTTGCTTGTTCATAAGTAATGCATTTTGTGGCCATAGATGATTCCTTGACAATGTCAAGTTAACACTTTGTTGACCTGTAGTTCCTATAAAGATTATTTAAAAACAAAAGGAAAAAATGAAGGTTTTCTACTTTGTATTACATACTTTAATAATTTTCACCATCTTCTCACTCAGTGTAAATGGATATAAAATTTTGATCATTGTTTCCCCACTTAATTTAAAATTGTTATATTCCATTCTAACCTTATATGGTATAACTTCTATATTTTTTAAAATTAAAATAGGTTTTTCTTTTCTCTTAAATCCAGAATTTTTCCCATCTCACATATGCCCTTAGTGTTCACAAGTACATTGAAAATTAGATCTAGCAATTAGCTAAGGAAACCGTTTCTATATTAATAGAAACCATTACATTTCTTGTTCAAACACTTGTGACTATGTGACTTAAATAGAAAGTTATGCCAGTTAATTATATTTATGTATACAATTGGCACTTGATTTTCTTGTCTTGTATAAAATATGGCTTAGCAGGCAAGAACAAAAGTGTTTAGAACATCAATTCCTATTCCAACCTCTCAATTCTATAAAATATAAAGGCCCTTTCTCTTCAAAGTTCACATTGTGTAAATCAGAAACATCTCATTGGTTTACTATTGGAAAATTTCCTTGAATTAAATTGAAAATTATTATTTAGATATGAAAAACATTCCTCCACTACCGTAATTTTTTTATAATTCTCCAATAAGTAAAAAAAAATTCAAAGTTACAGCATTTCAATTGGTATTAATCAAAATTTAAATCAACTCCCAATCTTACTTTTAAATTCTACAGATGGTCTGTCAATATTTTTCACAATATGCTTGTGTATTTGCAATAATAGAACTCTGAAATGTTATCACTATTTTGAACATTTTGCAACTGAAAATAATTGTCTTTTAAAACAAGTTCTTATATTCATAAGTAAAATGTTAAATATTCATAAGATGTTTCCCATTGCATTATTTCCATGTGCAACATTGTAGAGGCTTGCACATGCACCAGCACACTCAAGTCCAAATTCATGGACAACTTGTAGGTTAAATATCCAGCATAAAACCTTGATTGAAAATTAATTTTCATCTGTTCAGTTTATTGGGTTTGTAAGTTCAGTATTTTTAAAGCACATTCAGTTACACATAAACATGCAAATTTTGATTGCACATGCTTGTATTTTCTTTTTAGCCTTTAAAAAAATGCATGAAATAATTTCAGTGGCAAGGTTGTTGCAATTATTTATGCTGCTAATTAGTGTTTTTTTTGTTTTTTGTTTTGTTTTGTTTTTTTAGAAACAATTAGTACTTTCAAACATGTAGTTTGAGACAATGGAAAACTGAACATGTTTCAAAGATGTTTTATATAAATACTTTGATGCTGTTGGTTTGCTCAAACATTAGTCTAAATAAAAATGTTTTTTTTTTTTTTTTTTTGTTTTAAATTTATTGTATCGACTATTTGGGTTTGTTGTATTTCCTATTTTGTGATTTCAATCTCTTAAGTTTTTAAGTAGGTTGTTGAAAAAACTACTGATGATGAAATTAAGAATTTTCTTTTTAAAGTAAGTTTTGTTTCCCTTGTAGTAAGCACAATTGTTATATATATATATATTCTATCACATTAGCTGAATATCCATCCTATTTACAGAAAATGAAGTTATAAAACGTTTAATAACTACTTTTAAATATGTTCATTTTTAACTTAAATGCAGATAGTATGAAATTGTATTTTTATTTAAAGATAATAATAATAAAAAAACTAAATTTATTGAAATAAATACAGACACTGTATATAAAAGTTGAATTACTCTGCTTTTTTTTTTTTTGTGCTGCAACAATATTTCTTTTAACAAACCATGTTTACTACTAAATTAAATCAACATGACAAACATTAACAAACTGGACTCTCTAAACAAAGTTTAAATAATTTGAATAAATGTCAGCCTTTTTTATGCTCTTTGTTAAGGAAAGACATTAAAAACTACTTTGTTATTCTAACAAAAAAGAACCCAAAATGTTTTATTGGAATTTCCATTTTATTCTTTTAAGAAGCAGACTTTTGTACTTAGATATAGCCTGAATTTTATTTAATATTCATGGTGTTAAATCCAACATTTCTTAAAAGAAATGTTACAGTTAAATGACCAAATAAGGCAGTTCAGAAGTTATTTCTTTTTACACCTGCATCGCAATGACTTTTATAAAAGTTATCTACAAAATTGATTTCATATGTAGATGGGGGGGGGGGATGAATAACATAGCACAATTATTTATTAAAAGCTACTTTTTAAAATCCTTGTGCATATCATTACTCTGATAAACAGCAAATATAATACATTTTGAAATGTTAATAGTAGTATGGTATTAATATTATAGTATATATATTAAAATGTACATTTTTGTTCTAGATGATAGATGACACATTTACATTGGGCAAATTTATAATGGATAAATAATATTTAGTAATAATACTTTGTCATTAAAAGTCAGTTGTAATTTATGGGAATGGAAATTTAATTTGTCTAATAATTTTGTATAGGTTTTTTTTTTTTTCCCCACAAATGATTTTGCATAATTTTAGACAAGTCCTATTCTGTTTCAAAACCTAAAGCATTTTTTAGTGTAATTGTAACAAAATTTAATGGCAGCATTATTAGAAATATCTAGTATAGGAAAAGTAGTCCACTTATAAAAATTGAACCCTTGAATTTCATATTTTTTATTTTACTTATTTACAGAAAGGATTAAAAACCTTTTTTATAATTACCTAACTTTTGTATATTGTGAGGTAGGACTACACTTGTTGAAATCATGGTGCCCACTGACAAAAAGTAATTTTTTCATGTTACATCTTAATAAATTTATATAACAGTAATTTAAAGAAAATCTTAAATTTGTCTTTCATTATACAGAAATGGATATATTTGGGCTTAGAATTAACATTTCTTATTTCCTCTTAATACATTTTTATGCTATAGTCTATAATCTCCCAGAGATCAAGTAGACATAATGACCAGTAGAATTTACTGAACATAGTTAATTTAATAAATATTTTACTGGACTTTAAGAAAATTATTTATCTTTTACTGAAAAATATATTTGAAACAGGTATTTTTCTACATGTTTGATACATATCAAATTGATGAAAAGTCAACTAAAACTTGTATATATGATCCCATATGTTTGTATGCTAAAAAGAATTATCTAAATAATAGAATTATATATCCCTTTTATACACTGTTTGGAGAGAGAAAATATACACCAATCTTTTTATAATTCACCAAATGTCTACAAATAAAACTATTAGACATTTTTCATAGAAAATTAGACACCTTAGTGACTCTATGAACACAGACTTTTGGATTTACTTTTATTTTTTTCAATCTAAAGAACAAATGTTTTCTATCCAGAAGTTCTTTCACAATGAAAATATTTGAGATTAGATTTTGAAAGTAAAATGCACATTAGGCATAATAAGAATTTAACATAAAAGTACTTTATAAACATTTTATATGAAAGACACTTCAATATACACTGGTTGCATAATTTAACAAAAACAAAATTATTATAAATGTATAATAGGCAACTATTTTTAAGTTAATTTATATATTTCAAGCACTTATATGAAAACATTTCAGGTGTTTCTGATGGACATAAATATTTTTTTTAAAAACAATTACCCCCCCCCCTTTTTTTTTCCTTTTTTTTTTTTTTTTCTTTTTTTTTCCTCATATATAGCAGTCCACAATATATAGAAAGTAAGTTCTTTGTAAATTAGTTTTTATTAATGAATATCAATTTAAGGTATTTTGCAGCTTTGAAATATCTTGGGCTAATTAGTTTTATTAAAATGTATCAGTGGATAACAATGATATTTTCAAAATAATACTTGAAAACATCAAATGTTTGACAATACCTCTTAATTTGAAACAAATGTTTGGGGATACATGGAATAAACTGCCTGCGTCTGTTGTAGGCTGCCGGAACACTGAAACTTTCAAAGCCTCCATGCTTCCTGTAGTCCGCCAACACTATACCTGATGCCACTCTCCACATACACATGCACACACATACATCCATATTACTACTGTGAACTGTTCATGTTCCTGGCACAACATTACTCTGTGTACCTGACATGAGTCTTTGATGAGTTGTGGTGCACCTGAGCACTGTACACAATAAATTACATTATAGAGCCAAATCTATGAGTGCTTTCAGTTTTCAAACTAACAACTGCTATTGTAAAGTGAGTACTTTCTGTCTGTAAAATTCTTTCTCATTGCTTTTTGTTTTCTCCACTTCTCCACTTCTCATGCTATTGAGTTTGTAAGAATAAATAACTTTTATTCTAAGAACCTAAATGATTTATTTTTTTTTAAATTAAACAATTTATTTTAACCTTAAACCCAACACTAAAGATATTACAAAGACAATAATAAAGATAGTATTTTCAAGTCTCTGCTTTGGGTAGAAGTAAGAGTTCGTTTTACTATAGTGGGTAAATTGTAAATTGACCTTGACCGAGGCCTACGAAAAGATTTCTTTTGGTGGCCTCGTCTTGACACACCTTTTTTTTTTTTTTTTTTTTCTTTTTTTTTTTTCATTCTCTCCCAAAATAAGTCTGGATGGTTGTTAAGGTTTTAAAAGCACCCACAAATTAAATATTTTTATATAACTAAAATTGTCTAAACTAAATTTGGCTAAAGGTTTGTAAATTTGATTATAAAAATTGGCTTTAAAATGTTCATAAATTTACAATTAAATAATTGTTGGTTTGTTTTTTTTTTTTTTTTGTTTTGTATATATCTGTGTGCACATCTGTCTATACGTGTCTTTTCACATTTGACCAATATGATTAGTTAAATATGTTAGTAATATTTTTTCTTTTCTTTCTCTCTCAAAGGCTTACCAAAAGCTAACCCAACATTCGCTTACCAATGATATGAGTAAGCAAGGATTTGTGCCACCGGGTCGAGTGGCTGCCCCTGGGGTCAACTCGCAACAAAATATGTTTCCACCAACTCCAAATATAAGAGGTCAGCCTCCTGTAAGTACAAATAAACTACTTTTTTTGAATGTTGATTTGAAGTAAAAAATTTGCTTTGAATAAAAAAATTTATTTTTTTTATATTTTTAACTCTTAACATCCTGTTGATAATTTTTAAAGTCCAGAGCATTCCTATAAGGATGTATTAAAAAATGGCTAAAAATGACCTTTGCATCTAATGTTACCTGTTATTTCCCTTAAATCAAAGACTTCTAAATATGTTTAATATTACATTTAAACAAAGGCTATCGTTTGGGGTAGATTAGGAAAACGAATGAGACTTGTGGGCGGGTGGAATGAGGTGGTATAGGACAAAGAGTTAATACATAGATGACACTAGCTCTGTCTAAACTTATATATATATATATATATATATATATATATATATATATATATATATATATATATATAATATATATATAGGGACCCACAATTTAAGTATTAAAGTCATCTCCCTGATATAAATAATAATAAAAAAAAAACACTTTTAAAAAAATCAAGGAATTAACCAATTTTAATAAACTCACATTTTTTCCAGGTCAGTTAAACCCCATTTGGCGAGCAACATATATAGTGGGTATTTAGGGCTAACTAATTTTTGTGTAAAGAGAAATATGAAGGAATGAAAAATAATTTCTTAGAATTTGGAAGAAAATACTAAAAATCAAAAGGTTATATTTAGAGAGAGAGAAAAAAAATTTTATCAGAAAAATACTATTTTTTTTTTTTTTTTTTTTTTTCTGCTCAAATAGGGGGTGGGATCAGTTTAACTCTTTGCCAACTTAAAGCGGTCACAGTGTGTCTCCCACGTGCATTCTAAAAGGACTAATCTGATTTTTTTCATAATTGAGAAGGACTCTGATTTCAATAATAATAGGTCTTTATTTAAATAGAATGAGTTCTGAGGTGAATAGATAGCGAACTTAAAATATTCCATAATACAGGTAAAAAATACCAAGAAAATTTGCTACAAATGGGTGGGTGGGGTGGACAAAGTTAAATTAAGATTTAAATCTGTCCTCTTATAGCTGACACATTTAAACATGTTAATTTTTTTTTTTTTTTTTTTTTTCTGATCTAGAAATAAATTTTTATGCTAAAAATTGAGCGTTTTTAAATTTAAATGAATTTTATTTCTTTATATATATAAAAAAAAAATGATACACTAAAAAAAGTTATGAAAGCAACTGTCTTTTAAATTTTGACTTTTTTCCCTTAAAAGTTGTGAATCTTTTTGAATATTTTCACACAAGTTTCTGATTTTATTAAAATCAGAATTCCCTGATATATTTATTTTTATTTCTTTTATTATTATTATTATTTATCAGAGTGAGTTGGTACTGTATAAAGATAATTCTACTTCAGGGCTGCAATAGTTTCAAAATATTTAGCAGGAAATATTAGATTATATTTTTATTTGTGAAAAGGTGTTTTTATTTTCCTGTGCATTTTTAACAAAACAAAGGATATTACAAAGATATAAAATGTAAACATGCTAGTAATTTTTCTGCATTTTTTTTTTTTTTTTTTTTTTTCCCATTGATTTCTAGGAAGAAACTTAACATTTTGTTTTAATTGTGTAAGTTCTTTACAAAAGTTGAAAATTTTGTAATTTTCTGTCTAGTTTAATGTTTAAAATGTATTACAAATTTAATATTTTGATTTTTCTTACTGATAGTCATATTATTTTTCAATTAAAACTAAAATTAACCTTAAATAATTGCTTCAATTTTTTTAAGTGGAAAAGAGCATGTTTTTGGCAGTGCCTGTGTGTGTGTGTGTGTTAGCGAAGTAGTCTGTTGTCGGTATCTACTAGGCAGCAGGGAGTCAATCCCCTTTATAGCGCTAGGCCAGGGAGATTCTTTTTTGCGTCTGAGGTGGAGTGCTACACCTCCTTACTTTACCGCACAGAAGAAAGCTACTAATGTTTTGAGTTGGTATCGACTCGGAACTATAGGGTCTGTAAGTGGATGCTCCACCCACTGAACTAAACTGGCCCTAAAGTAAAGTCGATGAACTGATGTGGAGCATTTTACCTACCATCAGCTCACTACTGCACAGGTCAGATTATCCAAGCAGTGCTACTCATGTGCTGAGTTGGTGAGAACCCATACCGAATCAGGAACTTCATGAATCCTAGGCAAATGCTCCACTGACTGAGCTAAACCAACCCTTGAAACATTCACTATAAGTAACTTTGATTTCCTCTCTCACTCTCACTCACACACACACACACACACACACAGGTTTACTGGTGCTGATATCATGGTAGTTTAGTGCTTATAAATTTTAGACTTAGGGCTCAAATGATTGAGTGAAAAAGTTATAAAATTTCTAACAGAATAAGCTTCTTTGTATATACATTTCCACACACGTTTTATATGTATATTTATACATATATTAATATTTGTGTGTGTATATGAGTTTTATAATTTGCTTGAAGCACTGTTTATATTGGTTAGCTTGTTGCTAGGTTCTGTCCATTCTGTTGTATGACTTTTCCTTGAAATTCTCTGCGTGTGTGTAAGTCTGTGTGTCTGTTCAACATACTCACACAAGCAATGGAGAATTCATAATACAAGAAACTTACAATAAGACAAATGCATAACACATCCACATACATTTACAAGCTAATGCACACATGTCTATCATATATTAGGTAAACCTTTACTTAGTTGTATATTAGACACTTGCAGGATTTAAAAGCACTAATAACATGGGCTTCTTTGAGGCAAATCTACCTCGGCTCTTTGTAGACCTTGTTGATAAATAAAATTTACTCAATATATAATAATTTAACTAAAAATTAAATGTTTTTTAAATTTAAACAATTCCTGAGATAATTTTGGTTACAGACAGCGATTCTCCATTATAAGATAACTTTAATTAAATAATTAACCTTACATAAAAGTATACAATTTTAAAAAAAAAAATTTTATTATTAATACTTAATTTCTGTAATCAAGCGATGGTGAAAATTTTTTTTTTTTTTTTTTTTTTTTTTTAAATCATAAGATACAGTGTCGGCCCTGCCCCTTTTATCTTAACCTCTCACAGACCAAGTTAGCAGAAGCTATAATTAAAATTTTTGATAAGTTAGTTTCATTCTAACCTTTTTTAATTCAACACACACTCAAACACCTATGGGCATGGTGTGCGCACATGCACACACACACAATATATATATATATATATATATTAATAGTAAATTTTAAAAATCAGCTACAGGCAAAGACCTCACTGACGCATAAAAATCTAAAAGGGCACAGTAAAATTGTATCCATGCGTCCCAGTTTTTTTTTTGGGGGGGGGGGTATTTTTCTCCTTTCTCGCCACTTCCAGTTTACTGTAAATATATTTCAATATTTTCTTGGAAATTAATTACATGCTATGGTGTACAAGGTTAGACAGCTTTAGTTGTTCATAGATATAAAAAAAAAAATATATATATATACAATTTATTAAGAAACTTTAGTTGGTCTCCATCAAATTTCCCACGGACTTGTTTGAATCAAATACATGCGTCCCAGGATGCACTAAAGTTTTAAAAAAATAAAAAAGTTATCAGCATCACTGTGTGTGTGTGTGTGTGTGTGTGTGTGTGTGTTAGACAAAACATGAACCATTGGGTCACCCATTGAACTCTGGATAGATAATTGGGATTAGGGAAAAGTGGGTTTGCAAAGGAAATTAAATTTTTTAAAAAATTATTTTAAATGAATACAGCTGGAGGATTTAAAAAATAAAAAAACATTAAAATCATTTTGTAAGATTTCTAAGACCGGGTCTATTTAAATATAAATGGGCCTGATTCTTAAGGAGCTACAGACTAGCTGCTTCTGAAACTTAATATGCAAATATATCTCCAATCGCTTAAAGTAAGAGATGGATCTGTTTGTGTGTGAGTGTATGTATGTATTTTAACCAAGAGAGGGACTTAGCTGTCGTACAAAGTTATGTCCCTGTATAATGTCTGTACAGATACTCCTTGAGACAATAACATGCAATCATCAATATGTATGTATGTGTAATGATGCTGATAGCTTTTTGATTTAGTGCATCCTGGGATGCACATATTTGCTTTGAATGAGACCCTGGGAAAATTTATGGGTCCCAACTAGCTGTTTAATCCCTACCTTGTAACCTATCCTCTGTAATTAATTCCTAAGAAACTATTGAAATATATTTACAGTTAGCTTGAAATGGTGAGGGAAGAAAAAAGAAAACCTGAGATGCATGGATACAATTTTACTGTGTCCTTTTAAATTTTTATGCATCAGGGACGCAGGACACATGCCTCTCACTATCTGTATGTATGTATATGCGTGTGTGTGTGTGTGTATATGTCAAACCAACTATAACCATTTATGGTACTCATTTGGATGTTGTTGAAACTTTCACATACTTAGGAAGTACACTGACTTGTGATGGCTCTTTGGATGCTAAGATTCACCTCCACATCCAGAAAGCATCTGTGGCCTATGGAAGGTTTGAAAAATGGTTATGGTCTAATACCAGCATTACCCATAAAACAAAATTGAATGTTTATAGGTCCTGCGTGTTGAGTGTTCTATTGCACTCCTCGGAAACATGGACATTGCTTCGAAGACATTTGAAAATTCTTGAACACTTTCATCAGAAATGTTTGAAACGTATTCTAAACATCAATGGAATTCCAACACACCTAACACAGAAGTCCTTACAAGGGCAGGATGCACAAGCGTTGAAACTCTCATCATAACTGCCCAAATGCAAGGGGAAGGTCATGTTGTGTCTATGAGTGATGCCAAAGCAACTCCTTTACAGTCAGCTGCATGATGGCAAAAGGCCACAGCATAAGCCTTGGAAGAGGTTTAAGGATTGCTTAAAAAGCAACCTTATAAAAATAGATCCTGACAACTGGGAAAAACTGGCATTGAAGAGAACTGACTGGAGAATTCATGTGGATGATGGCTGTACCAGTTTTGAGAGTGAAAGAATTGAGCATGAAAACCTCAAGCGTCAACTTCGAAAGGGTCATATTGGTGATAACATGGAGGATTGGAAATGTCAAACCTGTCGTCAGATTCTGCTTTCTAAGGCTGTATATGTCAATCATAGGAAATCTCATGAGGGACAATTCATGCACACTCCAGGAACAAACAATGCATTTTGTGCAATCTGCAACCAAGTCTGTAAGTCAGCTTCTTAAGAGACATATGGTGGTGCATAAGCATAAAATGTTATCATCTGATACCTTGGGAAGGACACATATCCTATGTCATATTTGCACTAAACTTTGTGGATCTGCAGCGGGATTGATAAGTCATTTGAGAGCTCATGAGAGGAAAGGTTCTGGTGGTTGGGTTATAGGATTGTGAGGGACAGCAGTGGTCTTTAAAGATTATGCTATTGCTGTGTGTGTGTGTGTGTGTGTGTGTGTATATACTCTTCATCCAACTATGGGTAAATTGTAGGGCACACCGGGCTTGCCTAGGTAACAAATCTAGAAGGGAAACTAGTAGTTCAAACCTGTTAAACTCCGCTTAAGAAATTGACCTTGTGTTGCATACTGCTCCTGCAAAGGTATTGGTAATATTTGTGTTAGTGTTTGAGAGCCTTTCATAAAGGGCCGGGGGTATACAAGTGTCTTTGCTTTAATTAATATTGAATTATTGTGCTTTATTTTAATGTCTAACATCAGCTAATGTTTGTGTTTGTTTTTTTTGGGGGGGGGGGGTAATTTTTTTTTTTTTTTTTTTTTTGGCAGTTTTAAAAGAATTTCTTTTTAGTTTAATGGAATGTTTTAACCACTTTTCAATTTTTCCATTTTCAGAATTATTTCCCAAATGCTACCCAGAACGTGCAGACCCTCGGACTTACCCTCTCACCAGGCCATCCATTTCTTTACTCTATGGAATAAATCAGACCACTGGTCCGGCTTATACTCCTTCTCCTGGAACTCCGGTCATAATGAGTCCCAATCCAGTAATGACGGTGAATATCTTTCAATAAATTACCGAGGTTGACAATTTTTAAATCGAGCCTTTTTGTTTTATATAGAATATAGTATTGATAAAATTGTCATAAAATTTGAAAACCTCTTATATGTGGCTGAAATCCTTATATATATATATATTATATATATATATATATATATATATATATATATATATATATATATATATATATATATATATATATATATATATACTTGCAATTTTTAAAAAAGAAATTGCATTTAAAATTTTTCTAATATTTCCAAATACCCATTAAGCATTTCAACAGTTTTAATTTAAAATTCCTATTCTCATTCTGTAATGTAAGAAAAGACAATTCTAAAATGTTACCAGTAGTATTTGAATACACATATTTCAATTAATCCCATAGTTTGATTTTTATTTCTTTAAAATTATTTTTTTTTTTTTTTTTTTTTTTTTTTTTTTTTTTTTTTTGCATTAGTATTTCAAATAACAAACTTTACATACATCTGCTTTATGAATTAGATTAGAGGAATTTTAGTTTCAAACAACAAAAATTATATTTATAACCAAATTATTTTAGGCTTTATATTGCTGAATCAATTCAATATTTTTTTTTTTAACTTTTTACAAGTGCTTCAAAAGTTCTTGATTTACTATCAAGTTTTTTTTAATTCTACTCAGTAATTTAAAAAAAATTTTTTTTAATTCTACTCAGTTTAATAAGATAAATATGAAAAATGAATAAAAATTCTAACTTATGATATCTTGGCTCTTAGATTATATTCATAAAATTAGTATGTAAATAAAATGTAATCTTTCCTCTTTATAATGATAAAATCCCCCCCCCCTTTTTTTCCTTTTCTTTCTCTCCTTCTTGTGTGATGATTAATCTTTACTAGGATGCATTTTAACAAAAAACAATAACAATGAAAACTAAATATACTTATTTAAAATAAACTTGATATACATTTCATTAACTTTTTTAAATATTTCTTTATATATTTTTAATTTGACTATACATTTTTGTAAAAAAAGGTGGGGGGGGTCTTTATTTAATAGAAATTGTTATCTGTGCCATAAAACAATATACCTTGCAAGCTTTAAAAATAACAGTAACAACCCATTACTTTTATTTTAGTAATTTTCTGTATGAGGACCACATCAATTAAACTAGCAAAATAAAAAAACTGCCTCTGGGCGATGTAAAAGTAAATTTAAAAAAATAAAAAAATTGCCTGAGGTGGTTGAGAATTAAAATTCAATTTAAATAAACTAAATTTTATTCAGTTCAATTTTGTAGAAAAATAAATTCTTTGTGATAAATAAAATTTATTTAAATGTTTGTACGCTCAATGAATGAATGTAATACATTTTATTGAAATAAGAAATACATTAATTAAATAACTATTTAATTTTTAAATAAAATTCATATAAACTAAAATTAAAAGGCTATTTTAATCTTTTACGGATTAGAATTAAACAAACAAAATATTACTCCATTAATTACTTCACTAAAATTAATTTAAATAAATATATTGCAGATGAAAAATAACATCAATGATAAAGAATAACAACCATATGCATTTTTAACATTAAAAATAAATATAATTAATAATAAAAATGGATAATACCTGTTATGACCTAAAATAATTTTCTTAGCGATTTAATAAATTTCATTTTCTTATTAAAGTAAGCATTTATTTATTGTCCCACTGCTACCGTTTATTCAAGTTATTGCTGCTACTATGACCAGTACAACTATAAAAACAGCTAAACTTCTGCTCCTAGTTTACTACATTTAGCAAATTAATTGAATAACTTCATTTAATTTTTACAGAAAAAAATTCATATAAATTAAAAAGCTATTTAAATAATCTAATAGAACGAATATAATACACCGCTAGTTTCTGCATTTTTTAAAAAAATAAATGTAAATTAATGTACATCCGGTCTTGCAGATTTAAAGTAAGCTTTAGATTAATAGAATATACTTTATTTAATTTTTAAAGAACAAAATAAGATTTAAATAAATTAAAATTAAAAAGCTATTTAAATGTAAAACTGGATAAAAATAAACAGTATTTTTGCATTTTAAAAAATAAATTCAGACAAACCACTTATGTTTGAATCTTACAGATTAAATTACCATTATAAAATATTTAAGGTGAGACAAGTTTATGATATTGTTTTTAGATAATTTTTTCGTAAAAATCTATACGTTAGATGTTATATTATAATATATATTAAAATACAGCAAACTATAAATCAATATTACCGGACATGTATTTATTAAAACTACTTTAAAAAAGAAGAAAAGACAGACCAGGAAATTTTGTATCCATTTTGTGTGAGTGTGTGTGTATAGATATATGCAAAATTATTATTTTGCATTTCCATTGTCACGCAAAAGAATTAAGAAATAAAAAATATTTTTCGGTTGAACCAGACGCATCTGCGAATGTACAGAATTTTAAAAATGTATTCAGAGCCGCGCCCCCCCCCCCTTTTTATTTTTTTAATTTTTTTATTATTATTTAATACTGTAGTGGCAGTCAACTGTTTTCGATGCCTGAACATTTTGAGATATACTTTTCAATATTTTCTTAGAAACGAATTACAAGGTAGGGGTTAGCTTTAGTTGTTTCATCAAAGTAAACTTTACCATCCACTTTCCCCAGTTCATAAATAAATCTGATGTTTAACCTCTATGTAAATTTACCAGTTTCTTATTTGTAGATTTGGTAAACAAAACTAAAACATTTAAAATAAGTGTACACTGTCAGTTTTTGTCATCTCCATAGTCAGAGAATCACTAAACTCATTCAAAATAGATAAAACTGATCTTTTCTGTTAATTCACCCCAAAATAACAATTTATTTCTTGGAGTGAATTGATACTTATGATAAATTTAAATTATTTGGGGTGAACTATCAGAAAAGATCCCAACGCTCCAGTATCAGTCTTATTTTCATTTACGTTTTTAAATATGCCCAAAAAGTATGCTTTTTATCTTTCAAACTGTTGAATTTGTTATCTTGAAACTAAAATTAAGATTTCAACAGCAATTTTTAGGGTCCCACAGAATCACTTGTTAAACAGGCAGATCGCTGGAAATTTATTTGAAGAAAAAAAGTTAATCTAATATTCCAATTTTTATATGATTTTCTTAAATGAAGTAACGAAAGAGCTTTTATTTTAAATAAAAATTTACTTCAAATTTTAAAGGCAATGTTTATTTGTTTTTAGTTTATGTTTACCGGCTCCTCCCCTTAACAAATAAATTTTAGTTGGGATCCATCAAATTTTCTGGGGGTCTATTCAAATCAAATCCGTGGGTACCAGGACTCACTTCTTAAAAATCTATGTGTGAAGTGAATGTCTTGCATATCTTATTATAATGGAGATTGTGTGCTTTTTTTGTCTGTAACCGAAACTATATCACTACTCAAGTTACAATTCCCTTAGTTATTGACATCACATTCTCAATGATTTTATTTTTATTTTAACCTCTATTATTGATAAAATTGTTTTACATTATTAATACTGTTAACCATATCTACATACAAACAAGATACAATTATGTTTATATATACAACAAAATAGCGGTTTACAGTGTGAAGGGGAAGGCTAATTTGCATATTGATATAAAAAAATCAAATTTAATAAATATGTGCTTAGTGTTATTGATTTCTAACTGTTTGGTTTTATTTTAATGAATATAAGCAAAAATCTCTTCAATGAATCTTAAATGAAATCGATTAACAAGAAAAAATAAGTGTCATTTTATTCTTTACTTCCTATTTTAACTAAATACTTAAATTAAAAAAAATAACAATGAAAGACGAGAGTGATGGAAGAGTAAGTTTCAGTTGTTCTATATTTCGATTATACCCTCCTGTTTCAAATATTTTTATCTGCATTCTTATTTAGTTTAATTAGCCTTTCTAATTTAATATATTTTATTACAAAACTTAGATACTTGCACCCTACGGAGGGTGCATATATTTGCTAGTTGCAATAAGGAAGGTTGCTAATTTATTAGCTATTGTTCAAATAGGCTTAATTCCCTATTTGAAAATGGATTAGAAATATTCCAACACAAAAACAGCAAAGTTATTTCCATCAGGGTATGCAACATTCAATAATTTGAAAGTAGTGTGTTTTGGTGGATATTCTCAATGAAAAACTATACAATATTATTTTCTATCAACATGTCCAAATGGTTAAAAATATTTAATGCTGGGCATAAAATCCACAATTGAGATTAGGTACTGAGTGTAAAGATGAATTCTTTGAAAATTTTATAGTTTGAAGTTTGTTTGTTTTTTGTATTTTTGCATATCAAAAGTTGGCCAACTCAAAATCTTTTGATATTGGTTAAAAAAAAAAAGAAAACACATTTTTTTTTTTTTTTTTTTTTTTTTTTCTTTTTTTTTTTTTTTACCTTGTCCTAAAATTAGTTTCAAAATTCATGGCTTATGTCTTTAATGGATATCTTTTTACATTAAGTTCAGTAAAGTATACTTTTGGTCCATGTTCTTTTAAATTAAGCCTCTAGCTGTTTTTACATTTTTTAAATAAGAGGATTTAATTGGCGTTTTAAAGATTTTTACCTTTATCTCTAAGGTGTCATGAATAATAGGAATTTTCAATGAGTTAACTGCTTAAATAAAACTTGTACGAAAAGTTAAAATTGCTTATCTATCATTTCCACACAGTTTTGTGGCGTAATGTGATTTTCATACGTACTTAAAGCTGATCTGAGCTAGGGTGTATTAATTCCTTTTATATTATCTTTTACATGACTGATATTACATCTATAAAGATTCTTTACTAATTGAAAGTCTCCATCTTGAGCTAAAGTTGTTTTTTTTTTGGGTTTTTTGGGTTTTTTTGTTAGTTTGTTTGTTTCAGTATCCCATAAAAAACTGTTTCTGACAAACTTTGAATGGTTGTAACTCTGTTAAATGGGCTACCAAGATAAATTTGTATAATTTTTTTTCTTTCTCAACAATGTATATGTCAGAAAGTTTTTTGTATATTGAAAAGAAAAAATCAGTATGGGATACCTACATTTATGAAAACTTTTTCTTTCTGTTTCCGGGGGGGGGGTTAAAATTTTCCTATTTTGCCTCTAAATGTTTTAAAACAAATTTAAAAAAATACTTCCATACATTCAATATTTCTGAAATTTCACCCCCCCCCCACTCTAAAATCGGAATGGTAGGGTTTAACATAAAATAATTTGGCACACTTTGCTAACTCATGAAGAGGAACATTTGTGCCAAATTTCAAGTAATTCTGTATCGGTGGGTGCTGATTTCAACGTTTTGACATGGAATGACCCTAGTTGTATTTTGTTTCCGTATCCCATAAAAAACTGTTTCTGACAAACTTTGAATGGTTGTAACTCTGTTAAATGGGCTACCAAAATAAATTTGTCTTTTTTTTTTTTCTCTCTTTCTTTCAACGATGTATATGCCTACATAAAGTTTTTTGTATATTGAAAAGAAAAAAATCCGTATGGGATACTTACATTTATGGAAACTTCCATACTTGCTAACCTAAAACCTTGGAAAGTATAGACTAAAAAAAAAATAATTTTTAAATCCTAAATACTAAAATCATTAATACTAAAAAATGTTGATAAAAGCATATATTATTGATTTGATATTTTTGATATGAACTTTGTATATTGTATTGGTTATTTGTGCATGTCTTAAGCAAGAAAATGTTTATAAGATAAACGATTTTTGATGAAAGTAAAAAATTGGATGTGTTAAATGTTATAACTTATGAGAGGACGTTTTAATTTTTCTTTCTAGTACCAATCTGCTGGGCAGAGGATACAAACACCTCCATTTACTAATCAATCTCAACAGTCAGTACAACAATTTCAGATGGCTGCTGCTGCTGCAGCTAATCCCCAATTTTATCAACAGACTCCACCTGTAACAAATCCTAGTAAGTATTATGTTGGGTTTTTACTTCTTTTTTGTGAATTTACATTGTTCTATAAATGGTATTCTCAATTTAATCTTTCATAGGCTATAGGTTGGTTTTATTTATTTATCTTATTTATAGATCTAGTCTTTCCTATATTATAAGTATTTGGCTTACAAGAACATAAATTTTAAATCCCTTTCGGTCATGTACTTTTATATTGATTATTGAAACATTTGTAAAACTTTGGCAATCAAATTTTCTCTATTAGGTCAGTTCAGTGGCTTTCTCTTGTGACTATATAAAGGAAGTTTAATAAAATCTTTAAAGTATTATTGCCCTAGAATATTGGCCATTGGCTTTATTCTTATTTATTTTTATTTAAATAAAAACTTATAGAATAGCTATGATTTCATCTTAAGATGGAAAATATTTATACCTGTTCAATTTTTTTAAAAAGAGCAGAAAAAAACCCCATCAAGATCGGGTTTGTTTGTTGTTTTTCAAATACACAAAACTACTTGAACTATCAAGATAGTTCAAGCAGTTTTGTGTATTTGACAAATTATTTTTGCTACCAATTACCATTTACTCATACTTTTCTCTACATTTATAAAAGTAAAATTGTAGAATCTTTTGTTACCAATTTACACTGATAGAAACTATAAGACTCGTTCTTATCATTTTGATTGAGCAAAAGCCAATTAAAAAAAATATATACTTAGTCATTGTATGTGTTGCTGTTTTGTTTTTATAATTGAGTAATGGAAATCAGTATTAATTTTGTAATATGAGATTTACGAGATGTTTTTCTCATAAAACTGCTAATCAATATTTTAAAATTTTTTCATTACGGTCATCTTGTGGTATATTATAGAAACTAACTTCAAAATGTCATATATCAAAGAATAGTAATGTTTGGAAGAGGTATTTAATTTCGGATAATTTATAATCTTAACCTGTGTAATTAACTATTTAGAGACCTATCAATGATGCATTAAATGCTTTTCCAAGGAAATTTTGTAACCTTCAAATTGTTGATTTATATTATTATACTTGCATTCTCATACAAATTTAATCTGTTGGTTGCTTAATCAAGATTTTGGAAATTTTTTTTATTTTACAGTGTTCTACCCACAAACACAGTCTTTTCCAGTGTCTGCACAAAGACCCCCCTCTGCGCCTACAGTACAAAATACCCAATCATATCAAAGACGGCAACGGTCACTAATACAAATAGTTGATCCAAATACGGGCAAAGATATATCTGATGAAATCTTCAATAACCGGTCTGCTGTGGATGGTTCTTTATCGGTAAGTTTTTAACATCTTTTAAACCTTATTTTTCTTCTGAATGGATCTGATATTTGTGATTCAATTTAAACTATTGAACTCTTAGCAAAAATGAAATGATTTGCTAAGGTTGGCATAGAAATTCATACCACACCTTCTAGTTGTGGTTAATTGTAAAAATGATTTAGAAATGATGACTCTTTAATATTAAAACATCTGCATGTGCAACAACCATACATTGTCAATGTCCATAGCCTCATGGTAAGAAAATTATTTTAAGCATGAGTATGTAGATTGAACATTATACAATGAGATGGTGTTACAGGTAATAATCTTTATCTAGATTTGGGAGAACCAAATGAATATTTACCCTTTTTTTATGAATTTACTGAAGAGCTTCTAATTTTTTTGTGAAAAAAATTCTAAAAAGTATTTGAATTGTTTCCTCACATTTGTTTGAAAGGATTTATAGGATTAATTTTTAATTATACATAGATTAGAATATTTTCCCTCAGAAAGGTCTCAAGATATCTGTATTTAAATATTTAATTCTAGGAAAATAAAGTTTTTAGATAACTGTAATTATTTACATATTTTATTTTAGGGTAATCAAATGACTAGTGATATGAGAGCTCAGTTTGCTGCGCAGGTGGCTGCAACATTAAAACCTGGGTCACAGAATCAATTGTGTCTTCAGTATCAATTACAACAAGTCCAAAATGTTCCACCTCCAGTTCAGCAACAGCAGCAACCACCACAGCAACAGCAACTAGCCCAACAAATTCAGTCCCATCCAGCTGTTGCACAAGCTTCTCAAGTGCCACACACTCAGACCCAGGTTCACCAGATGGCTTCAGTCCAACAACAGCCTGCACAACCACCACAATCAGGTCTTCCCCATGCCCAGATTCCACATATCTCACCACGCCCAGTGACACCTCAATCACAAGCCCAACCCCAGATGACGACTAGATGATCGTAACCAACAACAACAACCACCAAAGACCAAAGACTGCTTATCTACTTACACTAAG